>JAJHSJ010000002.1:87919976-88332901 GCA_021015155.1 Magnolia officinalis | reverse complement strand
AAAAAGAGTAAAGAACAAGAATCCATTAAGACAATGGTTAAGAAATGCTACTGCAAATTGATCCATTGGGAACGATTTAAAATGATAAAACATTAATACTAACAAAGTGGAATGCACCACTTAGAAATTAGACAATGGAAAAAGAAGGTACAACCTTCTCCTGAACTGGTACTAATACTAAATTTAAACTTCAGCACTGCATATCGTACAAATCACATAAGCAGACAAATGATCCACATCCACTATTGATTCTGCAACTAATCTTAGAGTATACAATCCTCACAACTTGGGGCTGTCACCAAGGTTGTGAAAATTAATTATGTAATAGCCAATACATTGGATCTGTATTGGCCCGCCTGACCACAATATACAGTTGTCTTCTCCAGCAGTAGCAAAAGACAGAATTCAAGAATTATCAACTGAAAACATATTGATAGTATCAGTGATAAACCATTCAGTCGCAATTCGTTCTTATGTCATGTCAAAAGCTATTTAACATACACATATAAGAAAACAAACACCATGTCAAAAACTATATTACATTGGGGGGGGGGAAGAGAAGTGGCTCAGCACCATCAACACAGTTCTAACTACCAATCTGTGTAATTTAGACAGAGACCACGTGCCAGTGCAGATATAGAAATGAGGTGCCAAACATAAGATCATGGGAAACTTGACACATGGACACGTCAAGCAAAAGTTGATATGCGACAAAAGAGATTAAGGGACTGATGATAAGAAATCATCAGCTTGATACAAAGAAAGGCACTCTTCCCAATTGGTATTAAACACGGACAAAGGCCATTTTGCAAAGACAATGGAAGACTTTGCCCAACGAACCACCAGCGAATTCACTTTCTTAACACCTCCACCAAGGAGTTCACCTTATCATAACATGCTCCATCATTATGCTCGTACTCTATCAACTGATGCCCAGCAAGCAAAGCAAACCTCCACAAATCCTTCTTTTTCAGCCGCTGCAGCACTCATTTCAGTGGTCCTCTCATGCTTGGGATCCCATAGGTAAATTTCTGCGGAGTAAGTTCCTTCTGGCTGTACTCTGGTCTATTTGATGAGAGCGTAATAGAAGGATCTTTGAAGGAAAGTGTTCCGTGGTGTCAAATGTTGTAAGCAAGATCCTTTCTCTGGTCATCTCCTTGACAAAGGAAAATGTAAAATTTTGTTCCATTCCTTCTGTATGGATCAGATCAAATTGGGAAGAAGTGCTGAACACGGGTTTTGCAGTTCCTGAGTTTGTCATCTGATGGTGTCCCTCACCTCTCAGTTCTATTAAAATAAAGTTTTATGGAAGCTCCTTTAGGAATCCCAACCCTGTGGGGGTGGCTGGGTGGGTTTGGCTAGGAAAAACAGTGAGGAGATTCTAATAGAGTTTATGGGTTCTATTGGAGTACACAACTCAAGTGAGACAGATGGCAGCATATCAAACTGCAGCAAGCCTAATCCGTAACTTCTCTCCATCCCCTGTTATCACAGGAGGGGATTCAATGAATGTTATCTCATGGGCAAAGGAAGGTGTGTGGTCTTGGAGGTTAGAAAATGGTATGGAGGTGGCACTGGATTTGTGTGTCAACTAGCCAGTCTCTTTTGCCCATGTTCCAAGAGAGGCAAATAAGAATGATGGCCTTCTTGCAAAGATTGGTGCTTGCGGCAATCCCCTCCGAATTATAGATACAAGCTAATTGTCCATAGCCTATTTCCTCTGTAGCTGCTATAAGCTTCTGTCTTTGGCTATTGCTCTCAGCTGTTGTGGCCTGGATTGTTCTTGTTTTTCCTTCTTATTAATAAACTTCCAATTCATAAAAATAAAAACTAAAATTGCTCAATCAATCATGGAATCACCAGTGTGCCCATGAAGAGATACAAGAGCGTCCACCAAACTATGGTAAAAACAAAACAAACAAAACAAAACCACAATGCACGAATAGATGGCCCAATTCCACATCCCTAAGGCAAAAAAATCAATGTTTGGAACGATCAAGAATTGAACGTCAGTTTTGGTACACTATCATTCACCATTGACAAGGGATCATACCACCTTGCACTGTATCAGGCTGTTTTGACTGATAGAGGCCAAGACAACTGTATCATTAATGTACAAAACAGTACATATCGGATGACGCATGCCAGTCTCGGATGATACTTCATCCCTTGGGAATGAGCATTTGCTTGTTCCTCAAGTGGTCCACAATGAGCACAACTTAACCTTTCCTACTAGCCATCCAAACCCAAAACCCTTGGCATAGCTATACTTCTAGATTAGGGCTAGCTGACTCTTCTTCTTGTCATAGAATCACCAGAGATGGAAGAGAATAGAGATATAATGGAGAATCAACCTGAGCTATCTGCCTTCCAAACACACACCATCCCTCTCCTCAGTCAATGGACTTGGGGCTGTCAACAGGCCATGCTCAAGATTGTCTTTAGCATGGTCGAGGGCCTCAAGGCACACCTGTTGGGCCAGTCTATTCGAAATGTTAATTTTGCTAGACCTGGGCCTGGCCTATTGACAGCCCTAGACACACTCTTACAATGCATTTGCTCCTTAATGACCTCCATTAAGTTAATTGCATAGGGCCACCAATGGGCAATCTCTATTCTTCCAGCCTTGTCAGTTTTTTCAACTCTGAATCCCTACAAAGTTCGGCCAATTTACCAATGCAAAGGGAAGCCCCAGGTGAGAAAACAGAAGCTTTCCAAGCCTGCACCCAAAGACAGTGCCATGCTCAAGATTGTCTTTACATTGGTCGAGGCACACCTGTTGGACTGGCCTATTCAATATGTTAACTTTGCTATTCCTGGGCCTGGCCCATTGACAGCCCTAGACAAACTCTTACAATGCATTTGCTCCTTAATGACCTCCATTAAGTTAATTGCATAGGGCCACCAATGGACAATCTCTATTCTTCCAGCCTTGTCAGTTTCCTTTTGAATTTTTCCACCACTAAATCCCAACGAAGTTTGGCCAATTTACCAATGCAAAGGGAAGCCCCGGGTGAGAAAACAGAAGCTTTCCAAGCTTGGACCCGAAGACAGTATGTATAGGTCAGTGTTTTAGATGGCAAATGGAGTATAGCATAGCGTTCACCCCTCTGAAGCTTGAGGCATAAGCCATAGAGCGTGTAGCATAAGCTACATGTTACATCTAGATGTTTAATAAAGCTTGCGCTTGGTTGTACCAATTTCATGATATTCTGCACCAAATTAGAACAAAAATTTAAATTTCATGATATTTGGTTCACACCAAACGCAACCTAAAATAATAGGAAAGGGTAAAAGTCTAAAAGTAAAGAAAGAGCAATGAAACTTATTTAATACTATTACTTTATATTATTTTTACTAAAAGTATTAAAAAGATTAACTTATTTTTATTGAAAATAGAAAAATGTAACAAATCGTTGAAACATCAATTAAGTTTAATGTTCTAATGAAAAAGAACTTGTAATGTGAGCCATATAGCGTGTAGCGTAGTCTATGTAGCATGTAGCGTTGGCTACATGTGACGTAAGTAATTTTCATGAGCTGCAAAGTGTTAAGGCCAAGCCTAAGCCATGCTCTGTAGCTTAAGCTACACGGTACATAGTGTAGCTATTTAAAACATGGTGTGCGTATATAATGCCGGCAAAAGATACATAATTATACAAAGACGAATGATGCAACTCCATCTTACCATAGACATGGATGGTTAATAGAATTTGGAGTCTTGGACCATCCACCAGATGGGCCCCACTTTGAACTGCCGATGACCTGAGAACTACTCTTAGCTGGCTATCCCAATCAATCAGACTATTAGGATCATCCAGCCAAAGCAATTTTAGTCAATGGGTAATCCAAGGTAGCACCCACCATGTGGGCATTCCAAACTGATGACCTAGGATGACATTACATCATAATATGATCAAACAAAGTTATTGCATCATTTCAGTTATATACATATTTGTTCAAAAAGTAAAATTTATATATATATATATATATATATAATATATATATATATATATATATATATATATATATATATATATAAAAGAAAAGGGCACACAAGCAACCAGAGGTACAACGGACCTACAAAATTGATGTGCAGGAAACAAGGCATAAGGACAGCATTCATTCTTCTGGAAACAGAGCCTGTGCGTCCAACAGTCCAATCCATAATGGCCAAGAATATCCTTCTCGATCTTCAAACCCGCGCCCTAACAAATCACACTCAGAATAGGTGCGATACCTATTTTATTTACAGAATCTGTTTACTAGTAAAACCACAAAAACTGCATCCTAACATAGTAAGGTGTTTCCTGAAAATAGGAACCAACTTTAGCATTATAGTTTTAACTTACAATTTTGTCATTTACTTTGTACAAATCTCATTTTGAGAGGTTAAACACCAGATAGAAACATGGAGGAACCTGGCTTTTACAGTACAACTATCAAATATTACTTAAAATTCCCTTTCAATTCCACATTGGTATATATTTATGTTTTTTTACCTAATTTGTGCAGATAAAATTGATGAATTACCATAATGCTTTGTTCCAATCGTCAATTCTTTTAACTTCAAAATTCTTGCAAATAGCATAAATCTTTTATGACAATATGTAACATGTAGTTAATTTACCTTTCCAAATAAAACTCAGTGGTCAGAGCTTACATTTGAATTACTTTTTTTCTTCTTCTTTTTTTAACTGGTAATAGTAATGTTTGCAAGGTAAAACAACCAGGGATCAAATCCTGGATCACGCGCACACACTATAACTGTCTCTTCCAGCTCAACTAACAAGCCGGAGGCTTACAATTATTAATTTGAATTTTGATGATTTTATAAAGATAGCAACCAAGAACATCTAAGATGGTGGGATTAGATCAAATGCATGAATAAATGTTATGTGATATCCATATTTTATGATTTTTACAAGTAATTATGCATGCAATATCTTCTTGCAAAAAAAAAAAAGTTAAAATACAAAAATGCCAAAAATTCTTCTTCTTTTTTTTTTTTCACAAATTTTGTAGTTTCTCTTAGAGAGTGTTTGGTTTTCCAATTACAATGGTTAATGCCTGTAAATGGGTAATGATTACTTACTCTTGTAATTGTGTGGTGACATCACTTACATTTGACTGTAATGATGATTTTGCTACATTGTTTGCTTCACCTAGAAATCACTTTAAAAATTATATTTTTATAACGTGAAATGTAGTGATTACAATCTACTTTACCTATTTCCTTTACAAGTGTATTTGACTCTCAATTTGCGAGCCATAATTCGTATTTAAACAAACACCTGGAAATGATAATGATGGCTCATTTACTTTGCATTTCATAAGAAATTGGAAAACCAAACAGGCCCTTAGGGTATGTTAGTCGGCATAACATGTACATATGTGAATGCTTTACATGGTAAAGTATTTTACTAGGAATCCAGTTACATATATAAGCAATTTACAATGTAGTTGTTTACCACAATTGTGATTTTGATCCAATTTACATATGCAAGTCACTACCATGTTTGTTTGCACTACTACATACAGGTGTGAAAATCTATGTGTTCAAACTGTGCCTAAAAATGGATACAATCTACTTGTACATCCATCATATAAGTCACTCAAAATGTGGGCCGTACCCTTTTTTTAAAGGTATGTGGGCCCTACCCTTGATCACCCATCCATTTAAAATCACTTTGATCGGATGCTCCTAGATATCCGATCAATGCATATTGAAATGGACAGTTCATATTTATTACACTAGATAAGATCAGATCATTGATATAGACCATCCACTTTAATTACCCATCCCTTTCAAATCACTTTGATCGGGTAGTCCTAACCAGTGTTTGAAATATCGGTATTGCCTTACGTATCACATCCTTGGGATACATATACGTATCGGTTATCGAATGGGATATATCGTTTGTATCAGGTAATTTATCATACTTTTTGGGAAACATGAGAAAACATTAGGGAAATGGTTAAATTTTTCTATGAAACTTCAGGAATTGTTAAAAAAGACCTTAATACACACTTTTGAATCTTAACATCTCAAAAAAGAAGTGCAAATAATAGGTTTCCTTTGTATAGGTTCCTAAGTTATGCGCTTTCTAACTAAACTAATGCAACTATATTCAAATTGAATGCATAACATTTAGAGTGTATGTGATGATCATTTCATCGAACATTGCTAAATGCTTCGAAATTAGTCTCAACTGACAGCTGGTTGAAGGGAAATTTTGAAAAAAAATAATAATAATAAATATTTTAATAACTTTTAATTAGAAATTATTTTTATTTTCTGAAAATTTACAAGGGCTTAAAAAATCTAGATCAACCCTCATACATGCTTGATTTCATGTTTGGAGTGCAACATTGTAAGCAATTTAGGAGAAATTGGAGAAAATTTGAATTTTCCCCAAACTGGACCACCATACACTCTAATTTTGAAAAAAAAAAAAAAAAAAACATAGAGAACATGAAGAACTAATGGATATCGAAATCAAAGCTCTAACTCTATGATATTTCATGCAAAACGTGAAGAACCAATGGATTTGTAACCATTTGACACTAATTTGATATAATTTCAACAACAAAAAAAGGGACCAGAAATTGAAAATGCTTATCAAATCGAACATGTGGGGTATATTGGCACTACCTGTGCGTTTCATATCGCACAAGTGGGATACAAGATATATCGTGGGATATATCAGCCGATATCATTGATATGTAATACATTGGTCCTAACCATCCGATTACTGGTTTGGTGAAATGTACAATCCCTATTGAGTATTCTAGAGGGGTCTAAGAAATTATGTGGATTGTCCATCATGCGGGGCCACCTTCGGTTGCCCATCCCTTTCAAATCACTTTGATTGGATGATTGTTCACATCCAATTAGTAGTTTGGTGAAATGGATGGTCGACATTAATGCTTAGACCTCTCTAGTATATCAATATGGACCATCCATCATGAGGTTCCACCTTTGATTGTCCATCCCTCTTAAATCACTTGCATTGAATGATCCTAACCATCGATTTAGAGGTTTAGTAAATGGAGGTCCATATTGAGTATACCAGAGAGGTCTAAACATTGAAGTGGACCGCATCTTGTGGGGCCCACCTTTGATTGTCAATCCCTCTCAAATTACTTTGAATAGATGATCCTAACCATCGGATTAATGATTTAACCAAATGGATGATCCATATTGGGTATACTACATAGGTGTAAGCATTTATGTGGACCAACCATCATGTGGGACCTAACTTTGATTACCCATCTCTCTTAAATCACTTTGGTCGGATGAGCTTAACCATTGCGATTAGTGATTTAGGCAATGGCTAGTCCATACTAATCTATAGAGGTCTAAGCATTGACGCGGACCATCCATCATGTGGGGCCCACAATTGAATGCCCTTCCCACTTTAGCCACTTTTGCCAGATGAACCTAACTATCTTATTAGTGATTGGTGAAAAGGACAATCCATTTTGAGTATGTTGTGGAAGTAGCATTGTTGTGGACCATCCATGGGGGGCCCACTTTTGATTGCTCATTCCTCTTAAATCAATTTGATTGGATGAGCCTAACCACTAGATTAGTGGGTTGGGAAATGGACAGTCCATATTGAGTATGCTAGAAAGGCCTAAGCATTGATGTTGACCATCCATCGTGTAGGACTAACCTTTGATTTCCAATCACTCTCAAGTCACTTGGATCAGATGATATAACCATCTAATTAGTGGCTTGGGAAATGGACGGTCCATATTGAGGTGGAAAAACCAAAGCACGCAATTCACATGGTAAAGTGTTTTCTCATGGGGTGGCATGTGAAATTTTTTTGCCCATTTGCATATGTAAAAGGGGTAAGTGAGAAAATATTTACATATGTAAATCAGCATAAATAAATAAATAATATGTGCAATTGGCATGGAAACAAACATGCCTTTAGGATTGGGGATTTGTTGCCCCTCTTGACCATTATGTACTATGTCCTCTTTTCAATGAAATGCATCTTTTTTTCTTTCTTTTTTTTTCTTTTTTTTTGAAAGATGACGAAATTTATTAAAACAAAAGAAAAACATAAACAGCAAATAATTCAATGAAATGCATCTGAACGCACGCTTTTTTATACATAAACCTCTGTTGTGGATAAAGTGCAAATGCAATGATGATGTGTGGATAGGGGTGTAAATATAAATTTCTTATACACAACACCCACATGTATGCAGACACAAACAAATGATCCACTGCATCGCATATGTGAAAATCATCTATACAAAAGAATGGTGACTTAAGAATGGATTGGATCATCTGAGAAATGTGCTGGACATAATGGATGATTGGATGTCTAGGTGTCCTCTATGTGGGGTGGGTGGCTAGGTGTCTATATATATAGACATATATACACGCATACAAAAGCGTGCGCACATCCATCTTGACCTACCTAGAACAAGGACATAGTACTAGGAGATGCACAACACCACCATGCATATTAGACAAGAAATAATGTTACCATACTATTAGATCTCATCTCACAAAAATACTATTAGATCTCATATCACAAAAGCTCAAAACCTTTCAAAAGTGTAACACTCAACATTTTTTTGAAGGATATTCCGCTTATATTTATTAGGAAGTGCAGTTAGGGCCAACACAGGGACGCAGGAAACATATCGATTTACAACATTTGTTATCATGGTCAGTAAGTGCATGCCCAGAAATTGGAAGCGAGAAACATGGGCATTTGGGAGGGAAATGAGATTCATGATTACCACAACGCTTAGAGAATTTGAAAAAGGACATGATTACTGAACATGTTAAGCAGCACATGGATTAAGACAAGAGATACAGATTTCAAATCCATTAGCAGAACAAATTGGCAACATCGGATCAACACATTGTGTTCAGTTCACTGAATTGTTCACAGAACAACCACCAAACAGCAAAGAATTGAAGCAAAAACAAAAACAAAGGTATTGGTTGCCATCCCCACACATTTCAATTTGGGAAAAGAGATGCTGCTTGGAGGAGATCATGGCAATTACGAAAGAAGGTTTTCCCCAGATGGATAGATCTGTCGAACTCCATGAGAAATGGTATCATGTCTGATCTCCCAACAGAAATTCATGTGTCTAGTGAACAAGTAGATCATCTATCTCCACGGTCACAGACCTCGACAAATATAATAATCTGGGCAAATCGCAAAGAGACACTAAGAAGCAACGGGAAATCAAACTGATCCAACCAAAATCAATGCAACAAAGACATACTACTATGCATGGATATAAGATCATCAACTTAATTCAATCACGCAGACCAAAGAAAAATGATGGAACGACAGCATCACCGATTGGATCTAAATCTCTCCCTCACAGAATCAATCATGTATACCTCCGGAGACAAACAGGGGCTGGGATTTGTGAAAGTGGACCCCACGGACGGGGCCATCATGCTCGTCGAATCTGTCAATTAGGGTCCCCATCCTGTAATCCCAGAGCTGGATCACCCGCTGTGAAGGCTCGCCAGGATCCATGGCCTCTTGCTGTGGAAGCTCAGCCCCTTCACCCTATTACTCTTCGTCTCGAATTTCGTCAGCATCGTCGTCGCCTCTGCCGCTGCCACCGCCGCCGCCTCTCAAACCCAAACCGCTGCTGAAACCTCAAGCGAAACTGCATCGGAAGAGACAGATCGAAGGGAATTTGAATTACGGAGCGGAAAAACGAGAAGTTAGGGTTTGGATCTGAGGAGCGAAAGGGGGAAGGGCGAAGAAGAAAGTACTTACCAGAGATCTGGAAAGGAGACGGATTGATCAGACCGAATCCAGAGCCGTTGGAGTCATCGAAATCGCTGGAATCAACAGAGAGAGAGAGAGAGAGAGAGAGAGAGAGGGGTGAAGGATAAGGACAGAGGGCGTGTAGGTTAAGATTTTCGGAGGAAGAGAGAGTAGATCAGAGATAGAGAAGAGGGTTTTTAGATCTCGCAGATCTGATCTCTTAGCCCGACGAGTGCACAGAGAGAGAGAGAGAGAGAGTTGAAATGAGGGCAAAATAAACGAGGACTCGACCGGACAGACTCGCTGTCTAGGGGTGGCAATGGGCCAGGTTTGGGCCCGCGAGGTTAGGCCCGGCCCCAGGCAGACAATTAAATCCGAGACCCGATACCTGCCCAATACCGAAAACAGTTGTTGGCCCGGGCCGGACCCGACCCGAAATTGACGAAATCCTTACTTCTCCAGTTCTCCTTGAATGTTTCGAATCGATCCGATCAAGTAAACCACACATGTACAAACTATGAATGGAGCCAATTGTCTACATTTAAGATTTCGGGCTACCCGGCCCATTGCCACCCTTAGTCTCATTGCAACGAACCACTGACTGGATGCGTATCCATTGGCATTTGGTGGAGGGGAAAAACTTTGCTACTCTGAAAGAGTGTGGTCAATTATACACAGGCACTTAAAATTTGCATTATTTATTATTTATATGTAATTAAGTTAAATTAAACTATCCTAATCATGTTACAAGTTTACATGTATCATTGACCAAAACTTACGCTCATTTAATTATTTGGCTAGTGGATTGATGGACGTTTATTAGACAATAAGGAATTAAAAATATCCAATAGTTTTATTTCAACAAACAAGTGGGATTATAAACCTGCGTGACACTGTGGTGTGTGTTACCCTTACCATGTGGGGCCCACCTTGATGAATGTGTTGTATATCCACTTTGCTTATATGTTCTTTCAACTCATTTTAGGTTGTTATACCAAAACTTAAGCAGATCTAAATATCCGGTGGACCACACCAATGGAAAAAACTGGTGAATGATCATTAAAAACATTTCCTTGGACATAAAGTTTTGGATCAGGTTAATCTTTGTATTTTACTGTCATCCAAATTTAATTAAGCTTATCAACAAGTTAGATGGAAAATAAAAATTACAAATATACTTACAAGGGGCCTGAGAAGTTTTTAATGGTGGGCATTCGATCACTATTGTTTCCAATGTTATCATCTACCTAAGATTTGGATCTGCTTAAATTTTAGACCATGTCCTGGAATGAGTTGGAAAAATAGATAGACAGCCTACATATACAACACATTATCAAGGTGGGCCTTATAGTAAAGGTACCACTTACTCCAGTAACACCTAACCCACTCCTTGAACAAGTCCCAAAGGATCATTTTCTTGATAGTAAACCATAGTAAATGAAATCACTGCGAAATGAGTTGCAACAAAATCATTAGAAGTGAAAACCTCTCAAAATGTTGAAAATGAAAACCAAATACTTCTTCTTCTTCTTCTTCTTCAATACGCGCACAAACCCCACACACTGATGCCCTAGTGGAATTTCGCCACCTATGGGTACTCAAACCCTTACCGAGGTGTTGAAACTCTAGAGAGTCTACAACCCGAGCAAGAATAAGGACCCAATGAAAAACCAAATACTAGAAACAGTAAGAAAAATTATAAAAGTGGACCCACTTTTATAGTCTATGCTCAAAAATATTTTATTTTTTACGAAAGTATATATCTTATACTATTTATTATAATTACTACGTCAGATATCATGTATACCAATTTGATGTATTAAGCATCCAAATGAGCCCTTAACGGATCCAAAATTTGTACAGAGGCTTCCATGATTTAATAGTTAATTTATGCCCCGTAAGCAATACATAGAAAACATAGAAAGAATGCTGGAGTTCGTTTTGCCTCTGGCGCGTCTTAGGATCAAGCGTTCGTCGCCATTGACTGGGGTCCACATGCTGAGATGGTCCTGTGACTGTGGAAATCGGATTGCGTACTAAGTTACTCAGTACGACGCATTTAGTACTGAGTAAAATCAGTTGAGCCCACTGTAAATGTATCCGGTTTATCCACGCCCTGCCGTCCATTAGTTTTTTCAGCTCATTTATCCAGGCCGTCCACTTGAGCTTTGGATATGCTTCATTTTTCAGATCAACCCCTAAAATTATCTGTTAAATGGATGGACGGAGTGGATAAAATACATAAATCATGGTGGGCCCCACATAGTTTACTCAGTACACTTAGTACTGAGTTAGTACGCAATCCACTTCCATGACTGTGGCCCTGAGTGACAGAGACTCGCGCTGGATCCTGAGTCGGGACATGCGCAAAAGTATGAATTCTGAGGGCGCTCGCTCGTGGGAAATGGATGGAGGGCTTCGCGTAACATCTACCTTCATGAGATATCTCTATAAGATCCTATCCATTCATTTCCTGATTCTCATTATTATTGTGCCTGGAAATGAAATTCGGACTGATATAATAGTCGAGTGGACCACAGTTGACTGATAAGAAATGGACCGTTATAAACGGTTCATACTCAATATACTATGTAGCCAACCTAATGAGTGCAGGAGCAGTTATTTTAGGCCAGCCAGGCTCAAACAGCGCACCCTTTCTAATGGATGGATCCGATATCACATACGTGTGCCATGTCTGCACGCGTGGCACGTAGCATATGCGTTCATCTGTTGCCACTGTGCACTTACCATCACCGGCCGTATCTTAGGCTGGAAGAAATTCATGGCCGTCAGATCTGAGAACTGATCGCCTCCAACCGGTTTCATGACACCAACCGTTCTTTCCAGTTTCCGATTTTACCCTAGAAAATGTAGGCTATTTTCAATGGCAGATGCTTGTATGGACGGGTGATAGGTTAAGCGTACAACCGGTTGCAGGTGATCAGTTCTAGTGTCTTTTTCTCGACTGTTTTAGTGGTCCGTGGACCACCTCAGGCTGTAGTCCTCAGGCCCACTAAAGTACATGGCCACCGTTGATTGAAGAAACTTTTACACAAGTAAATTCCAGGTGGCATCATTTAATTGGTCCCATTCATGTAGCCTACAAGTGAATTTTCTGGCCACCAATTTGCAGTGAATGAATAGATGGTGAACTGATAAGCCGTTCTAAGATGAAGGATGACGCAATCAAAAAACCCAATCACTGATGAGCCGTTCCAAGAAGAAGGATGATGCAATAAAAACCCAATTACCATATTGCCCATTACATAAATACACTGGGCTCTTCTCTCCAGGCACAGGTGTAAGATTACATACAAAGATAGAAAAACAATAAAGAAAGGATACATTCTGATCTATAGCTCAAGTGGTACGTCTTGTTATCGATTCCTGGGTGACTAATAGGGGAGTGTGTGATGACAGTAGGGTGGGTTGGAAAATTTGTTTTGGATCACAACAGAACGACTACGACTATACTGTGGTGGGTTGGCAAATTTGTTTTGGATCACAACAGAACGACTACGACTATACTGGGACATGATGCACACGTGCAAAGTACACTAATTAGCACCACTATAGCCATGTTGCCTTCGCCCACGCATGAAAAAACACACTGTACTTTTTCATTTGAAATTTTCAAAAGATATTTTGGCGACCGCAAATTTCAACCAGTATGTACTAACGAGCTAACCCAAAAAAAGAAAAAGAAAAGAGAAAGGATTAAGAATTATTAGTTTTAATGATGAGCAATCTTTTTTTTTGGTACTTTTTAAATTGGTTATTAAATTAATGTTCTAACATGAACGGGCATAACAAATATAAAATGAATTTTGGGCAACCAACATAATAGGCCTACACAACCTTTGTTGAATGGAATCTGTTGGGGACAAAAGTACGCCAAGTCCGGAGACTCGGACTTGGCGCCTCGGGTCGCCGAAGCATGTGTTGAATCCGAGAGAAGGTTATAAACCGAAGAAAGCGAGATAAATTAAGTTGGCTCGGGTGACGAGCTAGCAATCTGGGCATGCGTCGGCTAAGGTTCTGAGACCTTATCTCATAAAGCCGGTTCACTTAATTGAATCAGAGCCGGCTGAGCCGAATGAAGGAAAGATGGTGTAAAACAAAATGCCATCTCGAGTATCTCGCAAAAGGATCTCCGATCCCGAAGATCACGGGATCGGATAGAGACCAGAAGCGGGCAAAATCAAATCCAAAATCAAATCTCCATGATACTGGGAGGAGAATCCTCACACGATGGGATCCTCTCGTATCTATAAATAAAGGACCTTCATCCTATTGAAAGGTACGGAAACACAAATCCCTAACACCCCTTCTCTCAAAATCTATGAAACTGACTTAACCATCGGAGGTCCCCCGGGTTAGAACCAGGGTCTTCGTTCAGTTTGTCTGTTTTGTGCAGGGGACAGAAGTCAGGGAAGACGCTCCATAAATCGACATCAACAGTATGATGCCGTCTGTGGGAAACGTATGAAAAACCATCTTATATTCCAATATTGGGAATTTATCCTCATGGTGATGACTAGAAGGACGGTTCAAGAAGAAGAACTGAATGAGGTCGTGCTTACAGGGCCAGCGGGCCCAACAGCAATTCCGGCAGCTCAGAACCCACCTAACAACTGCCAACGAGCAACGACCGGAGCAAATAATAACCAGCGGGCTCGTAACGATGGGCGGTTGGACCAGGAGGTTTAGGAAATCCGATCCGACATGAATCTGATGAAGCAGATGCTGGAATGGATGTATCAACAAATGCAACCGCCTCCGCCTCCCCAAGGGGAAACAGCACATGTCCCGACTGCAGTGGCCTATCCTCAGCCTTTGCGCCACAGTCGTTCCAACCGGGTCAACCCCAAGGTGTTTCTGAGCCATCTCCGGCTCAGTCGGCTAACGCCGCTTTGCCCCCGACCGATCTTCGACACGAGATAGATCGAAGGAGTCGTAACCGACCTCCCGTTGAAGGCACGGCGGAGAGCGGCGAGCCTTGGAAAGCCGACATTCAAAACTTTAAAAGAGAAGTGCGGGAAGAAATGACGAAAGAAATGGCGGACATGAAACAGGGCCGAAATATATACCCTGCCAGATCCGAGGCAAAAGCGTCCCCTTTTGTGGACGAGATAATGCAGGCTCGGTTGCCCGAAAGGTTTCGATTACCTCAAATCACTCCTTTTACCGGCAAGACTGACCCAACAGATCATATTGAATGCTTCAGAACCTACATGGAGCTCCACGATGCCTCGGATGCAGTGATGTGTCGAGCCTTCTCTCTTACGCTGACAGACGTAGCTCGACTGTGGTTCAAACAGTTGAAACTAAGGTCCATCAGCTCATTCGTTGAGCTAAGTGACACCTTTCTCACCAACTTCATAGGCGGAAAGAAGAAATTGAAGCCCCCTGCACATTTGAACAATATAGTTCAAAAGCAGGGAGAGCTATTGAAAGATTACATCAAGCGTTTCAACTTCGAATCTCTTCAGGTTCGAAAACATTCAGAAGAAATGACACTCAATGCGCTCATGCAAGGAGTCAAAGACAAGCCGTTCCTGGCGTCTCTAGACAAGAATCCGCCCGATACTCTAGCAGAGTTTATGGCACGGTCGGATAAATATGCGAATGCCGAAGAAACGCGGATCATGCGTGAGACTAAATCCTTGGTCAAAGAATCGGCCAAAAAGGAAGCCGACTCGACCGGAGGAAAGAAGCGTAAAGATGATCAAGCGCGCGATGAGCAAAGGTCGGGCAAACGGCCAGATCGGAGATTTTCCACATATAACCCCCTGAACAAAACTCAGGAGCAGGTGCTGATGGAAATCAAAAGTGAAGGCTTTGTCAACTGGCCCAATAAGCTCAGGAGTAATCCCAATCGGCGGAACAAGGACAAATATTGCCATTATCATCGCGATCACGGGCATAACACAAGTGATTGTTATCACCTGAAGGAAGAGATCGAACGACTCATAAAGGAAGGTCGACTCAAAGAACACGTGGTCAAAGCCGGGATAGCTGAGGGATGTCCGACCGAAAATCAACCTATATAAGAAATTCGGACTATTATCGGCGGTCCGCGAGGCGGAGGCGATTCAAACAATGCTCGAAAGAACCATGCAAGAAGTCTCAGTCAGCCTGAGTCCGAGCTCATGATTATAGCTCGGCCTACAAAAGAAAAGAAAAGAGAAAAATACTGCATTTCATTCATGGAGGAAGATGCCCGAGGTATCTATCACCCCCACGATGACGCATTAGTTGTCACCCTGACTATCGCTAACCGAAAAGTATTCCGGATACTCGTCGACACGGGATCATCTGCAGACGTGTTATTCACTCAGGCGTTCGACAAAATGGGGGTTGAACGATCCATGCTACGTCCGGTTCGGACCCCATTGATCAGTTTTTCTGGTGGACAAGTACTACCTGAGGGGATCATCTCGCTACCACTCACTGCTGGTAGTTTCCCGCGTCAAACGACAGTAATGGTCGAATTCTTGATCGTCGATCAACCCTCAGTATACAACGCCATACTCGGCCGACCTTCTTTAAGTCTCCTCCAGGCCGTGGTATCCACATACCATCTTTCACTGAAATTTCTGACTGAGTCGGGAGTAGGAGTCGTCAAAGGAGACCAACAAGATGCGAGGCGTTGTTACGTGGCAGCTGTAAAAGGCCCCGCCGACAAAACTCCGATCGACATATCAACGATCGAATCATTGGACCCTCGGAACGAGAGTCATGAATGAGGGCAGCCAATTGAAGATCTTGTCTCGGTTCCCTTGGTGGAGATGGATGGATCCAAAACAGTACAAATTGGCTCGTCTTTACGGTCCCCCTTGAAAGAAAAGTTGATAGCCCTGCTCCGCAGATACGCTGATGTATTTGCTTGGAGCTATGCAGATATGCCCGGGATCGACCCATCTGTGATTACTCACCGACTCAATATCGATCCGACCTATCGACCGATCCGACAGAAGCGACGACCGCTCGGCCCTGAACGATACGCTGTCATTGAAGAAGAGGTCAGCAAGCTCCTCCAGGCAAACTTCGTAGAAGAGATATACTATCCAGAATGGGTCGCAAATATCGTGCTCGTGAAAAAATCCAACGGGAAGTGGCGAGTCTGTATTGATTATACCGACCTAAATAAAGCCTGCCCGAAGGATAACTTTCCTCTTCCAAGGATAGACCAATTAGTGGATAGTACCGCGGGGCATGAACTTCTTAGTTTCATGGATGCATATTCAGGATATAACTAAATTGTAATGCATCAATCAGATAAATCAAAAACTACCTTTGTCACTGACAAAGGCCTTTATTGCTACCGAGTGATGCCATTTGGTTTAAAGAATGCTGGCGCAACTTATCAAAGATTAGTTAATAAATTCTTTGCTCGGCTTATAGGCCGAACCATGGAAGTATACATTGACGACATGCTCGTTCAAAAGTATACACGCGGCCGATCATATAGATGATTTAGAGGAAATGTTCCTTATCTTGCGGAAATTTCGGATGAAGCTGAATCCGAGTAAGTGCGCTTTTGGGGTGAGCTCTGGAAAGTTCCTCGGTTTCTTGGTTAATCAGCGAGGAATAGAAGCAAACCCTGAGAAAATAAAAGCTTTGCTTGATATGGAATCTCCCAAAACAATTAAAGACATTCAAAGGTTGACTGGACGAGTAGCGACACTTAATCGGTTCCTGTTCAGAGTCACGGATAAATGTCTCCCCTTCTTCAAACAGTTGAAAGGACGACAGACAATGGAGTGGACGGAAGAATGTGAAGCGGCATTCTAGCAACTAAAATCATATCTCGGTTCTCCACCTCTCTTATCAAAGCCCGAGTCAGGGGAGTCTTTGCTGCTTTACCTAGCGGTATCCAAGGCAGCGGTTAGCTCGGCCCTGATACGAGAATACGAAGGAAAGCAACTGCCGGTCTATTATGTCAGCAAAGCGTTATTGTCAGCAGAAACAAGATACCCACTCCTAGAAAAAGTTTCTTTAGCTCTAATAATTTCCTCGCGCCGACTTAGGCCGTGTTTCCAAGCCCATACCATTATCGTGATGACCGATCTTCCACTGCACCAGGTCTTATAGAAACCAGAGGCTTTCGGCCGACTCACGAAGTGGGCAATTGAACTCAGTGAATTCGACATTCGGTACAAGCCGAAAGCAGCAATCAAAGGGCAAGCCGTGGCTGATTTTATTGCCGAGGTAACACCGCCAACCAACCTCTCGGTCGCTAATATGACCGAGAACGTTGAAGTATCGACCACAGCTTCTCCCTCATCCCCACCCGGCCCTGTTCCCTGGAAACTGTATGTCGACGGCTCTTCCAACTCTAAGGCAAGTGGAGCTGGGGTAGTGCTGGAAACCCCTGATCATACCTATATGCAATATGCCTTACGACTTGGATTCCAAGCTTCGAACAATACAGCCGAATATGAAGCACTGCTACTCGGCCTCCGACTCGCAGCTAGCGTGGGAGTTACGCACCTAAATGTTTTCAGCGATTCTCAGTTGGTTGTTAATCAAGTTACCGGTGTATATCAAACACGGAAAGAGCAATTAAGAGCGTACATGAAAAAAGCGAAAGAGATGATCAGCGGATTTCGACTTTGTATTGTCACTCGAATCCCTCGGACAGAAAACGGCAAAGCCGATCTGTTAGCAAATCTCGCCTCCGCCGATGAAGATGATATACCCAGGTCTGTTCCTATCGAATACGTCGCTAGGCCGAGTACTAACGAACCAGTTAGCTTGGTCGTCAATGCAATTGACTCGGAACCTTCTTGGATCGATCCAATCATCCAATATCTCGACAAGGGTAAGCTGCCTGAAGATCGTGCCGAGACTCGACGAATTAAGATCTGAGCCTCCCGTTACACCATACTCAACGGGACCCTGTACAAAAAAGGTTACTATGCTCCATTGCTGCGATGCCTCAAGCCCAGCGAGGCTGACTATGTGTTACGTGAGATTCATGAAGGAATCTGCGGAAACCATTCTGGAGGGCGATCTCTCGCCCATAAGGTCCTACGTCAGGGATATTATTGGCCAACTATCCAACACGACGCTCGCAGGCTCGTTCAAAGATGCGACAAATGTCAGAGGTTCGCGGTGATTCCGAGACAAGCTCCCGAGGCACTGACGCCTATGACTGGTCCTTGGCCCTTTGCATAGTGGGGTATCGACATCATAGGTTCACTCCCTATGGGAAAAGGTCAGACCAAGTTCCTGTGGTGGCCGTGGATTATTTCACGAAGTGGGCCGAGGTAGAGCCATTAACTAAAATAACCGAACAGAAGATTACCGATTTTGTGTGGAAAAACATTATCTGCCGGTTCGGAGTATCCCGTACCATTATTACAGATAATGGAAGGCAATTTGATAATAGGAGCTTTCGCGAAATGTGCGACAACCTCGGAATCAGAAACGTGTATTCTTCACCCCATCATCCTCAGACGAATGGACAGGTTGAGGCGGTTAACAAGATTATCAAGCAACATCTCCGGACCAAGCTTGACCACGCCAAAGGAGCATGGGCCGAAGAACTCCCGAAAATTCTTTGGGCATATCGAACTACAGCTCGAACCGCCACAGGAGAAACTCCCTTCTCCCTCGCTTATGGCTCGGAAGCCATCACTCCCGTCGAGATCGGGTTACCTTCAGCTCGAGTCACTTCATTCAACGCAGAAGAAAATGAAGAACTCCTAGCATTCGGACTCGACCTTCTGGACGAACAAAGGGAAGTGGCACGGCTGCGTACGAAGGCCCGGTAACGACAAGTAGCTCAGTTTTACAATACCTGAGTTAAGATCAGGTGGTTTCGAATGGGAGATATGGTTCTCTGAAAAGTATTTCCCAATACGAAGGAATTTGGATCGGGTACATTGGGACCTAACTGGGAAGGACCCTATATTGTCTCGGGTACCATCCGACCGGGAACGTATCGGCTAGAAGACCTAAATGGACAGTTATTGCCTCATCCTTGGAACGCCGAGCACCTCAAGATCTATTATCCTTAGCTCGGTATTCAAAGCTCAAAGATTCCGAGCTAAGAAAGATTTAAGCCAAGTCATATGAATAAAACTAAGTGCTTTCTTTCATTTATCTACTAAGTGTTTTTACACCGAGTTAAACCCCAAAACCTGTTACAACGCCGTCTCGAGAAAAGCAAAATTAAGACAGGAAATGTTAAGCTCGACGACACGTTGCTGTAAGTGCAAAAAATGGAGCCTGCCTACTGTCCCTCGGCGGGAACGACTCCCGAGGCATTCTCAGAGGTACCAGCCTCGTCCCCAACTGTGACATTGGCAGTGACGTTAGCAGGACTAGCATCAGGATTCTCGGATTCCGAGGCTCCTCCTCCCTTGAGTCCTGAAAGATCAAGGTCAAGGAAAGCATTCTTCATATCTTTGACACATTCTAAATACCCACCTTGGAACAGGCGATCCCTCTCGTCCTCGAACTCCATAGACTCAAGGAAGGCTTGAACGGCTTGATCCCTGGCCTTCTCGGCCTCCTGGGTCTTCTCCTTAGCTTGTTGGATAATTCCCGCCGCCTCAAGCTTAGTTCGAGCCACGGTATCTTTACAAGAAGCGTGAACTTCGAGGATCCGCCGATTCTCTTCTTCGGCTGCGGATAGAAGAGCCAACACTCGAGCAACCTCGGCTTGTGCATCTTCAAGAGCCCTCCTGGCAAAAGCCGCCTCAACTTTCGCATCTTCAGCAGCTTTCCTGGCAAGGGCCGCCTCACCAGTTAGAACACCGACTCGGGTCTCGGCGATTTCGCGTCGTCCCTCTGCTTCCGTCAAGAGGGTTTGCAACCTATGAGTTGAGGATAATTCCTTACAGGCCTTAACCAAGCAGAGAGCGAGTTCAAAAAGCACCCTCGCCGCATGGCCGACGGTTTGCATCATAGGAGCGTTATAGAGGCTGACAAACTCTTTTTCGCTCCCATGAACTAAGGCCCAGGGGACCATCCCCAACACTACCGTCCGTAAGGCTGACGGCTCCTCTTGGCTCGCCTCCCCTCTGGAGGATGCAGCCCTCATCTCCTCTCTCTGCCTCGGAACGTCCGTTGCAACAGGTCCCGATTCGGATGCCGTCTGAGGTTCAACGGCTACAGTCTCCCTCACTTCCGGCCTTTCCTCCGGGTCAGAGAGCACAACTACAGTGGGGGCAGAAGAACCTGCAGGTTCCTTCTCCTTCTGTGCCGCTCTCTGTTTCTTTAATGGCCGAGGCTCTGACAGAAGAACTGATCGTGGGGGGGCCTTTATCTTCGAAACCACCCTAAGGGGAGGCCGAGCTCTGGTCATCTCTGAGGGGACCGACTCAGGAACGGTCCTAAGAATAGGTCGAGCTTCGGCTAAGTCTGAAAGAAGAAAAAATAGATCAGATAAGGTTTAGAGAACATATGAAGATACATCATAAATTACCTGTGACGTCCGAGGCTAAACCTGCAAGATGAAAGCGCTCTGGCTGTAAGAGCGCCTTCCAGGACCGAACTGCCAGATTCAACGCTCTCAACTCCTTGATCCGAGCTAAAGCACTGGATCCAAGCTTCTGCCGTTTCTTCAGGATATCTACCAAATATAAGTTCGTCAGACTCAAAGCGTTGTGAAAACGAGAAGGGCAAAAGAGAGATGCCGAGTCACCTGCTTTGTGAAACGTCCGGGGTACACAAGCCTCGTAGAACCCGGATTCAGCCGTTTCCCAGCGACCACAGGCCCAAAACCAACGCTCTCTCCAATGTTTGTTGGAAGTGGGAGGGTCGGTTATTAAGGAGCCGCCTCTGCCCCGCCAAGCAGCGAAGACATAAAAGCCGGGATAGTTTGGATTTATGCGCACTTGATACAAGTGGAGGAATTCGTCAACTGTCAGTGGTGGCTGTTCTAACTCAGCCCACAGCACCGCACATTCGAATAAGTTCCTCCACCCATTCGGAACTATTTGTTCAAGAGCAATCCGAATACGAGATAAAATGCTTCGGACAATGGGCTGAAGGGGCAGACGTAAGCCACATTGCATCGAGACTTGGAAGATCGCGACCGCCCCAGCAGGAGGATGGTCCGGTAAGTCATTCGGACGGGGAAGATAAGTGATAACCGAATCAGGGATATTATACCCTATTCGGATCCTATCCAAATCTGCCTCGGTCAAAACTGAGGGGACCGGGCCACTTAGTTCATCCCCTGACTCTTCTCCTTCGGACTCGGCCTGCGCCGACTTATCAACAAGAGCCGACCTAGAGGTTCCCTCGGCGATCAACGTTTTCTCTTCCTCCTCTTCTTCCTCTTCCAAATCCATTGAAGGATTGGGCCTCCCTGGGCGGGTTATCAGGGACGACCCATTACGAGAAGGACCAACAGAAGCAGGGCATTCTGTCGGAGCTCCGGTGGTTCTCTTAGAGAGGAAAGCAGCGTTCGCATCAACTGCTATCTCCGTCAATAAAGAAGGCGATTTCGCAACGTTCCAAAAATGTTGCGCTTCGCCTTCGTCTCCGGAAGTTCCCTCCCGGGGACTTTGAGAGCCTCGCGCTGCCATTACCGATAACTAAAGGGGAGGGAAGAACTCACCGAAGGGAGGAAGGAAAACGAAAATGGCGGAAGGAGCCACTGACAGTCGAGAAAGGAAAAAGGGAAGAAGAAGATAATCAAACTCCAAAAGGAATGAAGAGCGGGAAGAGTAGCAATAAAAATACGAAATGCGGGACCTCCCTTCCTTTTATAAAATTGCCACGTGGCAAGAGCAATTAATGAGGAAATGATTCGACACTTGCATCGACTCCCCCGCTCGACACGTGGAGCACGCCGATTGACGACGATAACGCCTTTGCTACGTGTCCAACACTCATTGGCGGGGGGAACGTTTTGACGGCTGTCAGCGCACGCGGTCTCAGGAAATGAACCGTCTCCCATAAAAAATGACGCAAAATGCATTAAATGCCTAATTATTATCTCGGACTTAGTTGCGAACCGACTCAAAAGCTCGCTACTCCGTAGTGCCATAGGAGACACACGGAGTAAGGGGGCTTACTGTTGGGGATAAAAGTACGCCAAGTCCGGAGACTCGGACTTGGCGCCTCGGGTCGCCGAAGCATGCGTTGAATCCGAGAGAAGGTTATAAACCCAAGAAAGCGAGACAAATTAAGTTGGCTCGGGTGACGAGCTAGCAACCTGGGCATGCGTCGGCTAAGGTTCTGAGACCTTATCTCATAAAGCCGGTTCACTTAATTGAATCAGAGCCGACTGAGCCGAATGAAGGAAAGATGGTGTAAAACAAAATGCCATCTCGAGTATCTCGCAAAAGGATCTCCGATCCCGAAGATCACGGGATCGAATAGAGACCAGAAGTGGGCAAAATCAAATCCAAAATCAAATCTCCACGATACTGGGAGGAGAATCCTCACACGATGGGATCCTCTCGTATCTATAAATAAAGGACCTCCATCCTATTGAAAGGTACGAAAACACAAATCCCTAACACCCCTTCTCTCAAAATCTATGAAACTGACTTAACCATCGGAGGTCCCCCGGGTTAGAACCAGGGTCTTCGTTCAATTTGTCTGTTTTGTGCAGGGGACGGAAGTCAGGGAAGACGCTCCATAAATCGACATCAACAGAATCCATGAAAACACCATTGTTTCAATCTACAGGCAGGGGGAATTTGCATGCAGACTATTTGTATGAAAGGGTTGAAGATATTGCCACACTCCATTTTTCTAAAGCTTGGTTCCCTCTATAATTAATTATGAAGTAAAATTTGCCAAAGGAGTCAGCTCAAGTGGAAAGAAAGTAGAGATAAAAAAATTATAAGAGAGACATAAAGGAATGTGACTTGCTTTTAACCCATGTAATCCTAGGCGCTATGGCCCTCAGAGTGATGTTTGTGTTAATCCTAAGCTCTATCGACTCAGAAGTGATGTTTGTGTTAATCCTAAGTTCTATTGGCTCCAGAGCAATGTTTGTGTTAATTTGCTTAGTTCATCCATTTCTCTTTGTCATTTTAAGATAAGAACTCAAATATGAGGGGCATCCAAAACTCAAGTGGAGTCACCGCAGAAATAGTGGTGTGATGAAGAGGCTAAAACACAAATATTAGCATAATCCAATACTTTTATGGCCATTGGGAAGGCTTCAATGGTGGGGTTCAATTCCCACTATTTTGTATGGTGTGGTCCATTTAACTTTTAGATCCTTGTCATGTTTGAGCTCATGTTAATGAAAATATCATGATGGCCCCATAAAACTTGGGGTTATAAGGGGTGTTATAACCCAAGGCTATAAGCAATTCACATTTGCAGTAAAGGATGTAGCTACATACTACACAAAAAATTTCCAACTATAAGTGACCCATCACAACGTTTTTTAGTACTATGACACACCCTAATTTTAGATCTACCTCATTTTCAAACTATCATCCTATTATGAGTCATGAAGTGGATTTCATACTATCATTATGGTAGGTTCTACACTACTTTATTCTTACAAGCACATTTTCTAAGTCCCAAAATTTTCCTAAATTTATTTTAAAATGTCTTTATATGCCCTTTCAACATTTAAAGTTCATAGGCTTAAGAAAACTAATTCTTCATCATCATCTAAGTGCCTTATCCTAAATAAGTAGGGTGAGCCATGTGAATCTTATTTCATCATTCCATTCTATTAAGGGCTAAACTTTTAATTAGATTAAGTTATTAAGTCTTTTCATGCTTTTTATGCATTTCCCCTACTTTTTTAGAGCTTTCAACTTGTACCAACTCACTTCTAGAAGAGACTTTCTAGGCTCTATTATACATGACCAAACAATCTAAGTCTACTTTTTTCTTTTCTTATTAAGTACTGGCACTATTTATAAATTCTCTAAAATGCATACATCTCTTATTCTATCTTTCCTTGTCTTACCACTCATCCATCTCAACATCCTCATTTCAGCTACACTTATCTCATGAACATATTGTGCAGTAAAAAATGTTTAAAAGTTGGTTGCCTTTCATATAGCATAGATAGTAGAGATGGTTGTTAGGATCACACTGGCCTAAGCACCTGGCAACTCTTCTATAGGGTATTATTGTTGGGTGTTGAAACTCCTTAATGGGAGTGAAAGCAACCTAAGGAGAATAAAAAAGAACAAGCAAACACGAATATTTTTACATGGAAAACCTTTGCGGGAAAAAACCATGGCATAAAGTAATGATCAATCCACTATATCAGAATAACTACAAGAGATGGAATAACTTACAAATGGAAACCCCAGTTTCCTCCCTTCAAAACTCTTTCTTTGTGCTAAGCTCTTTCATATTAACCCTAATCGTGTATTACAAAGAGTATTTATAACTTCTGTACGTAATTAGAAATAAAACCCACACTTATGCAAAACCTGTGCTCACTATTGATCTGACTATCGATCGAATCAATAAGACTCGACATACCATCGATTAAATTGACACAACTATCAATTGAATTAACAACGTCCAAAAATGTCTAATAAGCAAACATGAATTTTCAAAAATATTTCAATCGAATCAACATCCTGTTGATAGAATCGAAAACTCTACCTTCTAACACTAAATTGAAGACACTCTATCAACAATCTCCACCGTGGCTTCGATCTTTCCTCTCTCCAAGATGTTATCACTATCTCTAATTTTTAATAGTAACACCATCATTATCGCTTCTCGTGCACACTTCGTATTCATCTTTTCATTGCCAAGAAAAGAGAAGTCGAGCAAAACTCGAACTTTTTTGCAGGAACAACTTTTGAAAGTATGTCCATTGGATTCTTGCTTATTTGAATCTTCTCTAGAATAACACCGCTTTCCTCAAGCATCTGTCTGATAAAATGATGACGCATATCAATGTCTTTAGTTCGAGAATGATATATTGAATTCTTTGTCAAATTGATAGAGCTTTCGCTATACAATGCACAGGCACAACTTCCTACTGAAGCCCCAACTCATTCATCATTCCTTTCAGCCAAACAACTTCCTTGAATGCTTCCATCATTGCCATATATTGTAATGTCCAGGATTTTCACTAACTCGAGTTTCAAAAATTCTCAAAAAAAAAAATCTTTAAATATTTTATTTTATTACCTAGTGATCTTTAATACTCGATTCTCACAAATACATGGGTGGTACCATTAAAAGAACTATACAAGTTTGATTAGTTTTCCTTTGGAAGCTATTGAATACGCCCAATCACCTAAATCTTGGGGACTTATCATAAACTATATGTCAACGTAGTTAGGGTTATGTAATTAGGGACAATGAATCCAAGGATTAAACTCCCTTGTGTGCAAAATTTTGAAACTCGAAACTTATAAACTGGAACTTTAGAATTAAAATTTTAGGTTTGCTCAAACTCGGACATGGCAATTTAAACTTTATGACTGCCTTGGTCAAGGTAATCAAGTTCGTAAAGTTTCGATTCATCTACATTCACTCAAGAAACCACTTTGGTGGGTGGACCGAATTAAGAAAAATGAGATTTTTGAGGTATAAGATATGAAAGTTCAAGTTTTCTAACAATTTTACAAAAAGGCAGTCATGGTTGACCTTGCATGGTTGACCGTGGAATATCCATGGTCGACCCTCAACTTAATAGCGACATATGGTCAACCGTGGGGGTGCATGTCAACCATGCCACACTTCTCACGATTTTGGGCACCGGGTCACAATCGACCCTGCTTGAGCGTGGTCGACCATGGACAACCCAATTTGACCCATAGGTGGGCTCTTTAAATAGCCCTTACAGCTCCATTTTCCCATTTCATTCCTCTCCCAAAATTTTATTTTCTTCCCCAAACAAAACCTATTATCCAAAACCCTCAAATCCTTTCAAGCTTGTGATTCCTTCTTCCTCTCAAAAATCAATGAAACCCGAGCCCTTAAGATAAGCCACTTTATTTGTTCTTCCCTTATTTAAACCCACTCCAGCCTTAAAATGAGAGAAAGAGAGAAAGAAAGATAAAGAAAAGAAGAATGAGGTGAGATTAAGAGAGTGAAGGTGAGATGGAAGAAGATCTTGCCTCTTCTGGTCCATTGTCACTAGGTTCAGGCTGTGTGGAGCGATTCTCATCAATTCTCTGCTAGATCTATTTTTTTTTGCTAGGTAAGAGGTTCCTAACGCTATATGGGGGATTTTTCTCAATTTCCTTGTGTCTTTAAGCTATTCAGATTAGAAAACCCATTGTATTCCTTTATTTTTTTTTTGAAAACCCTAACGTTAGGGTTTGTGGTCTCGATTGTCATTTGGGGTGGTTCCCTAGCTTGCCAGAGTTATATTTGACCGTGGCTCCATTTAAGTTTCAGTTGTACGTTGATTCCAAGCCCCAATTCATTGAATTGAGTTGAAACATCATTGTAATCAAGCTAGGTAAGCCCTAATCCGTTGTCTAATATTTAATTAGGATTAAATCCAAATCATTAATGGTAGGTTTGTACTTTTATTTAGGTTTGGTGTGTTTTTCCAATTTACGATACTAGGATCACATCCGAGTTGAGGGTTTTCGACTCTAAGGTGAAAATCTATCATCAGACTTCTTCCCGGCATTTTAGATGATTAGATATTTTTGCATTTGGAGTGTTTTTCCAATTTACGATACTAGGATCACATCCGAGTCGAGGGTTTTTGACTCTAAGGTGAAAATCTATCACCAGGCTTCTTCCCCACATTTTAGATAATTAGATATTTTTGCATTTGTACTGCTAAAATTGCGTTATTATCATTATCCTTATGTTGTTTGTGACTGGGTGATAACGTGTTCTATGAAATATTTAAATGATATGAAATTTTGATTATAGAACTCTTCGATGATGCTTGTTAAGTTACATTTATATATATATATAATATATATATATATATATATATATATATATATATATATATATATATATATGGGAAAAGGTACTATGCGCTCGAGCTCACGATAAGCTTATCGTGAGGTCGAGCTGTGTGGGCCCCACCGTGATGCGTGTCGACCATCAACACCATGCATTTGATGGGTACCCTTTAAATTATGGGATATCCCAAAAATCAGCCGTATACAGAACTCAGGTGGGCCATACCATCTAAAATTATGTGAAGACACCGTTAAAACATATAAAAGCACTTGGTGGGGCCTACATGAGTTTTGCATGCACCTGAAACTTGGTTTGAACCCTCATTCAAGTGGAACACACATAATGGATGGGCTGGATTTACAAGCCACATCTCGGTGGGCCCTCAAAAATGGTTATGAATGTTTTAATGGTGTACGGCCCCTCTCCACTTCTGTATGTGGTGTGGCCCACATAAGTCACGGATTGACTTGATTTGTGGGACCTAGGCCCACGATGGAATGGTGCATCTGACTGATGGGGTAGATGTTCGAAACGCATCACGGTGGGGCCCACACAGCTCGACCTCATGGGACGGACCCGTGAGCTCGAGCGCATAATACCTTTTCCCTATATATATATATATATATATATATATATTCGATTGAATTGTTGATCTAGGATTTGTACATATATCCAATTGGCTTATCTTGATGTGTTATTAAATTGCTTTATACTTGAGATCATGAACTGGATGATATGTATCACTATTATTATGGATCAAGCCCTGGTAACTATTTGAGTAAGTGGATGGCCTACCTTTTTTTGACTGTCATAGGCTCGTTCAATCGACTAAGGTGGAACACACGACCGACAGTAGGTAGAACTACACGGGTTACTTTGCACCTAATGTTGGTTACATTGGGGTTCCCTGTGGTTGATCGGATTAGTCTAATGCAGACTTAATCGTTCATGTGTTTGACTGTTGTGCAATACTCTACAGAATCTGGGATACCACGATTTCCATTGAATTGAAGTCTCAATTATAACTATTAATTAGTATAATTCGATCCTACAAGTAAAGTCTCACGAGCCGGACATGGTGGTGTGGGACAATATGTCTGAGCTATACGCCTATGCTGGGTGACGAGACCCCCATAATAACCAGTGAACATTATCTCATAGGCTGGGCATGGTGGTATGGGATACTATGTCCGAGCTATTGGCCTACGCTGGGTGACGAGCATCTCGTAGTGACTAGTGAGTATTAATGAAGGTGACAAGCCTACCATTCATTAAATTGATCTTGGATGATGACCTTTACCTTATTGATTTACATATTATTGGACATCATGTTGTACCTTTGATTTGATTATTTATATTTGGTAACAGTGATGAGCCTTATCACGTTAATTTTATTTTTGGGTGACGTCCTACCTTTGAAATGATTATTCATATGTCAAATTTGGTGACGAACCCTAAATTGGGGACATTAGCGATGAGCCACGTGATCGGGTTTAATTGACTTGTGATATAATTGCAGTATCCTAGCTTCAATAATACAGTTGTTTGTAATTGGACTAATAAATGTCGAGTTAAACATGCACACATTACATGGCCGTTATTGAGTGCCTAACTGACTGTTAAAGACCAGAGTATTGTTCGAATGACCATCATACATGGATGTTATCAGGTTCCTGACCAACTGTTAAAGGCCAGAGTACTGTTCGAACAACTCTTATTGTATACCTGGAATATTTTTGCATATCACAAAATACATGCACATAATTAACTAGTTTAAGAAATTGGTTGTTATGTTGTGCTTTCATTAATATGATTTGAGTATAACATGCTTAGTATATGTGCATGAAAGATAACATGCTTAATAATAGTATATTTAGAAACATGTATTTGTAGAGAACATGTTTATAACTAAAATTTCATACGTGTAACTTGGGGAATATTTCTTCACTATGTTGGCTCCTGATGCCTTCCATTTGACATATGCAGATGACTCAAGAATGGACCAAATGGTGGTATGTTTGGGGCACCTTAGTAGAACTCTAATTTCTTCCATTTTAGTAATTGTATATCTTGTACATGTGATTGCTTGCCTCCAAGTACAGAGGTTCGTAAGTAATATCCTATGAATACAGGGTCGATCCCACAGAGATGAATTGCAAGAATGAGAAAATCAAATGCAAAACCAACTAAGTAATAAAAACTAAACTGATGATTTGATTTTGAGATTTTTGAATAGATGTTCAACTGAATTAAAATAACACCCAAGCTTCAAAGTTCCACACATAGGTTAATGTTCCAAAATCATGATGACTTGGATAACATAACTACAATCTGAGCACTATGGTCAGCCTAGTCGGAAAATAAAACAATTTAAATGTTTTAATAAATGATATAAAAGATTAGAAAATAATGGATTTGCACCATTGATATATATTCTCAAGCGTCAGTGATTTTAAGAATTCAATATCAATGAGATAATGAAAATCAAAAAAATATAACAGGTTGAGAACCTCTCTTATCTAAGAAATCTGATTGATCTAGGGTAAGCCTATCCATCAATGTGAATCTCATATGATGGAAACATATAAATCTCACAAGAGGATAAAATACAAAACCTTAACAATAGATAACATGCATACACCATTCTTCTTATCATTAAAACAAGCAATCATCATAACTTAAAGAATTATTAAACTCATGTGCTTCCCTTCTAGCTTGGGCTAGAGGGAACTTAGAAAAACATAACTAGAATAGAGAAAGAAAGCAACAAGAAAGAAATAAATGCAAATAGAAAAGATCTAAAAGGAAAAAAAAAAACTTATAAAATTGAAAACCCTTTAAAAACCCTAAATATTGCTCTTTAATGCTTTTAATAATGCTTAGGAATGCCCTAAGAAGCCCTATTTATAAGTAGGGAATTCTAACTTTCGTACAAAGTTGAAAAATCCTAGAAACCGCCTCAAATATACGCAGTTTTTTAAAATAGACTTCTTGCTGCACAGTTTGTTTAAAATAGATTTCCTGTTGCGCGGTTTTCCAAAATAGACTTCAAAGCTTCAGAATACACTTTTTCAGGACGATTTCAGGATTCTTCACTTCAAATCTTCGATTTTCTTTATTCTTCACTTGGTTTTCTTGGATCTTTAGCATGTGAATTCTTCAATCTTGGTCTCCTAAGATCCATCCCTTGCCTTGGTGATTTTTGAGCATCAAAATCGTGCTTTTAACACCCTTTTTTTAATCAAAACACTTAAATTCACCTTGCAACACATACATGAGTAAAATAGAATATTAAGCGGATTCATGTTCATAAAACTAAGATATAAATGGGGGAAATTATGCAATATTTGAGTCTCAACAACATGTTAAATATATTGTGATTTGTATAATCCCCATCTAAGCGAATACTACTTTTAGAGTTGTACCTTTTAGATATTAGCCATATATTTTATGTTTAGTCATCTCTGCTTAAATTTTGATGTTGTTGATTTAAAGCTACTCTAATTATTGATCACGGTTGTATATTAACTAGTTTATGTGGACACGTGGGGACTTGTCCATGTGCATGTACTCAACCTCTAAAATTCATGTCATGACAAGATGGTATCATAGCGAAGTATTGAGATAACCAAGGCTTTGTGAATGAGGATTATATAAACCACAATAACCAGATGTTGAGACACTTAGGGCCTATTTGATTTTCAATGATACATGTAAATCCTGCTAATAAGTAATTATTACTTTTTCACCTCGTTTGAAAAGGAGAGAGTAATTCCACCTCAAAGATCAATACAAAAGTGTTGACTTAAATTTGTGGACCCCACCGTAATGTATATGATATATCCACACTGTCCATCTATTTTATTAGAACATTTTGGGGTATGAGCCGAAAAATGAGGTAGATACAATACTCAAATGACCCACATGAAAGGAAACAGTGGCCTTAATTCGTCTATCGTTGAAAGTTAATTCCTTCACTAGGCCCACATTGAGGTTTTTTCATCATCTAACCCGTTCATAGGGTCACATAAACATGGATAAGGAGAAAACACAAATATCATCTTGATCCAAAACTTTTAAGGCCCCAAGAAGTTTTTAATGGTAGACATTTGATTCCCACTGTTTCTTGTGGTGTGGTCCACTTGAGCTTTGGATCTGCCCCATTTTTTTGCTCATGCCCTAAATTTAGCTGGCATAACAAATGAGCGGTGTGGATAAGTCACATATTTCATGGTGGTCCCCACATTGATTTTGTAAATTACTTGATTTAAGTGTTAAAAAGTAAGTTGTCACATCTGCATTGGAAAAGATGTGGTAATTACCTAGGTAAATAATTATTACCCATTTACATAGTAATTACAGTTGAGCCAAAAAATCAAAGAGGCCCTTAAGGATCTATTTTAGGGTGTATGTTGGATAGACTTAACCCCCGAAGGACTATTAGAAATATGAAATTTAGGCCTGTTGACCATGGATTTACGAAACCATACCGAGTGAAATATTCGCGGTTTGACCTAAGTTCAAAATCCTGATGGTTATCAATGGATTCAATACTTGGCTGAATATAAGACCAAATTTTACCAAGATTAAATGATACGACAAGCTTGAAATTGCGTGGAATAAATACCACGATTATATGCAAAAGCTTGATAGAGCTATAGAATGGTGGTTATATCCTAGAGGGGGGTGATTAGGACCAAATAAAATTTATTCCTTTTAACACACAATTGCTTACTTAAAATAATATGCCAATTTAAATTAGGACAATTAATTATAAGGCTTCCAAAACAATAGAAGATCTAATCACATAGACTACTAAATATATGTCAATTATGCAACTGGTCTATAATTGATAGTGAGCTTATGTGTGTATTATGAGTTAAGTGTCTAACATACAATTCAATTCAAGCATTCATCTAATTTACTTAATTAAACACATAAGCATGAATAAGAATGTAGGTAATTCACAATCATAAACACAAACATGTATATTGGTTCGATTTTCCTACTATACTCTCGGCAGACGTACTCTCTTTGAGTATACTAGTATTCACTATTAGATGTTTTTAATCAGGTTTACCTCTATACAAACATACGCTCCCACCGGAGGCCTATACAAGGACTTACTCATGTAGTCAACCATGTCAATGGCACGAGCAGGGACTTACACGTACACACTCATATCGGTGGCCTGCACAAGGACTTACCTGTCACGCCCCAAACTCGAAAAACGGGCTCACAAAATTCCTATCGCCGAATCCGGTGCCGACAGCCTCCGTAGTACCCCATTCTCGGCTCCCAGCGCCCATACGCCAGATTCCGATCCTGGGATCCTACAAGGAGGATTTTCAGTATGATTTTTTTTTGGTAATGGAGCATAACCACAAGCATAACCAAGTCACAAAACAACATCACCACATATCCACTATATCAAAAACTTTTAAGTACAATGCGGAAAGAGAAATACAAGGTGATCCAAAAAGCTCCAAAAAGATCTGATACGCGCTCCTGCCTCAACGTTGCTGCTGTCCAACGGTACCTGCACGCAACGGTCGTGCATAAGCTTACAAAAGCTTAGAGGGTGGTGTAGGTGTGTGCGCAAGACAAGTGCTAAATATACAACATCAGAGTAATGCGGAAATATGCGGTAAGTCCAAGAATGCTGTCAGCTGTACCAAAGCTATGTAATGCAAGGCATGAATGCTATCGGCCATACCAAGGCCATGCGATGCGAGGCCTATGTAGCCAAATATCATATGCGAGATGCAAAGCAAGCGTGCCAATACTCATCAAGTACACATATCAGTACAGTTCTTCTCTAAATATCACCGGGGTCTAATATACCTCACACTGACTGTCTCCTCCCTAGCTGCACAGTCAAGCAAGTGGAAGAGAGCACACTATCTGTCTGACCAGTAGTTTGCCAATACCTACCCGGCTCATCGATAGCGGACTCATTTGTGAGCTGGTCAAACTCAGCCTAGCTTATAGCTCCCTCACTCAGGCAGATAAGGCCACACCCCCTTCCAACCGACCACGACACAGTGAGAGACGCGGCCTACTGGTATTCGGCACTCGGGCGCTCGTGTATCCACTCGGTCTAGACGTTGGAGCATCTCCTGGTATCAAAAAGGTTCTGAGATTTTCACCCAAGGACATCCTAAGTGCCCACAATGCTAAAGCCAATATTTTCGGTATCCGATACGACCATCAACGATGTGTCTGTGGAGGCCACGGCCCTGATGTCGCTAGGGCGTGCAGTGATCAAGTCACACATATGCGAGATGCATGAGTCACACCGTACAATCATGCAGCAATCTCACGCGTACTATGCGCTCATGTGGGGCACTTCGTCTCATAAGGAGTCCCGTAAATGCCTCAGCCCAACGGCTTATGCTATGATCAAACATTCCCCATATCAAGCATATATATGATGCGTATGTGCATGAAACATGGAAATGTACTAAGCATGTTATAAAGTAATGGACTATCCTTACACCGAAGATGGGCTTAGACGGCCTACACATAACCGGTATGGGCCTATCAATGGGCCCTAGGGAGATTTATAATGCGGACATTAAGCCAACATTATTTTACAATGTGGACGTCAAACCAACATTGCTCCTAAGGCATGACCCGCCATAAAATATTACTACACAAACCATGGGGAATCACACATTGCAATGGACCTATATACGTCTCATTGGGCCTTGACCCATAGGCCTTAGATACATCAAATGGGCCGTCTCATATGGGCCTCATATAAATCAAGTGGGCCACATCAATGGGCCTTATGTACATTGCAATGGGCCATACCCCATGGGCTTTTGAATACATCACCATGGGTCGCATAACATGGGCCTTATATACATCAAGGTGGGCCTCAATGGACGACCATAAATAAATCAGGATGGGCCTCAACCACATACCAAGGTGGGGGTCCACAAGAAGACCACCATCCTGTATATATATGTATAATATAATATATAATTCATATATAGTATATATATACAATACTATATATATAATATAATATTATACACACACACACACACACATGCACACACACGCACGCACACATGCACACAACACACACACATGCGCACACACCCACACGCATCACAGTGGGCTCCACCATCCGTCTGGACGGTGGGGATGAAACACAAACATCACAGTGGTCTCCACCGTCCGCCTGGACAGTGGGAGACAAACACATACATCATTGTGGGACCCATGTGGGGCCCACCATAATGTTTACTTTCCATCCAAACCGTTGATAAGGTCGTACGGACCTGGAATGAAGAGGAAAAACAAATTTTATTTTGATCCAAAACTCCTGTGGCCCAAAAAAATGGGTTTCAAAGGTAGCCATTCAATCTCACTGTTTCCTCTGATGTGGGCCGCCTAAGTCTTGGATGTCGCTGAAATTTGGAGGGGGCCCACCTCAGGAGGTGGCCCACTAAATGGTCGATGTGGATATAATAAATACATCATGGTGGGGCCCACGGCTGAGGGCCATGGGACCCTGTCCGCTTGCCTACACGCGCAGGCGCTGCCTGCGCCTCTGGTGGTGTCAGCGGCAGCAGCAGAAGCTGCTGCCTTGATTTTTTTTTTTTGTTTTTAAAAAACCTATTTTTATGAGGTTTTTCATGTGCGGGGCCCACATCAGCCGAATCCGCCCCGGCCACTGACTTCCATGGCCCAAAACGGACCAAACAAGTCCAATACCTGATGTTTTTCGGTGAATAGGAACGGCAGGGTGGTTTTTCAACAGTAGAAACTGTAAGTGCTATAGTTTATATCCCTGTCTGTTGTCAAATTTGTGGTGCCAAAATCACTGTTATATAACTTGCATGAGTGAAGCTCTCTCAAAGATCAACATTCATGAATAAGCAAAGCTCACAACAAGCAAAGCTCACAAGTACAAAGATCAACCTTGACTGTAAGTACTGCTCACAAGACATGACTCAAGAATGCAAGACTTCAAGAAGAGTACAAGGCAGTTCGTAAAGAACTCAAGACACTTTCAAGGTTGAGCTACATCAAGATTTCAAGATTGAACTACATCAAGACTTCAAGGCTTAAACTTCAAGGTCACTTGTTCCTAATGTTTCAATGTCCTTACTTCATGTTTGAGGTTTGACTGACCTTAGGTTGACCTTAGGAGTAGGCCATTTTGGATACATCAGTCAAATGTTTAATTTAAGTGAGTTTGGTCTGTTCTTCGACTAGTCTTAGGCTTTCTTCGACTAGTCTTAGCTTTGCTTCAACCAGTCTAAGAAATTCCTCGATCAGTCGTGAGTTTGTTACAAAATTCAGATATTTTCTATTAGGCTTCGACTAGTCCAAGAATCTGTTCGACCAGTCTAAGGAACAGTGTCGACTGCATCTTCGACCAGTCGAAAGTCTTCGACTCAAAGTCCAGCGATGAAATTCAGGTTCTTCGACCAGTCGAAGTAGACCTTCGACCAGTCGAAGGTGACCTACGACCAGTTGAAGGAGACCTTCGACCAGTCGTAAAACGGTCAAAGCTTATCGCGCCCGATTTTTTCAAATATCTGTTAATTCTTTGACTAGTCGAAGAGCTCCCTAGACTAGTCGAAGATGCGATTTGTTCACCTATAAATAGAGCACGAATCTCAGAAGAATTCATCCAATTAATTAATCAATTCAAGCCAATCTTCGTCAAACTTCTGAGAGATAATTCTGTGCTCCATCTAAGCTAAGTGTGCTTATTTAATATTCTCTTTCTTTAGCTTTATTTAATTGATTTTGTTTCTGCTATTCCAATCTAATTTGAAAAGAGGAATTGTTATTCCCTTTCTTTGGAATCAAAATCAATTAAGGCAAGCCCTATTTGGTTTAATTTAAAATCTATTAGAACTAGAACCATTGTAATTGAGTATTGGACATTGAACTTGGACATTCAATCATCTACTCTGACTTGGTTCTACCGGGCTGCTACAACGAAGGAGATAATCAGGTATTTTACATTTAATTGTAAATTCCTTTCTGTTTTGGTTTCTTTCAAGATTTTTCATAAAAATCTTGTTGTATTGGTTATCTAAGGAGAGCCAGGAAAACTCAGAAGTGGGGTTTTATAATTGTGTAAGCCCACAGACAAAGACATAATTGTAAAGGTTTTGGGTGAACCTGTGAAAACCTATTTTGTTAGTGAATGCTAATATCCCCTGTGTGAGGATATTAGGAGTGGAGTAGCATTCTGTGTGGCTGTTGTTTAACAGTTGGTGAACACACAGGCGAACCACTATAATCCCTTGTGTTGTGGTTAAATGATTTATACTTCTAATCTTTAATTATTTATTTGTGGGATGTATGTATGATGGTGAATGTTGGAATCATTTAATTCAAGCATTGTGGGAATTTTGTAATAGTTTAGAATTTATTTTCTGCTATTCCTTTATCAGCTTGATATTTAATTTCCTTTAAAGTTGTTCCAGCAAGGTTGCCCTGCCATTTTTATGGTGTATGGCTGTCCCTAGAACAATACATTTGTGATTACAATTTATTTCAGTTCAGTTTGTGTTTATTTCTGTATTCCTCTTTGGTTTGAGATTTGATACAAAGACCTTTCTAGAAATAAGGTTGTCCTACCATAAACTCTGGTTTTTGGTGTAAGGTTGTCCTTAGAACAACACTTGTATCAACCTCTCAAGATCTGAATTTTGAGGTTGTTTTACTTTCCTGCATTGTGATTTATTTTGGCTATCATATTCTTTTTAATTCCGCTGTTATAAGTTTTATTTGGCATAGTCCTATTCACCCCCCCTTTAGGACATATAGCTAGGCCTTTTCAGAAACCACTGTTTTGCATGCTATGGCCCGCTCGAAGATCAGATGGACTTCATTTTTCGGCTCAACGCCTAAAATAGTATGAGGAAAGGGATGGACGGTGTGGATTGAATCTGTTCATCAAGGTGGGGCCTGCATGAGCAGTCCTTCCCAAAATCTAAAAAGAATCACTTTTTTTTTTTTCAGTTCATGTCCAGCGTCTCAGCTTGGCACAACATATATATGCAAGGTGAGCCCTGCTCAGGTGGGCCACCAAATGATGGATGATGTGGATACAACACATATGTGAAGTGGGCCCCACTTACAGATGGCTTGGATAAAAAAAAATATGCTTCATGGTGGGGTCCATCCGGGTGGGCCACATGGCCATATCATCACACACAACATAAATAAAAAGAGAGGGAGAGAGAAAGAGAGAAAGAGGGACACACATGATGGAGGGACCCCGGCACTACGAGCCATCCGTTTCAAGCATCCAATCATACATCAAGTGGGTCCGATTGCATGTGGGCCCACCAAATCAAAGATCAACGGTGGAGATCCCTTCTCCACCAAGATGTAAGGTCTAGATGACCCATTTTCAAGCTAGAAAATAAACATCATAATGGGGTCCATGGAGAATGGCCCCATCATGGAATGATCATGAAGATCAAGGTGTGCCATCGGCCACATCTTAGGGTCCCAAGTGAGATCCATACCATTGATCGGTAGGCCTCACTTGGTCCATCATAAAAACATGAAAAAATCTAGCCTAATAAGCACCCACCGTTCGATCTTCTCGGTCTGTTGGAAAGTTGATCTCCTTGTGCTTCACTTTGATGGAGGGAGATGAGGTTTGAATGGCTAGGATGAAGGTTAAAGGGATGGGAATGGGCCACTCTCAACACACTCACTTTTCTCACACTTGGGGTGCCATGGACGTGGGATTTTTTTTTTCCTTGCTTGGGAATGTGAGTTTGAAAAATGAGAGAGAGAGAGAGAGAGGAGAGAGAGAGAGAGAGAAAGTGTAGTAAAGAGAGGGAGAGAGTAGCTTAGGTAAGCCATGATTACTTGTAAGAGAGGGTGGCTTGCAATAAATGGTTGTAAGAGGGGTAGGGGTAGGGTGGTTAACCATAAGTGCTTGTAAGAAGGCCAGGGGGTAGGGTTGCTATAGCTAGGCTAGGGTGGCTATAGCTAGGGTAGGGTGGCTATAGCTAGGGTGATGTCATTCATCACCCTTATAATTACCTAGGGATTTGCGCCACATGGGATGGGTGGGTCCCACAATGTGCAATCCACAGTCATTATAATGTACGGTTCACATCTTATGATCTAAGCGTCGGATTGGCGCATGAGACGCGGCGTTGGAACCGCGGTAACGGTGCGGTCACAATGGTACAGGTCTCGGATTAAGCCAACTCAATTTTACATGATACGACTTAGGATTGATCGCAAACGTTGATTATACGTCGTAGGTTACCGGAATTCAACTGAAAGGATCGTGGAAGTCTACGGAACAGTACAAACTAGGATACGGGTCTTACATTACCCACATATACACCCATATTGGTGGCCTACACAAGGACTCACACACGTACTCACCCATGTTGGTGGCGATACATTCTTACACAAAAACCTACACAAGTTTGGGTTACAAAATCTACACTTAATCCTACACAAGGAGTATGAGGGCTCTTACAATAAATAACTTGTCGGATTAAGCCCCTTTTGTAGCGCTTTCTCTGGTTGCTTGATCGATGCTCTCCCGTGCTTCAATTAGCTCCCATTGTGATCTCTTGATCATTGATGTTAATGCTTCCCAATACTTCAACTCCAAGATCAAACACCTTGCATGCCATGCTCCATTGAGGTGACCAAGGTGATGAGAGGATTGTGAAATTTTTTATAACTAATGCAAAGTTGTAATCATGGGGGATTCACCTAAATGGGTCCTATAGAGGATTTATACAAATGATATACCAAAAAGGTTGGGTCTAATCTCTAGAAAATGATGGAGTTCAAGCTCATCTTCAAGGTGGAGGTTGGAATCCTCATTAGAGTGTTAATCTCAGGGAAGATTACTTGGAGCTCATTGGTTTAGAGGCTTAGGATTAGAGATATGAGAATGGAATCATTTAGGTTTCTATTACACCAAAAACCCATATTGCCTAAGAACCGAATACTTTATATATATATATATATATATATATATATATATATATATATATATATATATATATAATATATATATATAAGAAACTGATTTGTAACAGCTAGTTAATGGCTCTATCAATCTAATAAAAAATGTCATTCGATGGGATCGAAGGTCTTTCGATAGGATCAGGTAATCCGTTAATTCCATCGAGAAAATTTAGAAATATATCTGTTGGGTTGTTAGACACATTCATTGATCGGATCGAGTGATCCTTCGATTCCATCGAGTCTCATTGACAGCTTGTGAATGGGATTGAGGACCACTCAAAAATTGTTGTTTAGGGTATACGATTTCACAACAGCTTTACACCTCTTCTAGCTTTACTTCTCATGTTCCAATTTAGGTTCTAAGGTTAAGGAATGATCAACAAGGTTTACCTATAGGGTTAGGATAATTTAGAAATTCAAGGTTGTTTTGGATCAAGGTTAGGATCTCCAAGGTACCTCATATACATGTTTTTTTCTCCTTGATAAGGGTTTACATCGAGTCGAATCGAGTCGAGCTGGCCTCAGCTTGACTTGGCTCGGCCACTAGCTGACCTCAGTTCAAACTCGGCTCAGCTCGGTCCTCGAGATTGATTGGCCAGCTCGGCTTGGTTCAGTCAGTAGCTCGGGCTAGTTCGAGCCAAGATCGAGCCAAGTTCGCCATTGCAGCATTTTCACAAACACCTAGACTGCACCTTTAAAATCTCACTGTATTTGAGACAACAACAATGGTTTTACAGGTATTTTATCAAAAGTAACATAAAAATTAAGAAAAAAAAGGTGTTGGTTTCATATACATACCTTCCTTGCCATCAGCCACACTTCTTTGAGTCATTTCATCAAACACTTGGTGAGCAACATCAATATCAAAGTAACCGAGTCACTGAACTGGTTCGATCCGAGTTCGATTCGAGCTGGGTTCAATCCTAGTTAAATCGAGCTCAGGCCAGCTCAAACTCGGCTCGAACTCATTTTCGAGCTAAAAAAATCAGCTCGACTCGGCTCGAACTCAGCTTTGAATCATCGAGTCGAGTGAGCTAACCAAGCTAGCTCGGTTCATGTACACCTCTACTCCTAGATGCTCCATATTCTCTTATGTCTTCGATCTTCAGCTTCTAAGGGCTCAACTAACTACATGATACACAGACTCACGTGATTGACAAATAAGGTGCACAAATTAGTGCACTAACAATCTCTCCCTTTGTTAATTACGTGACAAAAACCTAACCTAAATAATATCATGGTACATACCAAAAAAATTATAAATATGATATGTCAAATTACACAAGATTTATAACTCGATCCAACCAAGACATGTAACACTTGTATTGCTCCCCCTATCTTCATCAATCCCTGCATAAAACAAACAAATCCAACAAAACATGATTTATTGTTTTGGTGGGTGTAAGACCCGTACCCTAGTCCGTACCATTCAGTAGGCTTCCGCGATCCTTCCGGTCGAATTCCAGCAACTCTCGACTCGTGTCCGACGTTGCGCATGATCTTAAGCCGAGTCCTGCCTACCGAAGGCGGCTCAATTCGAAACTTGTACCTTGGCGACCGCGCCGTCGCCGTGGTTCCAACGCCGCGACTCGCGCACCGAACCGATACCTAGGTTGGAAGATGTCAGTCTGCGTTCAATTCGAAGAAAATACCGCGCGTTGCGAATTTCGAGGGAATCTCTACGAGATGTCCCATCAATCAATCAATCACTCATGTCAATCAAGTCAAGTACACCACCTTACCTTAATGCCACCTCACCCAACAATAAGTACAAGTGGCCTCTCTCCCTTTTCCCACAAGTCAAACATCTCCCTCACCTCACCACTCCTCCTTTTCACATTTTCAAACAAACCCATACCTTTCCTTACATACACCACTCCCTCCATCCCTTTAATCCATCATTTCTCATTTTCTCTCATTTCTCACAACTCAATCCAAAACAACCCAAATTCCATACGTTCCAAGCTCTCCCACTCTCCAAGTGTGGCCCACTTTCCCCTACTCTCACATCTCCCATCTCAACCGTTGGATCATCATCAACCACCATTGAAAGAGGAGGCTAGGAGCTAAGGAGGATAAGGGAGCAAGGAAGAGCACAAGAGGTGGGTGATCCACCGTTGATTTTCATTTAAGGGCCCACTTGTTGGTGGGACCCATTTTGATCTATGTATTGTATCAATGGAGGGCCCATAGTGGCGGGGTCCCTCCCCTCTATATCACCGTATCTCTCTCTCTCTTTCTCTCTCTCTCTCCTCTCCCTAGGATGTAGTGGGCCCCACCAATTGTGTTAAAATACTCCATCCATCAGACAGAGTGGCCCACCACATTTCAAGGAGATCCCATCCATTACCTTAATATATATGAAATATATTTATATTATATTAACATATATATAATTTATATATAAATATATACATGAATGCATGGTGGGCCACGTCCCTGTGGGACCCACCATGATGCTGTGCCTATCCATGCAGTCCAGCGTCCCTGGACGCTGGACGTGCAACAGGAGTGCGTGTACTACATGGGTGTGTACGTACAAGCTAACAAAAAAAAAAAACTACTTTTGGAGTGGGCTACTCATGCAGGCCCCACCTTGATGTATGTATGTGATCCACGCCGTCCATTCCGTCCTCTAGCTCATTTTAGGCGTTGAACCAAAAAATGAAGCTGACCCCATTTTCTGGTGGGCCGTGGCATTAAGAATACTAATGTTTCTATTAAAACTCGGGAAAAAGGATTGCTAGGGTCCACCAGGAGCTTGGACCCGCATGAAATTTGATATGGACCATTAATTTTGTGGGGCATAGGCAATAGACGGGTTGGATCTTGCTGATGCGGGCCCCACGAATCAAAAAAAAAAGGGAAAGGTGGCAGCTGCTGCTGCCGCTGACAGGCGCAGGCAGCGGGCGGACGGGCTGGGCCTCACGGCTCCAGCCGTGGGCCCCACGTGGTGCGTTTCAACCATCTTCACCGTGCATTGGGTGGGCCTCTCCCCTGGCTATGGCCCACCCGAAAATCAACCGTATACGGGACTCAAGTGGGCCACACCGTCAAAAATCATGTGATGACATGCCTAAAACGTATAAAATTATTTGGTGGGGCCTACCTGAAATTTGCATGCTGCTGAAACTTGGTCTGGACCCTCCTATAGGTGGGACACACATAATGTATGGGTTGGATTTGTGAACCACCTCGCGGTGGGACCCCTGATCGTGGGCCCAGGTCACGTGTAACCTTATGAACAGGTTTGATGGCAAATAAATATCACGGTGGGCTCCAGGCCCACCCCAGGTCCAACGACTTTATAAACAGTTGGGTGGCAAATAAATATTCCAGTGGGCCCCACGGTCATGTGGCCTTATCAACAGGTTACATGGGAAATAAACAATATGTGGGCCCCACTTTGTACAAAAAATAAAAATAAAATATAAACATTATATTGGGTCCCGTTTGGATGAAAAATAAACATTATTTGGGCCCCTGTTTGGGTTGGAAAGTAACCATTTTGTGGGCCCCATTTAAATGATAAATAAATACTGTTTTAGGCCCCAATTTGGATGCAAAAAAAAAAAAACATTAAGTTGGGCCCTAGGTTAAGTAAAAAATAACATTTTGGTGGGCCCTGCTTAGGACACTAAATGTATGTGATTTATCTATACCTTCCATCCCGATGGGACCTAGCATGATGTATGGGTTTCATCCAAACCGACCAATCATTTTTGAGATCTTTTTAGACCATGTGGTGAGGTCCATCTTAGCGTATTAGTGGGCCATCCACCGAGGCCCACTTTGGTATGTATAAGGCCTGATATTGAGGCCCACTTAGATATATGTATATATAAGGCCCTTATGATACAGCCCATTTGATTTACCTAATGCCCAATGGTGTGCAACTATATTCATTGCGACGTGTGATTCCCCGTGATGTATATAATGATGTTTATAGCAGGCTATACCTTGGGAGCAATGATGGTTTGACGTCCACATTGCATGATAGGTGTCGGTTAAAGGTCCGCACCACCACTCTCCCTAAGGCCCACTGGCAGGCCCGTACTCGTAGTGCATTGGTTGTCTAGGCCATCTTCGCTGTGCACAGACCCATCACTTTATATCATGATTAGTATAGATCCATGATTCATGATCATACGCATCATATGTATGCTTGATATGGAGAGTGACTGATCATAGCATATGCCTACGGGCAGATCGTTTATGGGCTCCCTGATATGCAGAGTTGCCCTACATGAGCGCAAGGTATGCATAGGATTGATGTATGTCTGGCAGTATGATTCATGCACTTGCATCTGTGTGATTGTGATATGCCCTAGCGACATCAGGGCCATAGCCTCCATTGATATATCGTGGGTGGCTGGTTGGATACCGAAAAAATATTGTTCTGAACAATTAGGGCGCCATAGATGTCCCTGGGTGAGAGTCCCTGAACCCGATGGTACCAGAGGATGACTCCAACGTCGAGACCGAGTGAATATACGAGCGCACGAGGGCTGAATACCATGAGGCCGCGTCTCCCACTGTGTCGTGGTCGTTTGGAAAGGGGTGTGGCCTTACTCGCCCGAGAGCAGGGGGCATTACTAGGCTGAGTTTGACCAGCTCGGAAATGGGTTCGCTATCGACGTGCCGGATAGGTATCGGCTGACTATTGGCCAGGCGGATAGTGAGGTTTCTTACGCTCACTTGGACTGTGCTGCTTAGAGAGAGACAGTGCCATTTGGAGTGTACTGAACCCCGGTGATTATCCAGACTGAGAACTGTATTTATATGAGGATTTGGATGAGGATTGGCATGCTTGAGCTGCATCTTGCATCGCATGGTCTTGGTATGGCCGATTGCATTCATATCTTGTACTATATAGCCTTGGTACGGCTGGTTGCATTTACGTACTCATCAGCACTATTCCGCATTACTCTAACCTTGCATTCTGAGCACGCTCATATTGCGCACGATTGATGCGTGCAGGTGACGTCAGGACGCATCTATAGTCTCGTCGCAGTTGGAGCGTGCCGCCGAGCTTTTGGAGTTTTGATATTACCATTATCTTGTATTTCCTTTTATACGCACTGTACTCAAAGTTTTTGATCATAGTGGATTTTGTGATGGTGTTCTTGTGGTTATTGTTCGTGGGTTATGCTTGGTTATGCTCATTACGAATCAAATTGATATAAGAAATCCTCCTTGTAGCATCCCAGGATCGGAACCTGGTATATGGGTGCCGGGAGCCGAGAATGGGGTACTACGGAGGCTGTCGGCGCCGGATTCGGCGATCGGGAATTTTGTGAGCCCGGTCTCCGAGTTCGGGGCGTGACAGTGGGACTTGATCTTTCTCTCATTTTTTGTCAATATTTGACAAAGAGTTAATTTAAATAAATATACCAATAAAAACATAGTATGGAAAAAATTTATAAATTATGGATTTACTAGTTATAAGGTATACATACTAACAATAGAATATGGTGCATATAAACATTAAATACATGAAACATGCTTATTATAATCATTCAAAAGATATATCAATCGAAATATAAATGACCAATGATAGTATAACAATAAACATGTGATACTTAAAATTAAGCAACTTTAGAACTAAAACTATATAAAAATAAATAAATAAGGTTATAATTCTCGAATATACCAATTAAGCACAAGATGAGGCTAAATCCTCTGATTTACCAATAGTGCTCACTAAAGAGGTTGAAATCCTCTTATTTTCCAATTAGCTCACTCATGAGGCTAAAATTCTCAAATTTAACTATTGATCACCAAAATGAGGCTTAATCTTTTGATATAACAATTAGCTCACATAAACCTTCTAAGGTCACCTATTCCTCTTTACAATTCACTTAGGTGTGAATTTTCTAAGACTTGGGCTATGTTTGGGATGGAGAATGATTTTCCTAGATTCTTCTCCTTTAGATGATTTTCTAGTTGGAGATCTATGATCGATAGAAGGTTTATCTATTTTAGTCCTACACTAATTATTATTACCCTTAATTAGCATTTTCATCTTTACATTAAGCCAGACAATTAATTTTAGCAACACCTTCATACAATCGGTCTTTTTAGGAATGGTTGGAAACTATATCTTCTTTTCCCGTGATTCTTTAGGGATGCTTTTCTATGGGTGTGTCAATTTCTCAGTCATGAAATATTTATCACTTTGGTTTGAGACTGAGGTGAATTGGACTCTTTTTAAGATTACACATTCAAATTTAAGGTGCCCAACATCCCCACAAGCATGACACACAGGCGAAACTCTGTCTACTTATAGAAGTAGACAAGTCTATTTGGATTACCGAAGGGATATAGGTAAAGATGTGGCTATCAAGTTCAAATCCGTTATTGTCTCCAATAGGCATACCCACACTAGATTTATAAATATGTTCATGTTCGTGGGTAACTTTAGCTTTTCCCTTATGGGTAGACATCACAAGGCAGTTAAGCCCTTCAAGAGCTACCCGCTTTTATGCCAATTGAAATTACATGGAATAGATATTATGACTATGCAAAGAAGCTTGGTGGATCTATAAAATGGTGGTTATGTTCTAGAGGGGGGTGATTAAGACCAAATAAAAATTATGTCTTTTAATGTATAATTGCTTACTTAGAATAATATGTTAATTTAAACTAAGTTAGACAATTAACTCTAAGGCTTCCAAGCCAATAAATGGTCCAATCACATATTGGGGCGTACACGAACAGAGCTAGCTCGTTAGCTCGCTCGACGCGGCTCGAAAAAGCTTGATTCAACTCGATTCGAAGCTGAGTTCGAGCCAAGTCGAGTTGATTTTTCGAGCTCAAAAATGAGTTCGAGCTGGCCCCAGCTCGACTCGACTCGGATCAAACCCAGCTCAAATCGAACTCGGATTAAACTAGTTCTGTGACTCGGTTACTTTGATATTGATGTTGCTCACCAAGTGCTTGATGAAATGACTCAACGAAGTGTGGCTGGTGGCAAGGAAGGTATGTATATGAAACAAATACTCTTTTTTCTTATTTTTATGTTGCTTAGAAGGTGTTTGATAAAATACCTGTAAAACCATTGCTACTATTTTACATACAGTGGGATTTTAAAGGTGCAGTCTAGGTGTTTGTGAAAATGCTGCATAGGCGAACTCGGCTTGAACTGGCCTGAGCTGCTGACCGAACCGAGCCAAGCTGGCCAGTCAGGCTTAAGGACCGAGCCGAGTTCGAGAAGTATGAATAAGAATATATGCAATTCACAATCATAAACACAAGCATGTATAGTGGTTCAATTTCCATACTCCACTCACGACAAACACACTCTCCCTGAGGGTACTGGTATTCACTAGTGGAGGTTTTAAATTAGGTTTACCTCTAACCTATACAAGTGTACACTCCTGTTGGAGGCCTATACAAAGACTTACCCACATACTCACCCATGTCAGTTGCCTATACAAGAACTTACCATGTACACACTTGTGTCGGTAGCCTAGACAAGGACTTATCCACTTATACACCCATGTCGATGTCCTAGACAAGGACTTACCCACTTATACACCTGTATCGGTGGCCTACACAAGGACTTACACATATACTCACTCGTTTTAGTGGCAATACGATCATATACAAAAACCTGCACGAGTTTGGGTTACAAACTCTATACTCAATCCTACACATAAAAGGAATGTGAGGACTCTTACAATTGAAAACTTACTTACAGGATTGAGCCCCTTTTGTAGTGCATTCTCAGGTTGTTTAATCGATGATCTCTCATGCTTCAATCAACTCTCCTTGTGCTCCCTCGATCATTGATGCCAATGCTTGTCAATGCTTTAGCTTGAAGATCAAACACCTTGCATGCAATGCACCATTGAGGTGACCATGGTAATGGAAGGATGATGAATTCTCCTACAATTAATGGAGTGTTGTAATCCTAGGGGATTCACCTACATGGGTCTTATAGAGTATTTAAACAAATGATATACCAATAAGGTTTGGTCTAATCTCTAGAAAATGATGAAGTTCAAGCTAATCTTTAAGTTAGAGCTTGGAATCCTTATTAGAGTGTTAATCTCAAGGAAGATGACTTAGAATTCATTTGTTTAGAGGCTTAAGATGAGGGATATGAAAATAGAATCACCTAGGCTTCTATTGCACTAAAAACCTATCATATTACCAAAGAACCAAATACCCGTTTATAAGAAACCGATTTTCAACGGCTAGTTAACGACTCTGTTGATTTGATTGAAATACCCTTCGATGGGATCGAAGGTCCTTCGATAGGATCAAACAGTCCGTCGATCCCATCGAGAAAATCTAGAAATATATCTGTTAGGTTGCTAGACACATTCTTCGATCGGATCGAGTGGTCCTTCGACTGCATCGAGTCTCACCATTAAAAAAATGTTATTTTGGGCATACGATTTCACAACAGCTTTATACCTCTTTTAACCTTACTTATCATATTCCAATTTAGGTTCTAAGGCTAAGGAATGATCAACAAGGTTTACGTATAAGGTTAGGATCATCTAGAGGTTCAAGGATTATTTTGGGTCAAGGTTGTCACCAAGGCACCTCATATATCTGTTCTTTGTTCCTTAATACTCAACATCCTCTTGTGTCTTTGGTCTTCAGCTTCCAAGGGTTTAATTGACTACATGACGCACAGACTCACGTGATTGACAAATAAGGTACACAAATCAATGCACTAATAAAACTTATTACCTTGACCAGGTAGGAGATCGATGTATTCTGCTAGACCTACTAAAATCGTCCTTCTGTGTTAGCCCGACCACTAAAAACTAAAAATTTGTTACCTCACCTCTTAGGAATTGTTAGGAGATTGCCAATAAAATCTAGAAACTACATTTAGGATCATGGAAAGAAGGATGCCCACCAAGTTATCCATAAGACATAACCTTAATCTAACATAAGGGTTTAAGCCCAATAATTATTTCCAGTGGACACCAGATAGTTAGAAAGTTAGGTCTTAAATCATAGCATATTCCAACATACGGATTGAAACATGGGTTATTGAACCTTGGGAGTAAACATATTTTTAAAGGGTTGGAGCATTATAAGTCTAATTTGATTAAGTTGGTATACATGTCTTCCTGATCAGAGTGATGCAGTAGAAGCGTAATGGACCCATAACCCACAAGTCCAGGATCAAGGAAAATTGGCCTAACTGTATGTATAACATGGATCATTAAGTATGGGTTAGAGTATGTCACTAGTCTAGTTGTATAAATGGCCTATATGACAGAAGACTTGCTTAACCATTTTAGCAATGTGAATCACTTAATGTGGTGTGGCCATATGAATGGTTTTAATCCTCTAAATTAGCCCTCCAAATTATCAATTCAAATCACTAAGTAGGATCCGAGTCGTCCTTAGAATATTAATAATAAGCTTGTCGAAGAAAAATAATTAGGATTCAGAAACTAGACAGAGTCACATAAGTATATTGGATCACGGAAAATAGGGCCAATAATGGGTACCTGTTGAATCACTATAGGTGGCACCAATGTACTCATAAACGAGGTTGTTAAATACGAGCCTAATAGAAGCATTAGATAATTTTGGGGATGAAACTATTTTTAAGGGGGTAGATTGTAACGCTTCTGATTTTCGCCAACTCTAGTTCCAAAAATTCTCAGAAAGTTTTTTGCCAGAAATATTTTATTTTATTACCTAGTGATCTTTAATACTCGATCCTTACAAATATACGAGTGTTACTATTAAAAGAACTATACAATTTCGATTAATTTTCCTTCGGAAGCTACTGAATACGCTTAATCACTTAAATCTTGCGAACCTATCATAAACTATACGTTGATGTGGTTAGGGTTATGGAATCACAAACAATGAACCCTAGGACCAAACTCCCCTATGTGCTAAAATTTGAAACTTGAAACTTAGAAACTAGAACTCTAAGATTAAATTTTTAGGTTTGCTCGAACTTGGACATAACAATTTAAACTTTCTTGTTGTCTTAGTCGAGGTAATTGAGTCCATAAAGTTTCGATTCATCCACATTCATTCAAGAAACTATTTTGGTGGGTGAACCGAATCAAGAAAATTGAGATTTAGGATGTAGAAGATATGGAAATCCAAGTTTTCTAATCATTTTAAAAAAGGTAGTCACGGTTACCCTGCCTGAGCATGGTCGATTGTTAGTTGCTCGACCACAGGGGTTATATTGTCTACAGTTGACCGTGGAACATCCACAGTCGACCGTGGTGGTGTACGGTTGACCCTTCACGATTTTGGGTAACAGGTCACGGTCGACCCTACCTGAGCATGGTCGAACGTGCCTAACCCAGTTTGACTTGTAAGCAGGCTCTTTAAATAGTCCTTAAGGCTCCAATTTTTTCATTTTATTCCTCCCAAAAACTAATTTTCTTCCCCAAACAAATTCTAGTATCCAAAACCCCCAAATCCTTCCAAGCTTGTGATTCATTCTTCCTCCCGAAAATCAATGAAACCCTAACACCTAAGATAAGCCATTTTATTTCTTCCTCCCCCATTCAAACCCACACTAGCCCTAGTATGAGAGAGAGAGAGAGAGAGCAAGAGGAAGAGAGAAAGAAAGAGATGGAGAAGAAGAAGGAGGTGAGATCAAGAGAGTGAAGGTGAAAGGGAAGAAGATCTTGCCTCTCTCGGTCCGTCTTCACTAGGTTCAGGCCGTGTGGAGCAATCTTCGTCGATTATCGGTCGGATCCATTTTCTTTTCGTTAAGTAAGAGGTTCATAGCCCTACATGGGGGATTTTCCCCCATTCCCTTGTGTTTTGAAGCTATTAGGGTTATAAAACCCGTTTTATTCCTTTGTTTTCTTCGAAAACCCTAACATTAGGGTTTGTGGGCCCCGATTTGTTGAATTGAGTTAAAATGTTGTTCTAATCGTGTAACGTAAGCCCTAATCCATTGTCTAATATTTAATTAGGATCAAATCCAAGTCATTAATGGTAGGTTTGTACTTAATTTAGGTTTGGAGTATTTTTTCAATTTTTAACACTTGGACCGCATTCGAGTCGAGGGCTTTCAACTCTAAGGTGAAGATCTACCCTCAAACTTCTTCTCGGTATTTTAAAGGATTGAATGTTTCCACATGCCTTATTATCATAATCATTATGTTGTTTATGGTTGGGTGATAACATGTTTGATGAAATGCCTGAATGATATAAAATTATGATTATAGAATTCTTCTATGCCACTTATTAAGTTGCATTGATATATATTGGATTGTATTGTTGATATAGGATTTGTGCATATACCCAATTAGCTTACCTTGGTGTGTTATTAAATTACTCTATACTTGAGACTATGTACTGGATGATATGTATCACTACTGTTGTGGATCAAGCCTTGGAAATTATTTGATTAAGTGGACAACCTGCCTGCCTTTGGCTGGCTATCATAGGCTTGTGTGGTTGACCGGTTATAAGACCCAACCCGAGTTCTTGCATGTGCATGTGTGTGTGAGAGTATGCATTTCATTTCTTATGGTCTCGCGGTCCTACCGATCGAATTTCGGCAACCCGTGACCCTCGGATTGTGTTTGCGGTCATCCTTGAGTCCGGTCACGTAGACCAGACTCGGATCGATTCGACACCTATGCCATCTTGCTCGCATCATCGTTGCGGTTCCAACGACGTGTCTTGTGCGTCTATCCAACTTATGGATCAAAGTTATGAGTATTACATAGTATGACCTTTAATCATGTGGCCCACTTTTGTGCAATGCATGTGGACCACCTTCTTGGCACAAATTCCCATACACACTACACACACACACTACACAATTCCATGAAAAATACTACCCACTCCAACAAACACCACCCAAGCCTAGCCTAAAAGCCTAAGCATTGTAAACTCCTCCCTATGCAATGATTGTTTTTCTTATAAACTCATAATTACATCTCTCTCTCTCTCTCTCTCTCTATTCTCTACCTCCCTCTCATTTCCCTCTATTTCTAGCAACACCCCACTCCAACGTCTCCTTCTCCCTCTCTTCTCCAGCTCTCTAATCCTCAAAATACTCTCAATCCCACCATTAAAAGTAGATCTCCACCATTAAAACTTTTTCTTAGGCTCAAGACCTTCATGGTGTAGGAGTTTGGAGGCTTGCCTTGCATGTGGGTGAATATAATTTCTGATTTTTTTTCTAACCTTTAATATTCTCTTTTCTTCATATATGGATCATATGAGACCCACCAATCCATGGTGGGGATCCCATTTGACCCTAGGGATGTGGCCCTTTGACTTATCCTACATGCATATCATGATACATGATGGGGCCATTCTCCATGGACCCCATCATGATGTATTATATTATATACTTCATTCCAAGGGCATGTAAACCCTAGAAGTCATGTTGGGATGACATCCCAACCACCCATTTTAGTTATGGATCGTGCATGCATTGGTTTATTGTTGCATGTATAATCTACACAGTTGTATGGATGAGATTGAATCTTGGGAGGGCCCATTAGTGGCGGGGCCCTACCCCCATGGCCGGGTTGTATTTCTTCTTCTCTTTTCTCTTATTATTGTGGATGATGATGTGTGTGGCCCACTTGGTGGGCGTAAAATGTCCCAAAATTCAGTAAGGGTGGGACACCCCTGCTACCTTTTTCCATGGTTTTTGGACACCGTAAATTAATGCACGTAAGTGTCCTGACCTTAGTTCATGATCTGGACATGTGTGGGGCCCACTAAGAAAGGCCAGAAACCCCTTTAATTGCTGAGATTATTGAGTTATAGGCTGATATGTCTAGTCATGTATTGCTGTCCAAAAATCTGGACTGTTTACATGGACTGCTTTAGCTGATCTTTGATATGGATTTAGTCTATGATTTTACTATTTTTCTTGATGATTGTGGGATGTAATATGAAGGTGTGGACCCCACCTTAAAGTGTGGTGGATGACACCTCAGATGGCCCATGAAATGGTACCTAAAAGGGGGCCCAAAGAGGGGTGGGCGGTCCATCTTGTTGGACCGTCCAACCCAAAAGAATGAGGGGAAAACCCAAATCCCAGCTTATTTTTCTAAGTGGTGGGCCACTTTTTATGGACCCCACCTTACTGTATTTTATGGGAAAAATACTGAACATCTATTTTTCCCCTCCTAGATGAAGTTTGGGCCCACCTTATTAGATAAACACTGCATGGACAACAACATTTCACTCTGGACAGATTGTGATTCTGAATTTAATTAAAATATTTTTGACTATCTAAAAATTCTAAAAATTTTCAGAAGTGTGGCCCACCCATGGTAGGACCCACCTACCAATTTTTGGGGCCAACGGACCCCTGTGCACACCATGGTAAGGGCTGGACCGACCCACCAAGCTGGGACGTCCAGGTCAAACAGATTTTCTGGATAGTCTATTTTCTGTAAATTAATTAAAATACTTCTGAGTGTTCAAAAATCATGAAATTTTGTGGAAGTGTGACCCACCTATGGGGGGACCACCCTATGAATTTTTAGCGCCAACGGGCCCCTATACTGACCGTGGTGCGGCCTGGAGTGACCCACCAGGCTGGGGTGTCTGGCCTTGGCAGGCTATCCAAGCCACCTTGTGGGCCCACCTTGATGAGTTTTGTTGCCCCACCTTCCATCCAATCTTGGTCCATGTGGGACATAAACACCTCCCTCTGTAGTTTTCAGTTTTGGGGTCCATTTGGGAGAGTTTTAGGGCCAAATACCCAGGCTCATTGAGCTGCCTACACATGGGACGCCCAGCCCATTGGGTTGCTTCTGGACGTCCAGTCCAGCAGCATGGCCCATCTGATTTATGTGTTTAATCCACTCCCTTCAATTGGTGGACCCCCCTGTGACATGTATGGGTCACTAGAAACTAAAATAAATATATAATTTAATTAATTTTTGAATTTCCAGCAATGCCAGATTGTGGGCGGGCTGGAATTTTAGCAATAGGCCCAAAACTTGTTGCCCATAAATGTATATTTTTGGGACAGCATTGCCCACTAGATTTGAGGAATATTTTGTACATGTCTTGACCCATTTCAAATTAGATTTTGGGCTTAATTAGTGCATATTTAAGGGCCATTCCAATTGGGTTCTCATTGGACTAGTCTTCATAGTTATTTGTTGAGTTTTCCTAGGCCCATTATCTTGAAACTTTCTTGATAAGCCCCTGACATTTGGGCCTATATTTAATACACTATTGTGATGGGTTTTATGGGCCAAAATACTCAAGTAGTTGGGCCCTTGCTTACCCATTAAAATAAACCCATACTTGGGCCGAGGTGTGAGGCCCAACTTACTTGTTTTAAATATAAGGGTTACCCATATGTTGGAATAATGGGCTACCCATCAAGCCCACCACAATATGTGGGTTTATGATCTTCATGGTTGGGCCCAAACCTTGCCTATGAGCCCATCATATTTCTTATGAGTTGGGCTTTGTATGTTTGCTCACTAGGCCCATGATTGGTTTAGGCCTTGGGCCTTGATTTGTATTTGGTTAGAGGCGAGCTACCTCTTGGGAACCAGCTAAGGTTGGATGTCCTCCTGGGTGTTCCTAAAGTAGGCCCATGGGTTCTTCTATGGATGGTTAAAGGCTCACCATAGGCCCTAGGCCATCTGTTTAAGGCTCAATGTAAATGTATGTGGAGCCTACCTTAACTTGGTCCAGGCCATCCAAGCCTTGGATCGCCCGATCATGGAGGCACTCTCTGCCTTGGACTGCAGCTGGATTCACAATCTAGTAGCAGGCCTACTTGATCTTTTCATGATGTATACACACCTTCCATCTGGTGGGGCCCCCTGTGGTAGGTTCAGGAAGTCAAATGGGCCAAACATTTATCAAAGGGCCTTAAATGTACATTCTTATGGTTAAAACTTTATTTGGCTGTGGGGCCTACCTTATTGAGAACTTGTGAACGTGTTGCATACTTATGTTTTCTTATAATCTTTGGGCTTGATCAATGCATTCTTTTGGGTCACCTTTAGTGATCACATTAGGACCCCATCTTAGATCAAATTTTGGAGCATCCCGTGAGTCCAGAGTGGGTTGGGATGTCCTAGCTTGGCCCAGCCATACATTGGGCCGACTTCCACCTTTTTGATGGACTTGTAGGCTGAGATAAGAATGGTATTTGGCCCTTGGTTGCCCGCTTAAATTGCTAGTTATTGGACTGATATAATGGGGCCCATTCATCCAAACTTAAACTTATTTTTGGACCATACATTGTGTACGCAGGCTGCCCACCAAGTCCAACTTAATGTATGGAATTCTATGGCCATTGGGAATTGGGCCTTGGGCCTTAACTCCCCTCTTGGGGCCCATGTTATTGAATGCAGCATTAGACCCTTTTTCTTATGGCCCATTATGAGGGATATATGTATGTGGCCACCTATTTTTATCTTGATTGTGGGCCTTGGGCCTTCTATCTATATAGTTCATGGTTGATATGCCTTTTGGGGAATGGTGGTTAAACGTCTCCATTATGGACCCCCCTAGGCCCGGTAGTATCTAAGTGTGATTAGATGCCCATCTTAGACTCTTGTTAAGGTCGTTTCTGCATTATTTAGTCTTGTAGCTTATATACTTAGTCTTGTGGACTATCCTAGGTAAATGGGCCTCCACTGGAGGTTGGTTCCTTATAGATGTTGTCTAAATACCTAGTCTTAGTCCCTTCTTGGATAAGAGGAATGTACCACATTGTATATCGCCACATAACGTGTCTAGATTCATCTTCATGGCCCATGTGCATCATTGTATGCTTGAATGACACTATGTATGTGGTTTTGATTGTGTCATTGGGCATTGCATGATACCTTCCCCAAGGGACGTAGTATCCCCTCTTGAGCAAGTTGGATGCTTGGAATTGATGCATGGCTGATTATGTGATTCATGCATCTGGCATTGCATAGCATATGAACATTATTGCTCTTACTTCATCAGGGTTGTAGCCTCCACAGATACATCGTGGATGACCATATTTGGACACCAGAAATGTTACTTGAGCATATAGGGTGCATAGGATGCCCATAGGTGAAATTTTCAAAACTTCCATGGTACCAAGGATCTGCTCCAACGCCATGACCGGGTGGAAACATGAGCGCACGAGGGCCTTACACCTTTAGGCCGCGACTCCCACTGTCGTGTAGTCGGTTGAATTGGGGTGTGGCCTTACCTGTCTAAGGGAAAGAGGACAATAGTTAGGTTGAGTCTGACCAGCTCGTGAATGGATCCGCTACCGTCAGGCCTTACAGGTGATTGGTTGTCCACAGGCGGGTAGTGAGGTCTCCTACACTCGTTTGGCTGTGTAGATCTATAGAGTGGCAGTCATCCTGCGGTGTACTAGACCCCGATGATTTCCTTATGATTGAAAATGTACTTGATATGTGGATTGGATATGAGCACTGACATCACTTCGCATTGTATTTGCATCAGCTACATAAGCCCCTTTATGCATCGCCTTGGTAAGGCGTCCAATACTCATTGCATTGTATTCATGATAGGCCTCGGTAAGGCTAGTGATATTATCATTGATCATATTTTCCCCTCCTGTATCTCTTATTATTCTTCTATGCACCATTGTCACACCCTTCCACCACCCTCTAAGATTCTATAAGCTTATGCACGATTGATACGTGCAGGAGATCTAGGTTAGCATCGTAGTGGCAGAGATTGGATTAGAGTTGAGCCGAGGACCCCAGTGTTGCAGATCTTCTTCCTCCTTCTTTTGCTATCAGATGTACTTCCTTTATGCTATGTACTTATAAAAGTTCAAATTTATAGTGGATTTCGTGATGTGTCCCTTTGTTATTTTCGAGATGTTACTTGTTGTGATCTTGGGTATGCTGGTATTGGAAATGGTTATTCGGTTATAGAAATCCTCCTTGTGGGATCCCAGGATCGGAACCTACCTCAGGAGCCGAAAATGGGGTACTATGGAGGCTGTTTCGATCAGAACCGGCTATCGAGTTCCTTGCGAGTCCAGTTACCGAGTCTGGGGCGTGACACTGGTATGGAACACAAACAACCGACAGTAACTAGAACTACACGAGTTGCTTTGTACATAATGTCAGTTGCGTCGAAGTTCCTTGTGGTCGATCAAATTAGTTTAATGCAGAGCTAATCATTTATATGTTTGACTATTGTACAACACTCTATAGAATATAGGATATCATGATTTTCATTGAATTGAAGTATCAAATATAACCATTAGTGTAATTTGATCCTACAAGTAAAGTCTCATGGGCCGGGCATGGTGGTATGAGACATTATGTCCAAGTTGTCGACCTATATTAGGTGGCGAGCCATCCATAGTGATCAGTGAACATAATCTCATATGTTGGGCATGATGGTATGGGATATTATGTCTAAGTTGTCGGACTACGTTAGGTGACGAGCCCCCTGTATTGACTAGTGAGCATTAATGGATGTGAAAAACTTACCATTCATTAAATTTCTCTTGAGTGACATCCCTTACCTTATTGATTTACATACTATTGGGCATCATTTCGTACTTTTGATTTTATTATTCATATTCGATAACGGTAACAAGCCTTATCATGTTGATTATATTTTTAGGTGAGAAGTCGTACCTTTGGAATGATTATTTATATGCCATATTTGTACGACAAACCCTAAATTTGATTAAGGGGCGAGCCACGATGAGTCACGTGATCCGGTTTAATTGACTCATGATATAATTGTGGTATCCTAGCTTCCCTAATATGATTATTTGTAATTGGACTATTAAAGGTTGGGTTAAACATGCATACACCGCATGGGCGTTATCGAGTGCCTAACTAACTATTAAAGGCCAAAGTACTATTCGAATAACCCTCATGCATGGACGTTATTCGGTGTTTGGCTGACTGTTAAAGGCTAGAGTATTGTTTGAAAAACCTTATTGTATACCTGGAACATGTTTTGCATATCATAACATACATGCACATAATAAACTAGTTTAGAAAATTGGTTGATGTGTTGTGCTTTCGTTAACATGATTTGAGTATGACATGCTTAGTATTTGTATGTTTGATGTAACATGCTTAATAGTAGTACATTTAAAAACATGTATTTCTAGAGAATATGTTTATAACTAAAATATCACGAGTGTTACTTAGGGATATTTCTTCACTACGTTAGCACCTAGCGTCTTTCATTTGACATATGCAGATGACTCAAGAATAGGACCGGATGGTAGTGCGTTTAGGGCACTTCAGTAGAACTCTAGCTTCTCCCCTTTTGGTAGTTGTATATCATGTACATGTTAAATAAATTATGTATTGTATAGTCCACATTTGGTTGTACACTACTTTTAGAGTTATACATTTTGCATATTAACCCTATATTTCTGGGTTTAGTTATCTCTGCTTAACTTTTAATGCCACTGATTTAAAGTTACTCTAATTATTGATCACGGTTGAATATTAACCGGTATACGTGGACACGTGGGGACTCACCCACATGCATTTTTGTATTAAGTTCACACCGGGATATCAGGGATCGTACATGTACTCAACCTTTGAAATTTAGGTCGTGACATATATTCATCTTCGATTGTGGGAAGAAAACCACAGACCGAAGCTTCCACATCCAACCGATGGCTCCACCCGTTAACACAAATGAGTAACCGAAAGTCGGCCTTCTACTGTCTATATTCCCTGTATAGTCCACATCCATATAGCCTACAAGTTTCTCCTTAGAATTTTTGAATGTCAAGGCGTAGTCTGTCATACCTCATATATAATGAAATAACCATTTCACTGCTTCCCAATGTTACTTGCTGAGGTTTAACATGTTTCTGCTTACAAGACTTACCGCATGTCAAATCTCCGGTTTAGTATAGACCATGGAGTATATAAGATTGTCAACTGTGCTTGAGTAGGGCACACGAGACAGATACCATTTTTCTTCATCTGGTATAGGACATTGCTTCGAGGAAAGCTGAAAGTGAGCATCGTAGGGTGTGCTAACCAGTTTAGCCTTTTCCAATCCGAACTTAACCATGACATTCTCAAGATACTCCTTAGACAACCATAGCCTGCTCATTTCCTTATCTTTGTGTATTTTGATGTCGAGAATCTTCTTTGTAGCCCCATATCTTTCATTTAAAATGTCCTAGATAACTAAGCCTTTAATATGTTGAATTCTTCGTCACTCACTGATCTAAAATAGACACAATGATCGATTTCACTTCTGATAAACCGTTACTCAACATGAAAGAATCAAATCTCTTATACTATTGTGTAACGCCCCGGATTTCGTAACCTAAGTTTAATATTCATTTTCTGAAATCCTAAGTGTTAACCTTTAAAGGTAGCCCATATTTTAGCATATAATTTTTTTCTTCTTAAGAGTGAGCATTGGAGCAAAAGAGAAACAAATCAAGCATAAAATGAAAGTGCATATATACATTTCAGATATACAAGATATACAAGTGGTTGCCCATAAGACTTATACAAATCAATGTCTCAAGACGAACAAATATAGGAAAGAAGCAATTTAACACATGAAAGAGAATAAAATGCAACTAGACTTGAGCTACAAGATCACATAACTTCTGTAACAACCCGAATCTTCAGGACCTGAGTACACGACTTGTTTTCCAAAAATCTGAGTGTTAACCTTAAAGGATGGTCAAAGTCGAGTATATATTTTTCTTTTATCAAAGTCAGAGCAAGCAGATGAGCGTAGAATGGACAAGTAAGCATAAAGGAAATTTCAAATTTCAGTTAGAATATACAAGTGGTTGCCCATAATGACTTATACAAACCAATTGTAACATCCTGAAAAATCGGGGGTCGAGCATAAGTCAACACCCGAGTTTCCAAAACATCACTTATGCAACATAGATAATGATATTAAACGTTATCTGCATTAGTGTATTGAACATGAGTGAGATTAAGCCAAAACAGCATATCATACTCCAGAGACAGATAAATTGCAAGCGGAAGACTGTGATAGATATATAAAATATATAAAAACTGTGTTGAGTCTCCAGAGTGTGATAACATTTCCAGGTTAATAAATTTCAAGTACATTTCTAAAATATACCAAATGTGTAAGTATAATGTCTTCTATCCCAAGTACCATAGCCCCTTCAATACAATAACAGGTCTTCATAAACCTGTCAGAGAGCTACAAGTAGGAGAACTCCTCCACATCATAGTAATCCGGCTCTGCTTCATAAGCATCGCCTTCACCTGAAACTCAACAAATCTGATTGGTGTGTACAACACCGTCCCGTAACGTGGGAGTGAGTGATCAACTCAGTGGAATAATAAAGCATAGGTTAACATGTTATCAACTCAGTCAAGCAGTAATGATAAAGCAGTACAATCAAACAATTCTAACTACTCTTATTTAATGCAAGTATGAAGTGACATGATGTATGCCCTTGCCAAACCACCCTCATGCGACACCATCTTACGTTCGCGAATGCGTTCATCCCTCAGTGCTCCACATCTACCAGGCACATGCAATGGGATGATGAGCATGATTACCGAGTAATTATTAGTCCATTTCAAACAGCAGTATTGGGAAACCAAGGTACCTCCCTTGTATCATTCCCAAACATGATCCATTCTAGGGTCGTCAGTCTTAGTTAATCTCATACGATATTATGGATTGAGAGGCATAGCGAAGGCATCACAAAGGGCTTGTCACCCGTCAGCACGGATACAGATCTCACCTTATGCGGCTCAATTGCTGGCCGTCAGCTCGAATACAGGTCTCACCGTACTCGATTCAATCGCTGACCGTCAGCTCGAATACAGATCTCACCGTACTCGGCTCAACTCATGCTCTAGTTGCTGTGAAGGGCTCGTCGCCAATCACAGACCTTAGAGTATACTCGAAGACACTACGGAGGACTCGTCACCCGTCAGCATGAATACAGGTCTCACCGTATTCGGCTCTCGCCGTAGGTGTCGACAGCTCGAATATAGTGTCCCATACCACCATAATCGGCTCACGAGTCTGGTTGCTCACTGGTCACTACGGGGAGGCACGTGGCCCCAGCGTAGGCCGACAGCTCGACCACGGTGTCCCATACCACCATGCCCGGCTCATGAGTCTTAGCGGATCGAGGTACCATGGTTAAAAGGGATTTCACTGGTAAGTTTGGTACCCTAGGTTCAAGCAGTAGCGTCCAAACATGGTGAACATACATTAGACAGATCGGGTTACTTGACGAGCTCGGCTAGCTCGAGCGCACAACAAGTTGAACGATATGAAGCGCATAAGCACTTCGTGTGGCTAACCACTATCGCCAACCGAAGTACGACTCAGGTTCGTCGAACACATCTCACGTGGCAAATGAGTCACAGCGACGAATTCAATTTTGGTATTGATTGTCTGGACTATAATCATAGCCCCAAACACAATCAATTGCAGATAGATAAAGCAGTAATGGATCAAGATTCAAATCATACAATCAAAGTATGGTATTTTCTGTTTAGGGTTGTCAGGGCTGTTGCACGCACTCGTTGCTCCACTCCCCCATCACCCATGACGGATCATACAACGTAAATATGAATTTAAATATATGCATTACATAGATCAAATCATACAATCAATTGAGCATGTTATGAAGCACAACACAAGCATGAGTTTGTACATATTCAATTCCTAATCACACAGCTATCCAAGGAAATCATACACATAGTTAAAGGAGTTGAGAATCATATCTAGACACCCTTATACATTACAATTTACTAACTACTACTCATTCAGACATTTCAACAAACACTTTAAATTACATACATCAACATACATGACATATGTTGATCGCATAGGTATTAGGCCAAATCCTTTCACGAGGGAGTTGCCCCAAACATAACACGCGTACACCCACGACGGATAGTCATGGAAAGTAGGAATCCAAGTTCCGTATTCATTTGAACATTTTCACAAACACTTGGGCTACACATTTCGACATACATAGCGTATAGTGGCCGTGGCGTGATTCAGGGCAAATCCTTTCGTCAAAGGGGTATCGCCATTACAACAATCATATATCCATGACAATTAGTCATGGCGAGCATGAATGAGAACTCTGTACTCATTCAGCCATTTTCACAAACACTTAGAATACACTATTACAACATACATGGTGTATGTTAGCAAAACATGTATTAGGGCTATCCTTTCGCCAAGCAAGTATTTTATGCATATATAATATATTTATACAACAAATAATCATGGCAACCACATCTCTAAAATATATATGTATACGGTACTTTCTACAATACAATATTTCTACATACATAGTGTATATTAGTAAAACATGTATTTGGGTGAATCCTTTCGCCAAATAAGTATTTTATCCATATATCGTATATTCATACAACAAATAATCATGTCAAACACATTTCCAAAATTTATACGTATACGGTATTTTCTACGAATACCTAGAATATGTAAAATTCCATAATCTACATCTTTAATCGAAACTGAAAACAGACAGCACTTTGTACATGTGCAATTGCATGCAGATCATGAATCTATCATTATCTGACATTGAAAGCGTTGAAAACCATAACCTATACACCTAAAGTCCGCACCTTTTGTCGTAGAATCGTAACGAAGTCGATAGGTTTGCTAAGCTTCCGTATTCGGCAGTTTGGCAACCTATAGAACGAAATAGGTTATCTATTTCATAACCTACAACCACCCAAGCTCCAAATCAGATTAGGGTTAGGGTTTCTTACCTAGAAACGGAGCTGGAATCGCCGGAAAAGTGATTAGAACGGAGCGGTGTAGCTCGTAAAGCGGCAGGGAAGAGTGGCAGGGAGGTTCTCCCACTACTCCCACACTTTCTCTCTCTTTTCTCTCTTCTCTCTCTAGGTTTTCTCTCAAATTCGTATGGCTGCAATGAGAGAGGGTTTAAGGTCCTTATATAGCCTAAGAACTCACCGAAACAGACTCCAGGTCAAAGTATACTTAGGTTATAACCAAAGCGGGTCAGTTTCAACTCAACGGAGGACTTCTGGCGGGCCTCCTTGAGCCAAAGGTCGAACTTAAGCTCACCGATAATGGATCTAGGTTCTATTAAGTTTTCGTTCTAGTAGAGTTCTCAGATCACGCGTGGCGGACCAGTTTCAGTTCAACGGTCAGCGGATCTCGATCGGAGATTCTGAGTACATGTAAATGTGTATGAAATTTCTCCTGATCCGAGGGTGTAATTTGGTCTGATTCTGACCGTCTGGTTGCTTAAAACTGATCCGCAAGCGAGAGGTGCCAGATTACTATTCAAGATATTTTATTTTGAATTAATTTCACATTTCTCACACTCTTCACTCCGAGCTCAAGCGAATAGCGCTGGGACACTATCTGGATTTGATTTCCGAGATGGTTGTCAAGCCCAGCGAGGCGGTCCTAGTTCCTTAACTTCGTGTTAATCGGACTTCCGACGTACGGTCCAGATCTGATACGGAGTTTCGAGATGCTCCCTAGAGCAGCCGAGTAATGAGATTGATCCTAGATTCTAGGGTAACCTAGCGTCAATGATTCTACAAGTTTTGGGTCTTGCAGATCGTATTTAAAGTGATTGGTGCTAATTTCACAGGCACACTAGTTTAACACTAGCTAAATCCGGCCTAATTTCTAAAGGATTTAGTCCTGTAAGATTTCTGTCTGAGGTGGTACTTAGTCCCTTGTAGTTTGTATATAAAGTGATCCAAGTTATACTGCTTAGCTAGTTTAAGATAGTGTCTAGGGTGAAAGTACTTAGAAAAATTTAAGGAACAAGGTGGTGAAGGGTGGGATTTGTGAAAGAAATGGGTTCACAAGCGATTTTAGTCTTTGGGACTGAGTTTTGACAAGTTAATAAGGTGTTAGGATCGACCCATTGCCTAAGGACGTCTAATCCCAGGTTGGGAAAAATCCGGGCTGTTACACCAATGTCTCTGAATTTAACAAGTACAAGATTTATAAGATTTAATACATGAAGAATAGCAGAAAGCACATAAATATAAGCCGCAAGATCACGCAGCTCTTCTAGGCAAATACGGCCATGCATCCTTGGTGATCCTACCCTGCTCCTCCTCAAATCTGAACATGCACATCACTAAAGCCACCTACACTACCTGTACGGTTGTATATTTGATGGATGAGTGGCCAACTCAGTGTGAATTCCCCTCAAGATTACACACCGCCGCATTAGGTAAGTATAGTTATAAAACATCCAGACAATCAAAACATAGTAAATGCAGTCTTACTAGATGTATGGATGCGTGAATGCAATCATCGCCCCAAGGATGCTCATCCGTGCGGACAGTGAGCCGTCACCCATGCAATCATCGAACCTGGGAAACATCATCTAGTCGGAAAGGGTCGATAGTCGGTGGTCTGGGAGCTAGCGAAACGATACTCCAAAGATCCAAAGGGCACGTGCTACAGCATCCAGAATAGCCACCCGTCATCGCCAATATGCTATGGATGCATGATTAGCCAATCCGTTATTAATCCAATTACAACCAGCCAATTTAAATAAGCTCACGGTCACTACGGGGAGCACATGGCCCAGCGTAGGCCGACGGCTCAGGCATAGTATCCCATGACTACCATCCTCGGCCCATGAGGCTACCATCTTAGGATATTTAATGGAAACCCATCGACTAGTGGCCAATCATATTACAGTATATGGGGCTTACCATCGCATGGTTGCACAGTATAAAACATCAAACCCATATAGGGAAAACATCAAAACAGAACCATGTAGGACGAGTATCAAAATATGCAACATAGGGCTAATATCAAAACCATACGATGAAAACCATCCTTCAAAATCATTGAGCATAACAACCCTGGATGGTAGGCCCACATCAATGATCCATCTAGACCACCACTCAATAACCACCAAGTCGAAGGTCCATTACGATCACAACTAGTCAAGTTATATCCCAAGTATGGGTGTACATTTATATGTGGGAATTTTCCACTAATGTACCAGTTTAAGTTCCATAAGCAATCCACAAAAAGAAACCCGCAAGCATGAACAATTATACAGGATAAGCATAAAGCATGTAATATCACAATTCAATTTCCACCGGCTAACAGATGTGATTATAAAGAGATATATCAATTATGAATTTAAATAAAAACTATAACTCAAGCTAATGAGAAGATGGAAAGCTCAAGGGGAAGAATCATCACCTTATACTTGAGATCGCCTACTAGCATCGCAAAGTGCTTGCGCCTTTAGAATTGAATCCTAACACATTCATGAACTTATACCATTAGATCTAAGTTCTACATACCACCTAGGGTTTAAGATTGTAGCCTAGGGTTATCTTTTAGGGTTTTTATGGTAGAATTAGGGTTTTATCTTAAGGTTTAGCTATAGGCTTTAGATTCTATGATTTGAATTCTACTTAGTATATTAGTTAAAATTAAATCTTGATAATTACAAGAATACTATTAGCGTTAGGGTTATAACTCATATCTGCTACTATGTTAATAATGATAGTTCATAAACTCATATAAAATATACCGATATTAGATTCTACACCTAGATCCAAACTCAACACCAACAAGAGTATCGACCTAGGGTTTAGATTACCTAGGTCTAAGATTTCGTCCTAGAATTTAATTAAATGCTTAGATCTTAGGATTTGAATTCTGAATCATTAATAATAATAATATTATTATTATTATCATACTTTGGATCAATTAATATTCACATTAATGATGGTCCATAAGTTCGTACTTGAATGTACCAACATTCTCATAATAGCTAATATTTTCTTAGATAATACATGTAATAATAATAATAGAATTCCTACAAATAGTGCTATACTAAGGACTAATGCCATTAATACTAAAAGTTTCAAAGCAATCGTTAATATTAGCAATATACTTGATGTTAGCTAACAAGGCATTAATAGTTATCGTAATAAAATGAATAATATGCTCCAATCACTAACGATAATATTTAAGGTAGGCAAAACAAAACTCAAATATTTAATAATGATAATCTTTATATGTAACGACTAATATTGTTATAGAAAATCTACTACCAGTCATTCGAATAAAATCTTAACAAATTCTAATGATGATTGTGGTAATAACAATATAACCGAAATAATCTTTATATGGGAAGGAATATGGCTCACCTAGTCGACTCGGTTGAGTCAACTCGACTCAACACATGCCCTCCTCTCTCTCTCTCTCTCTCTCTCTCTCTCCCTCTCTCTCTCTCTCTCTCTCTCTCTCTCTCTCTCTCTCTCTCTCTCTCTTCTCCTCCTTCCCTCCTTTTTCTCTTTCTCTTGCTGGAATGTCCAACCACACATGGACTAGACCCAAGTCCAGCTTAACTCGGTTAGACTCGATGGGTCCCAGCCGAGTCAACTCGGTAACAACCAAAGACCCCACACTCTCTTATTTTTCTTCTCCTCTTCTTCCTTTTCTTTCTTTCATTCATTCTCCTTCTCTGCTCTCTCCCTAGACTTCCCAAAAGCCTGAACTGGACCAACCCAGATGGACAATAACCCTGACTCACTCGACTCGGCCCGATGACTCAGCTCGGTTTGAGCTCAAACCGACAGCCACCCTCTCACCCTCTTTTCTTCCTTCCTCCTTCTTTCTCTTTTCTTTCTTTCCCTTTCCTTTCTCACTCTCTTCCCTACTCTCCTTCCCTAGCCAGCCACAGCAGGACCTGCCCCAAACCTAAACCGAGTCAGCGACTCGGTTCGCTGTATAGCAGCGTGGTGCAGCCGCACCACTCTCTTTCTCTCACATTCTCTATTCTTCTCCCTTCTTCCTTATTTTCCTTTCTCATTCCATCTTATTTCTTCCTTCTTTTAAACGCAGCACCCAACAGCACCGTTGGATGAAGAAACCATCGGAGAAGATGATCCGCCATTAATGGCAGATCTGGACTCGGTGGATATTCCTCCCATCTACTCCTTCTAGATGATTCGTATGGGTCTTAGGAAGCTCCTAAACAAGTTTTCTCAGAGCTTGGAGAGGATTAGGGTGGTGGGTTCGCTGGAGAAGGGAAGCGGTTGGTTTCTCTTTGGGTTTTCGCAGGAGCTGGGAGAGAGTCATTTTCACTCCCTACTTATGGCCAAAACCTAGCTCTCAGAGCCGTTGGATGCGAGTGGAAGGCTGTGATTTAATCCCAACATCCGGTTTCTAAAACTACCACAGAGGGGTGGTTTCGGCGGCTGGTTTCCTCCCCTGGTTTTGAGGGACTGACGCCCTCTGTTGGATGGCTGAGATCGCCTCAAATGGACGTCTGGGATAGGAGGAATCCTCATCGTTCGGATCGCTGTGCTAGCAATAGTGGAGGCAGTTTCCATTTCTGGAAGGTTGTGTTTGAGGGGCCTGTTTGCATCCAGAATTGTGTGCACGCACACATGTTTTAAAGACCGAAACTGGGGGAGGTTTGTTGGGACGCAGGCCCTCCATCAGATGGACGCACTGATCATGGACGTGGGCCCCGCTGGTGGGCCACCATCGTAACAAATGGACAATGTCCGTTCACTGGCAAAATGCAGAGAGAGAGAGAGAGAGAGAGATCTCCTCTTTTAAAAAAAACGCGGGTCAGCAGCGTTTGACCCGAGTTAGCAGTCCGGTGCACCACATGTGCACACGCCCTGTGCACACACCTCACGTGAGTGGGGTCCACAGTGATGTCTGTGATAAATCCACTCTGCCCATTCTTCTTGGAAGCGTCAATCAGGTCTTTTGACCTAAAAATCAGGCAGATCTAAGGTCTAGGTGGGGCCCGCAACTTGATTTAATTCATGGTGGTGGGTTTCTCGTCAATCTAGTGGTCGGATGATTCCGAAGTTGGACGTCAACGGTTAAAAGATCTTAATGGGCCATTTGTAAGGCTTTCGTCATATATTACTAACCAATACTAATATTAATATAATTTTTATCATTTTTGTATAGCACTTATAATTACAATATATTTATAATCTCATACATATATATAATTATAATATTTTAATATTAACATACTACCATATGCATGTTATTGATCATCTATTTATTAATATATATAATTCAAAATATACAGTCTCATATTATACATGAATTGAAAATTGTACAATATCCTATTTAAAATCACCTTGCTAAATAATATAACATTTTATCCAAATATCTAATAATTTTTTTTTTTTTTTGGTGTACATGTTTATAAAAATTTCAATACTACATTAATATTTGTAATTCAATTTATTCATTATGTTTAGTTAATATAATATTATTTTCATAATATTTTACATACATTAAATATATATATATATATATATAATATATATATATATATTACATATATATATGTATATCACTCTTATTATAATATATTTTCGTACATTATTATATGACACTAAATATAAAAAAATGCATCTGTGCTTCCTTTTTTTTTTTTTTTTTTTTATGTTTGTGTAAAGTATAAAATAAAATAAAATACTTATTAAATATCATTGTAGCACCACGGACAAATGGGTTAACATATGGATGGGAACTGTTTTTAACGATTAGATTTAAACTAGGGTGCACATAAATGTTTACTTAAGTCTAGCTTATGTTTATACTAAGTTTAGTTATATGGTAACACCCGAGTACTGGAAAGTACGGGGTGTTACAATCTACCCCCCTTAATAGAAATCTCGTCCCGAGATTTGTTATATGTATCTCTAAACGTTAACATTACAAATAGTAATTTCATTTTAATAGTGCATTCCATTTCTCACTTGTGCAACCACGTCCTGCACTGTTAACAAGCCATATTTAAACATACCACATCCCTAGGCATCTAGTCTAGCATATCAATTCCTACTAAACATTTGGAACCGTTCTTTAGTCAATACTAAGGATTTGTTTAAAGGTTTTCCTACATCAAATGTCTCATCGCATCCACTAAGAGTTAGACGACCACTAATGATAACATTTTACCTTTTTCTTTATTTTCTTTTACTTCTAATGATAGTCCCTAGTTGTCCAAAGTGTATTACCAATTTTTATTCGTCAGCATTCAGGGTAACACGAATAGATGGTCATAGTAGGTTTGAGCCCGATACATCGATCCTTTGCCTACGCAAAACAGAGGATTTTCTATATCAATCCCTAATCCTGGTAAATCTCGATCTTCTGCCTGATCAGGGCATTGAGATCATTGAGACTTACTAGGACTTAGAATTTGAGACAAATCGCGTACACATCGCATAAACATGATTTCATCAATCCGTGATCCCGATTGTTCTAGACTTCAGGGAAATATCATGCGATCTTCAAAATTTTCAATGAGAGCCCCCGAAAGTTTACGTTAATAGGTGCGAATGACCATCACGCTTCCAACGCGCACTCTGATCACCTAGTGCACTACTTAAAAATTCCATGACCCAATTCCTACATGGAAGTTTGAGTTTGAAATTTGCTGAGATCATCCAGGGTTTCAAATCTAGCCTTGACATGCTCATCCTATGGTTGAAAATTTATCTAAGATTCTATAAGTTCACCTCTAACTAACTTTGTCATACTAAAACTTGTGGGAAATGTATATGTAAGTAAGAAGATGTATTAGGGAATTCAAGCTACATTCATAGTAAGATTCTTAAGTTCATAGAGCGTTTATGTTAGATCCCATGTACAATCTAGGGGGTAAGAAATTTCCTACGAAGTCTAAGTTCGTCTCTTTTGCTAACCATTTCGACAATGTTATTTCTAGTTAAGAGGTTTTTTTAGAATTGTCAAGTCTATGTTTCTAAGAAAATTGTTCATCAAAAGTCAAGTTCAAGGAATGTTCTTATTCATCTCATTCTCATCATAGTGGGTATTTGCCCTTCCACGACACATGAATTTAATCTCTAAGTTCAAACGGTAATTCTGGTAGCTTTCAAGTGAACTAAAGTTCTGTTGCTAAGTTCGATAACCAAAACTAAAATGTTCAAGGGACTTAAGTTCATTTCTCGGTTCTACAATTACCCAAACAATTCTCTAGGGAACCTAACATTTGAATTTCTACATTCTCCTTTCTTCCCAGTTCTAAGGGATTCCTATATAAGTGAAAGTTCAAATGGCTATCTAATGATTCTAAGGGAATCTAACTTCACCTCTAAGTTTTACAGTTATTCAAACAATTTTCTAGGGAATTTTAAAATCTTAATTCCCTATATTCTCAATTTCTCTTGTTCCAAGGGAACCTCACCCAAGTTCAAATGACTAAACCTGAGATGTTCAAAGGAGCCTGAGACTTTGAGTTCCTATATTCTCAACTTCTCCTAGCTACAGGAAAAGTTCACATATGTTCAAATGGTTACTCTAATAATCTCAAAAGGGACCTAAGTTTTGGTTTCTACATTCTCAAAACTCTTCTAAGTCTAAGGGGGAATTTTCCTAAGTTCAAATTTCTAGTTTCAAATATTCTAACTTGAGACATTTCAAAGCTTGTATAAGATCATTTCCCAAGGCCAAGTTTGTCCAAACTATGCTCTGATACCAACTGTAACAACCCAATCTTCAGGACCCGAGTACACGACTCGTTTCCCAAAAATTCGAGTGTTAACCTTAAAGGATGGTCAAAGTCGAGTATATATTTTTCTTTTATTAGAGTCAGAGCAAGCAGATGAGTGTAGAATGGACAAGTAAGCATAAAGGGAAATTTCAAATTTCATTTAGAATATACAAGTGGTTGCCCATAATGACTTATACAAACCAATGTCTCTGAATTTAACAAGTACAAGATTTACAAGATTTATACATGAAGAATAGCAGAAAGCACATAAACATAAGCCGCAAGATCACGCAGCTCCTCCAGGAAAATACGGCCATGCATCCCTGGCGATCGTACCCTGCTCCTCCTCAAATCTGAACATGCACATCACTAAAGCCACCTACACTACCTGTATGGTTGTATATTTGATGGATGAGTGGCCAACTCAGTGTGAATTCCCCTCAAGATTACACACCGCCGCATTAGGTAAGCATAGTTATAAAACATTTAGACAACCAAAACAGAGTAAATGCAGTCTTATTAGATATATGGATGCGTGAATGCAATCATCGCCCCGAGAATGCTCATCCGTGCGGACAGTGAGCCGTCACAATGCAATCATCGAACCTAGGACACATCATCCAGTAAAAAAAGGTCGATAGTCGGTGGTCTGGGAGCTAGAGAAACGATACCCTAAAGATCCTAAGGGCACGTGCTACAACATCCAGAATACCCACCCGTCATCGCCGATATGCTATGGATGCATGATTAGCCAATCTATTATTAATCCAATTACAACCAGCTAATTTAAATAAGCTCACGGTCACTACGAGGAGCACATGGCCCAGCGTAGGCCGACGACTCAGACATAGTACCTCATGACTACCATCCCCGGCCCATGAGGTTACCATATTAGGATGTTAATGGAAACCCATCGACTAGTGGCCAATCATATTACAGTATATGGGGCTTACCATCGCATGGTTGCACAGTATAAAACATCGAACCCATATAGGGAAAACATCAAAACAGAACCATGTAGGGAGAGTATCAAAATATGCCACATAGGGCGAATATCAAAACCATACGATGAAAACCATCCTTCAAAACCATTGGACATAACAACCTTGAATGGTAGGCCCACATCAATGATCCATCTAGACCACCACTCAATAACCACCAAGTCAAAGGTTCATTACGATCACAACTAGTCAAGTTACATCCTAAGTATGGGTGTACATTCATATGTAGGAATTTTCCACTAATGTACCAATTTAAGTTCCATAAGCAATCCACAAAAAGAAACCCGCAAGCATGAACAATTATACAGGATAAGCATAAAGCATGTAATACCACAATTCAATTTCCACCGGCTAAGACATGTGATTATAAAGAGATATATCAATTATGAATTTAAATAAAAACTATAATTCAAGCTAGTGAGAAGATGGAAAGCTCAAGGGGAGAATCATCACCTTATACTTGGGATTGCCTACTAGCGTCACAAAGTGCTTGCGCCTTTAGAATTGAATCCTAACATAATTCATGAACTTGTACCATTAGATCTAAGTTCTACATACCACCTAGGGTTTAAGATTGTAGCCTAGGGTTATCTTTTAGGGTTTTTAGGGTAGAATTAGGGTTTTATCTTAAGGTTTAGCTATAGGCTTTAGATTCTATGATTTGAATTCTACTTAGTATATTAGTTAAAATTAAATCTTGATAATTATAAGAATACTATTTGCGTTAGGGTTATAACTCATATCTGCTACTATGTTAATAATGATAGTTCATAAACTCATATAAAATATACCGATATTAGATTCTACACCTAGATCCAAACTCAACACCAACAAGAGTATCGACCTAGGGTTTAGATTACCTAGGTCTAAGATTTCGTCCTTGAATTTAATTAAATGCTTAGATCTTAGGATTTGAATTCTGAATCGTTATCAATAATAATATTATTATTATTATCATACTATGGATCAATTAATATTCACATTAATGATGGTCCATAAGTTCGTACTTGAATGTACCAACATTCTCATAATAGCTAATATTTTCTTAGATAATACATGTAATAATAATAATAGAATTCCTACAAATAGTGCTATACTAAGGACTAATGCCATTAATACTAAAAGTTTCAAAGTGATCATTAATATTAGCAATATACTTGATGTTAGCTAACAAGGCATTAATAGTTATCGTAATAAAATGAATAACATGCTCCAATCACTAACGATAATATTTAAGGTAGGCAAAACAAAACTCAAATATTTAATAATGATAATCTTTATATGTAACGACTAATATTGTTATAGAAAATCTACTACCAGTCATTCGAATAAAATCTTAACAAATTCTAATGATGATTGTGGTAATAACAATATAACCGAAATAATCTTTATATGGGAAGGAAATATGGCTCACTTAGTCGACTCGGTTGAGTCAACTCGACTCAACACATGCCCTCCTTCTCTCTCTCTCCCTCTCTTTCTCTCTTCTCCTCCTTCCCTCCTTTTTCTCTTTCTCTTGCTGGAATGTCCAGCCACACATGGACTAGACCCAAGTCTAGCTTAACTCGGTTAGACTCGATGGGTCCCAGCCGAGTCGACTCGGTAGCAACCAAAGACCCCACACTCTCTTATTTTTCTTCTCCTCTTCTTCCTTTTCTTTCTTTCATTCATTCTCCTTCTCTGCTCTCTCCCTAGACTTCCCAAAAGCTTGAACTGGACCAACCCACGCCCAGCCCAGATGAACAACAACCCTGACTCACCCGACTCGGCTTGGTTTGAGCTCAAACCGACAGCCACCCTCTCACCCTTTTTTCTTCCTTCCTCCTTCTTTCTCTTTTCTTTCTTTCCCTTTTCCTTCTTTCCCTTTTCCTTTCTCACTCTCTTCCCTGCTCTTCCTTTCTCACTCTCTTCCCTGCTCTCCTTCCCTGGCTAGCCGCAGCAGGACCTGCCCCAAACCTGAATCAAGTCAGTGACTCGGTTCGCTGTACATCAGCGTGGTGCAGCCGTACCACTCTCTTTCTCTCACATTCTCTATTCTTCTCCCTTCTTCCTTATTTTCCTTTCTCATTCCATCTTACTTCTTCCTTCTTTTAAACGCAACACCCAACAGCACCGTTAGATGAAGAAACCGTCGAAGAAGATGATCTGCCATTAATGGCAGATCTGGACTCGATGGATATTCCTCCCATCAACTCCTTCTAGATGATTCGTATGGGTCTTAGGAAGCTCCTAGACAAGTTTTCTCAGAGCTTGGAGAGGATTAGGGTGGTGGGTTCACTGAAGAAGGGAAGCGGTCAGTTTCTCTTTGGGTTTTCGCAGGAGCTGGGAGAGAGTCATTTTCACTCCCTACTTTTGGCCAAAACCTAGCTCTCAGAGCCGTTAGATGCGAGTGGAAGGCTGGGATTTAATCCCAACGTCCGGTTTCTAAAACTACCACAGAGGGTTGGTTTCGGCCGCTGGTTTCCTCCCCTGGTTTTGAGGGACTGACGCCCTCGGTTGGACAGTTGAGATCGCCTCAAATGGACGTCTGGGATAGGAGGAATCCTCCTCGTTCGGATCGCTGAGCTGGCAACAGTGGAGGCAATTTCCATTTCTGGAAGGTTGTGTTTGAGGGGCCTGTTTGCGCCTAGAATTGTGTGCATGCACACATGTTTTAAAGATAGAAGCTGGGTGAGGTTTGTTGGGATGCAGGCCCTCCATCAGATGGACGACACTGATCATGGACGTGGGCCCCGCTGGTGGGCCACCATCGCAACAAACGGACATTGTCCGTTCGCTTGCAAAACACACAGAGAGAGAGAGAGATAGAGATCTCTCATCTTTTTGAAAAACGTGGGTCAGCAGCGTTTGACCCGAGTTAGCGGTCCGGTGCATCGCATGTGCACATGCCCTGTGCACACACCTCACTTGAGTGGGGTCCACAGTGATGTCTGTGATTAATCCACTCCACCCATTCTTCTTGGAAGCGTCAGTCAGGTCTTTTGACCCAAAAATTGGGCAGATCTAAGGTTTAGGTGGGGCCGCAACTTGATTTAGTTCATGGTGGTGGGTTTCTCGTCAATCTAGTGGTCAGATGATTCCGAAGTTGGACGTCAACGGTTAAAAGATCTTAATGGGCCATTTGTAAGGCTTTCGTCATATATTACTAACCAATACTAATATTAAATAATTTTTATCATTTTTGTATAGCACTTATAATTACAATATATTTATAATCTCATACATATATATAATTATAATATTTTAATATTAACATACTACCATATGCATGTTATTGATCATCTATTTATTAATATATATAATTCAAAATATACAGTCTCATATTATACATGAATTGAAAATTGTACAATATCCTATTTAAAATCACCTTGCTAAATAATATAACATTTTATCCAAATATTTAATAATTTTTTTTTTGGTGTACATGTTTATAAAAATATTCAATACTACATTAATATTTGTAACTCAATTATTATTCATTATGTTTAGTTAATATAATATTATTTTCATAATATTTTACATACAGTAAATATATATATATATATACATATATATATATATATGTGTGTGTGTGTGTGTGTGTGTGTGTGTGTGTGTATCACTCTTATTATAATATATTTTCGTACATTATTATATGACACTAAATTATAAAAATGCATCTGTGCTTCCTTTTTTTTTCTATGTTTGTGTAAAGTATAAAATAAAATAAAATACTTATTAAATATCATTGTAGCACCACGGACAAATGAGTTAACATATGGATGGGAACTGTTTTTAACGATTAGATTTAAACTAGGATGCACGTAAATGTTTAGTTAAGTCTAGCTTATGTTTATACTAAGTTTGGTTATATGGTAACATCTGAGTACTGGAAAGTACGGGGTGTTACAACTTCTCTTAGGGTGGATACAACCATATACCTCTAATATCTGTATTATACTCCTTATCAGCTTAAACATGTGTATCATTCAAATCACTTGTACTATATGTTCGGTTGTATAATTGAAAGAACGAGTGCCCAGCTCAGTGAGAATTCCCCTCAAGATTACACAAATTGCATTATTCAAGTATTGTTTTAAACAAGAAAACATATAAAATAATTGATAATGTAATTTTATTTAAATGCACGGATGCATGGAATGCACATTAGCTTAGGGATGCTAATCCAACTGGCTTTGGGCAAAAACCCACAAGTGAGGCGAAACCCACATGCAATATCAAGTGGCTAGTCACTAACAAAAGTACATCAAGTATGGGTTCTAGTGACAAGCTCACACAAATTGGGTCAATTGACAGTGGTCTGTGAGATAGCGAAAAATACCACAAGAAAGGGTATGTGCTATAGCATTTAGATTAGCCACCAAATATTGTCTGTATGCCATGAAATGCATGATTATCTCAACCGTTACTAGTCCAATTGCACACAACCGTTTTAAAGAAGCTCAAAGGTCACAATGGGGGGTTCATCACCCAGCATGGGCATGCAAATCGGGCATAGTGTCCCATACCACCATCCCCCGTTCTTGAGACTTTAGCAAGTAGGATGTTTAATGGTAACCACTACAACTAATAACTGTTGAGGGTCAAATATTACATATTATCCTCCATTTATATCTTGGTTTTATGAACATGATAATGCTTAATGTTTTACTTTACTCATGTTTGTGTTGCAAGGTGAATTTAAGAGCTTGGATTGAAAAGGGTGCTAAAATCATGGATTTGATGCTCAAGAATCACCAAGGTAAGGTATGGATATTAGGAGACCAAGATTGAAGAATTCACATGTCATAGATCCAAGAAAACAAAGTGAGGAATGAAGAGAATCAAAGATTTGAAGCGAAGAAAAGGAATCTTGAAATCGTCCTGAAAAAGCATATTCAGAAACTCTAGGTCATTTTGTGGAATTGTGCAGAGTGAAGTCTATTTTGAAAAACTGTGCAGAGTGAAGTCTATTTTAGCAAATGCACAAATTTGAGGCGGTTTCTAGAGTTTTTCAACTAGGTGCGAAAGTTGGAGTTCCATAACTATAAATAGGACTCCCTAGGATGCTTCTAGGCATCTTCTAGGGTTTAAGGAGTGGAGCAAAAGGGTGGAGAAGCCGTCGCCAAGAGTTTTTCTTCTTCTTCCTTATTTGTTTTCATGCTTTCTTCTTGGGTTTTAGATCCAACTATGTTTATGGTTGGCTAAACCTCTTAGTTAGGGCTAAGAGGTGAAGCTTGTAGCATGATGGGATGTTTATATTGCTTTGATTCATGTTTATGTTGAACTCCATGGATTCTAATTTGATAATTAAGGAATACTTTCAGTTTTTAATGGTTTATTGTGACTCAAATTACAGTAGATCTGCACTATCTTTAAGTATCTTATTTTCCTAATTTTATATTGTGAAATTAGTAAGCCCTATTGTTCACCATCGTCCCTTGGGCATGGTAGGGTGATGGAATCCTTCCTAATCTTCACAATTCTACTGCTTTGAGATTATGGGATTGGTAAATCCTATTGTTTGTTGTTGAGAGTCAAATATTGTATATTAGACCCAAATTTTACCTGATTTTCCAAGCATGATACCGTTAAACGCCTTATTTTAATCGTGTTTGTAATGCAGGGTGTATTTAGGAGTCGAGATTGGAAAAGGGTACTAAAAGCATGGACTTAACGCTCTGAAATCACCAAGGCAAGGGACGGACTCCAGGGGACTGTGATCGAAGAATTTACACGCCCGAGATTCGAGGAGATCCAGTCTGTCACATTAAAAAGACCTGAAATTCATTCATAATGCAAGATCGCAGGGTTCTCACCATCTGTTGGCTCGAAACTTTACATATGGCCTGAGGACCATAAATTAATCGTACACGTCAAATTTCAGCCTCAGATCCCTATGGAAGAGGCCTAACGGATAGATCAGCCCATGAATCTCTGATTTGGGGCCCACCCGATAATTGGATATGGTTCAAATTTGGTCTCAACCCATCATATGACAAGACAAGACAGTTGGACGGAGAAGATTTCTCATAAACATTACACGTGGACCCAACTGGCTGTGCCAGTATATAGTGCACAAGTGCACTGGACCTACTCGCACGATCAGAGTCAGTTTGACCGACTTTCCTAAACAGAGACAAAGACTCTTTGTTCTCTCTCGTGCACTGCCGTCCGCTGGGAGGATGCATGGCCCACCTTCATCATTTGGACGGCTGATCCAAGCCATCCAATGCACTCAGGAGGAGAAATCGACCACACCCTAGGAGAGCTTGGCCCAAGACACGTCAGAATCTGCTCTCTTGCTCGCTGAAGGGTCGAATCATCATCAAACAATAGATCAGGTGGGCTGTATCAAAAGACGTCCAAACATCGTCCATCCAACTAAAATTTCTCCATGAAGCTGATGGACGGAGTGGATTTCTTACCAACTCTGATAATGGGTCCCACCTTCAGCACAGCGCAAGAAGTGCTGGCTCTGTTTTGCGCGTCCGGAGAGCTCGGAACGATCTAGGTCATTCTACAACCATGGACAGGATCGGTCCGACGATCCTGACCGTCTAAACATTTCATACAGGGCAGCCGATCACCTCCAAGGAGGCTGACTGGAGTAGATCATGCGATCAACTCCCATTACGCCTCTACTCGCTACACACAAGAAGATTCCAAATCCGCTGCTGCGTAAAGAAAACTTCCACATGAAGTTTTCCACCATTCGCACCTCTCCACCAACCTCCTTGCCTATAAAAGAACCAAACAGATAGAGAGTGAGGCATTCAATCCAGCGCTGGAACGTCTGAGAGAGAGAGAGAGAGAGAGAGAGAGAGAGAGAGAGAGTAGTTTTATAGTTTTATTTATTTATTTTATTTACTTTCTTTTTGTTATGATTTTTGCGAGATCTAGTCCAAGCATGTTGGGCTAAACCTCTTAGCTAGGGCTAAGAGTTCCGACGCATCACTTATGCAACATAGATAATGATGATTAATTGTTGTCCATATTAGTGCACTTAAACATGAGTGAGATTATACTAAATCAGCATATCATACTCTAGAGTTAATGTAATTAGGCAAGCGGAAGACTAAGATAGATATATAAAGTATATAAGTGTTTCACAATCTCCAGAGTATGAGTATGTTACCAGGCTGAATATATACATGTATGTTTCCAAATTTTACAAAATATCAAAGTGTAAGTGTCCAACTAATCCATGCGACCCTATAATCCCGTCGAATCAGAACAAGGTCTACGAAGACCCTCCTGATAGCTGGATATAAGAGAATTCCTCCTCCTCGTCCATGACATCCCTTTCAGCTGCATAGACTTCATCATTACCTGCATCTACAACAGAGTCTGGTTGGTGTTTTAAAACACCATCCCAGGTAGGAATGAGTAGCTAATTCAGTGGAACTGTAAAGTAAAGGTTAACATGTTATCAATTCAGTCAAGCAGTAATGATAAAACAATACAACAATCATATCCTAAGTACTCTTATTAATGTAGGAATGATATGCGTAATGATGCATGCCCTTGCCTGCACTCCCTCAGCGACATCATCTCACGATCGTGACATGCACCACTCCGGACACGTAAGCTTCCTCGCCAAAGCACATGCAATGCGGTGCATGATCGTGTTAGCCAATACTTAATTAAGTTTATTCATACAGCAGGTTCAGGAAGCTAAGGTACCTCCCTTTATATCATTTACCCAAACGATGATCCATATAGGGTCGTCAATCCTAGTTAATCACATACTATAGGCAAGTTATAGGGCAACGTCACCCCTGATTTAAAAGTAGTGGATAGGCAAGTTCAGGTCGTTACGTGAGGCTCGTCACCTTGGCGTAGGCCTTGTTTATACTCGAGGTCACTACGAAAAAGGCTCGTCACCTTAACATAGGCCGACAGCTCGAATACAGTGTCCCATACCACCGTATTCGGCTCACGAGTTTGGGTTGCTCACTGGTCACTACGAGGAGGCTCATAACCCCAGCGTAGGCCGACAACTCGACTACGGTGTCCCAAACCACCATGCCCGACTCATGAGTCTTAGAGGATTGTGGTACCAAGGTTAAACGGGCTTTACATTGGTAAGTGGTACCTTAGATTCAAGCAATAGCGTCCATACATGGTAAACACACATTAGGCCAATCGGGTTACTTGACAAGTTTGATTGGTACAAGCGCATGATAAAGTAATCGACATGAAGCGCATACACACTCCTCGTGGCCTAACCACTGTCGATATTCACCGTACGACTCGGATTCACCGAACGTATCCATTGTGGCGAGTTTAGTTCGGCCACTTGATCGGAAACGGTTACCGATTGCCTGGACTACATATTAGTCCCAATCATACTCGCATACAATAGGCATTCATATGTGATAGTCAAAACATCATTTAACAACCAATTCAAATACAATTCTCATTCGAGCATTTTAACAACCATATTGCACATGTTATCATACATAGGCATTTCATCCATAAATCGCGTAGTAGCAAGATAGGTTATATAAATGAAACTGTAACTATAGATAAGGTAATTGAGAATCCTATCTCAACACCCTCATTAAATACATTTCAACAAGCATTTTTTCATTCAGACATTTTATCAAACACTTAGACTACACCTCAGCAAATACATAGACTAAATTAGTTACAACATGTGACATAGCAATTCATAACACAACATTGGTCATAAAACATGTAACATACATAGATCTTACATTAGAAATCATATCAAGCACAAATCAGGATTTCACGTTCATTCAAGCATTTCAACAAACACATGGAATGCATCTATATTCAACATAGTTCACGTACATATATAATTTATCGAAAACGTCGTAACTAATATCATATGGCAGTAATCAAGTCAGACATAAATCATTGCTGACATTGAATGCCTTGAAAACCATAACCTAAACGTTTATAGTCTGCACCTTTCATTGGATTGCTCGTTTCGAACTCGGTTCAAATCCTACGCCCCCATATACAGAACAACGGTACCTAAATCATGAAATAGGTTAGCTATTCTGTCGATTCCTCTATTTAGATTCCTAAAATGAGATTATGGTTAGGATTTTTTACCCAAATCGTAATCGGAGATAAACGTGTAGCGAGGTGGGGTGATAAATCAAGGCGTGGAGTCGTGGGAGTGAATCCCAGCAACGATCTCTCAATCTCACTCTCTTCTCCTCACACTTTTCTCTCCTTTTCTCTCTTCTCTCCTAGGGTTTGGAGAAATTCGTATGGGAGAGAGAGAGGTGGGTTTAAGGGCCTTATATAGGCTCAAAAGTGATGCAAATGGCCCCAAGGCCATGGTATACCTGGTTTGTATCCAAAGGGCGACTGTTTTTGACAAACAGGGCCCATAGGGAAGTCCACAACTCACATACGTAGTAGGACAAATTCCTTGACAATGGATCTATGTTAGGACTGTGTTTTTTATGCGATCTGACAAACGGATCCACCGTGAAGGACCTGTGTCAGATCAACGGTCGTCGTTCCTCGATCAGGGCCACAAGTATACGGATAAAAGCAGGGAAATTTTCCTGATCCATAAGTGAAGTTTGGTCAGAATATGATGGTCTGAAGTCTTCAATTTCACCCATGAACGAATGGCCCAATTCACTTAAGTTCGAGTTCATTTTCTAAAGATATTCGCGTTTCTCACACATTTCGTTCCAGGCTCAACTTGTTCGTTTCTGGATACTATTTGGACTCGATTCCCACGATGGTTGTCAAGTCCAATAAGACTGACATAATTCTATAGTTTCGCGGTAATCGGACTTTCGACGCGCGGTCCAGGTCCGATACGGAGTTTCAATGTGCTCCCAAGAGCAACTGGGTTTTGAGATTGCTCTCAAGTTTGTAAGAGATGTTGAGTCAATGGTATTAATTATTTTGGGTCTTGTCATTTGTGTAAATAGTGGTTCAAGCTAAATCCACCAAATATTTATTTTAGTACTTAACTAAATTCTGTCCTAATTACGACAGAATAAGGCCCTAGGGTAGTTCTATGTCTCTTTTTGGTATTCTTAGTTAGTATATTATTTTAATTATTTTTCTAGTAGTTCATTATCAAGTCTACTTTATCTCCACCGAATTTCATTAGATTATTTTTGTAGAAAATTATAAAAATTCTAGAAGTAGCAGCTGTCCGAACTAATAATTTTTGGACAGTTGTCACATCAACCTAGATTTAACTATATTAAAATTTTTATTATATTTTTCACTTATTTTTATATAAAAATAGACTTATCAAGCTTCAATCTGGCTTTTAAATCACCTGAATCGGAGTTATTGAGGGAGGTATGATTTTTTGAAGTCGGTCAAAGAGTGCCGAAATTCGCAACGAGTGTCCACCGAATTTCGGTGCACCGGCGGTGGCGCTGCCCGCTCGCTGTGATGTCTGGTGGTAATTTCGCCACTCGATTCTTGAAATGAGTGTATCCTACAAAATTGAATGAGTTATTCAATGTACAATATATGATTTTGGGGTAGGAGAAGTTGTTCTATCCAAATAACCTATTTATTTTGTGAGATTCCATAAGGTTAATGGTCAAAAATCTATTTTATTTATTTATTTACTATTTATAGTAAATTTTAGTTTAAGTATTATTCTTGATCATTTAAACTTTAGGATTAATATCTAATATGAAAGTACTTGAAAAATTTAAGAATAAGGTGGTGAAAAGTGAGATTTTTGAAGGAAAAGGGTTGAAAGGAGATTTGAGGCTTTAGGATTGAGTTCTGAGAAGTCAATAAGGGGTTATGATCGACCCATTACCCAAGGACGTCTAACTCCAAGTTGGCAAAAATTCGGGACGTTACATTGTCTCCTGGATATGGTTGGATGACAGAACCCTTCCTAACCTTCATATATCTTTCTGATTGGTTATAGATTGGTTTAATTATGTTGTTTACTTTGTCTCATGGGCATGGTTTGGTGATGGAATCATATCTAATTCTTATACCTTTTATCTCTTTGAAAACTAGATCAAAGGAAGTTCAGATTGAGCTTTAGTGATGTATCTTCCAACTGGATGAAGATGGGATTCAAAGTCCAGTTATGTTCGTGAATCAAGCATAGATCTCCCTGATCTCTACAAATGGATCCTTAACACCCTAGTTTCCCACCTTTAATTGCATTAGTTTTACTCACTTTAATCATAATTATTTCCTCAATTATTCTAGATTTGGATTTCATCTTTTTTAGTTCTAGTTACTTTCAGAATACGTACAAGGTTCAGTCCCTGTGGATTCGACCTCGATCTTACCGAGATTATTACTACATCACAACCCTATACTTGGGGTATGAACAAGATTTTGGCATCGTTGCCAGGGATTGATGGTTACGTTTTCTGAAATTAATTAGTTTTGGGATTAGTTTAATATTAGGATTTTTCTAACCTTAGATTTTAGATTTAGGTTTTCCTGATTTTTAGAAACTAACCTGTTTTTCCTATTTTGTAGGATTCTGACATATACTTTCTAAATTGGTAATCTCTTTCTGATTTTCTAGTTTTTCTAACTCTCTAGATTAGGTTTTGTTTTAGGAATTTTCCTAATTTATTTCATCTTTCCTTTCTTTTATTTTATTTTTAGAGACTTTCTTCTTTTACTTTTAGAATCTAGGTTAGTGATTTCCCTTTTTAGAAACTCTTTCTAATTTTAGAAAGTTTCTATTTTCCTTTTTAGAAATTCTCCTTTTAAAAACTAGTTTACTTTATAGTTTAAGTTTTAGGAACTTTCTATGTTTAGAAACTAACTTGTTTTGGTTTGTTTTGCAGGTTTTTAACTTAGGGACTCCGATCTGGTAACTTCTTTCCAAATCCTCTCTTTCTTTCTAGATTTTTATTTCATTTCTCTCTTTTAGGTCTAAGTTTAGAATCTGAATTGAGAGCTGCGAGTGTTTCATGCCCAAGTAGGCTCGTGACGGCACTTGACATCTCTTGACTGAAGGAGGATTGGTTGAGGGGTTAACTATCCATCGCAGGACTAGACACCGCTCAAAATCCCCTGGATTAATTAAGGTTATGGCTACAAATCAACCTCAAGCACTACCTCCACTTGGGATTGAGGAAGTCCATGATGAGAATGAGGTACATTAAGCACCCCTGCCTCGTACTTTACTCGATTATTTACAACCGGCGAGGGTGAGCACGCCCTCATGTATGGTTTTTCCTGAGAATACGGGATATGTGAATATCAAGCCAGGGGTGATCCAACTCCTTCCTAAATTTCATGTTCTTGAATCTGAAGAACCGTATCTACACTTGAAAGAGTTTGATGAGATTATAACCACTTTATACTTTCCAAATGTGTCTGAGGACACAGTCAGACAGAAACTCTTTCCCTTTTCTTTGAAAGAGAAAGCTAAAACGTGGTTACATTCACTACGTCCTAGATCTATTAGCACATGGAATGACATGCAAAGGGAGTTCATAAAGAAATTTTTTCATATCATAAAACGAACACCCTTAGAAAATTAATCATGAAATTCGCCCAAAGGGAGGATATAAAACCCGTATCCTAAACCGTACCGTTCCGTAGGCTTCCGCGATACTCCCGGTCGAATTCTGGCAACCCTCGACCTGTTACAAGCATTTGCGCGCAGTCCTGAGTCGTGTCTCATATATCTGAGTCGACTCGAACCGAGACTTGTATCCTTGTAAGACCCGTATCCTAGACCGTACCGTTCCGTACGATTCCGCGATACTCTCGGTCGAATTCCGACAACCTCGACCTGTTACCAGCATTTGCACGCGGTCCTGAGTCGTGTCCCATATATCTGAGTCGACTCGAACCGAGACTTGTATCCTTGTAACCGCGTCGTCGCTACGGTTCCAATGTCGCATCTCGCTTGCTGAGGCCATACCCCGGCCAGGAGATGTAGGCTCGCGTTTAGTTCAAGGAAAACACCGCATGTTGCAAACACCGAGAGAATCTCTACGACACATCACATCACTCCATTAATCAATGTCAAGTACAACCACCCCTCTCTTAAAGTCAACTCTCTCTTACAACTAAGTACATTCACCCATCACTCACCATCCCCCTCCCCATCAGTCCATCACTCACATCACCTCTCTCTCTCTCTCTCTCTCTCTCTCTCTCTCTCTCTCTCTCTCTCTCTCTTACACCTCTCTCTCATCTCACTCATTCTCCAAAACAAACAACCTACGTATCAACCCCCCATGAGAGCTTGGTATGGCCCACCTTCCTACCGCCCAATCAACCCTTGGATCATCATCTCAACCGTTGAAATTGTCCCCTTGGAGCTATAGGTTGCATAGGCGGAAGAAGGAATAAGAGATCAAAGGTGGGTGCTCTTCTAAGGTTTGATTTATGTGATTTTGATGATTTGAGGGCCCACTTATGGTGGGACCCATCTTAATGTATGCATTGTTTAGGGAGGGACCATAGTGGCGGGGTCCCTCCCCTTCACACGTTCTTCCTCTCTCCTTCATTTTCACGTTGATGATGAGGTTTGTGGCCCACCTGGTGTGTGTGTGTATGTGCGGCCCACCGACATGTGTTACATTCATGCCCTCTAACCGCGGGACCACCATGATGCTTGTGTTATTTCCACAATAATGAAGTGTGAACTGGCGTGGGTTGTGGCTAACAGTGAAGTGTGAACTGACGTTGGGGTGTACTAACTAGCTAAGCTTGGGGTGGGCCGCCATGCAAGCCCCACCTTGATGTATGTGTCTGATCCACACCGTCCATCCCATTTCCCAACTTATTTTAGGCGTTGAGCTAGAAAAAGGAGCCAGTCCAAATCTCCAGTAGGCCACACCATCAAAACCTTTATTTTAATAGTGAATAAGTGTTAGGGCCCACCATGATGTTGTTATGCAAAAAAATGTTGAATATAGGGCTTGTTAGACCCGTCATGAGCCGGAGAACCCAATCAACGGAGTGGATCCTCTAGATGTGGCCCCACCTACAAAAATCTCCCGAAAAGTTAAAAAAATACATAATTGACGTTACCGCTGCTAGTGTCTAGAGGACACTGCAGCCAGCAGCGTCCTGATGCATGTAAACGGGCAGGGAGAGTGGCCCCACCTCAGGCCCCCACCTTGATGCATGTGGAGTATCCACACCGTGCATTCGATGGGTCCCCTTTAGGCATGAGATTACCCCAAAAATCTACCGTTAATGTCACTCAGGTGGTCCACACCAGTAACAACATGAGAGTGAACGTTTACCATTGAAACCCCTTTTTGGGTCAGAGGGATTTTGGATCTTTATGAAATTTATTTTTCATCTTAATCCAGGTCTTTGTGACTTTATTAACAGATTGGACGGAGAATAGACGTTATGGTGGACCACACGTGTGGCCCCACCACGATGGCTGTGTTGCATCCTCACCGTCCAACCTCTGGACGGTGGGAGGCTGGGTTCGCTGGAGTACCTCGCACCAGCTGGTATAGTTGTTGTACTTGATGTCAACAAGTTCTATAGGTCTCATTTGGTGCATGGGATCTCCAAGCCGTCCACCTATTTTGCTATGTGGGCCACACCGCAATGTATTTATTTCATCCACACCATTCAGATGTTTGGACGGTGATGGACATGTTTGGTCAGTGCTGGACAGAGTTTGTACGGTGTTGTGGCCCACTTGATGAATGTATTAACCACACCATCCACCGTTTGAGACAGGCAGGCTGCCCATCGTGATGTATGTATTCTTATACCCACACCCATCAGGACGGTGGGTCCCACCATATCCAAGCCGTCCATCAGCAACGTCCAGAGGCTGGACTTATACAAGTAATAATATAATAATATTATATTACAACATGCAGAGGCAGGACGTTGTTTGGTTATAAATAATATAATAAATTATAATTTATATAATATATATATATATAGTATATATAATATATATATATATATATATATATATATATAATATAAAGTATATTATGGAGGGCCCCATGTGAGAACCCACCATGCTGTATGTAACATATATATCCACCGTCCATGTACTCTGGACGGTGGGGCCTTTGCCCTGGATGTGGGAAATCCAAACCGTCCGGTCCATTTCATTTGGTGGGCCACATGTGTGGACCCCACCATGAGGTATTTGCTTTATCTATGCCGTCCGTTCTGGACGGGTGGGGCCCACGTTGGTGCACTTATTATATCCCTACCGTCCATCTGATTTTCAGGACGATGGGTCCCACTGCTGACTGACGTCAGCAAGTTCTGTGTGGGCCCACCTTGTGGTATGCGTTGTACCCACATCGTCCCTCCATGGGACCCTAATGATGTATGTTTTGTGATCCACACCGTCCAGAGTGTCTGGACAGTGCTGGACCACCTTTGGACGGTGCTGTGGACCCCACCTAGATGTATGTATTCTATCCACACCGTCCAGAGTGTTTAGACGGTGCTGAAATTTGTTTGGCAGGTGCTGATTTTTCATGGATAATGTTGGACAGTGCTGATCATCACTGGTGCCATGTGCCCCATATAATGATAGTGTACAACGATATACATGTTACACTTGTAACTAGTGAAGTGATTTTTTGGTGTGGTCGAAGCCCATTTGAGGCCCATATGTGCGGCCCAATGTAATGTATATATGGCCTATGTTGAGGCCCAATAAGATGTATACCCAGCCCAGGTGTTGGGGCCCATTGTGATGTATCTAAGGCCCGTGTATTGCAACCCATATGATGTATGTGAGGCCCATGGGTTGTGGCCCATTACGATGTATATTGAGGCCCATGGTTGTGGTCGTTATGATATGTTTAAGGCCCATGGTTGTGGCCCATTATGATATGTTTGAGGCCCATGGTTGTAGCCATTATGATATGTTTGAGGCCCATGGTTGTGGTCCGTTATGATATGTTGGAGGCACATAGTTATGGCCCATTATGATGTGTTTGTGGCCCATTTGGTAAGGCCCACTGAGATGTATTTTCGGCCCATGGGTCGACGCCCATTGTGACTTATTTCCAACCCATATGTCGTGGCCCATTGTGATATATTTCCAGCCCATTTGGCGAGGCCCGACTTAATGTATATAAGGCCCATATGATTAGGCCCGACTTAATATATATAAGGCCCATATGATTAGGCCCGACTTGATGTATATAAGGCCCATTAGTATGATCCGTTGATGCGGCCCACTTAATGTAATTGTGGCCCATGAGTGAGGCCCATTGTGATTATACGAAGCCCTTGAGTGAGGCCCATGATGATCTATACTAGGCCCTTGTGTGAGGCCGTGGGTCCACTATACGTTCGGCCCTATGTGGGCCACTCCTTGGGAGCAATGTTTGTTAAAGGACCACATTGATGGGCAATGATGGTTAAATGATAAGTCCACATGGTGACCTTCCCTTAGGCCTGATTAGGCCCATTCTCATCATTCTCTAGTGGGTTAACCCAAATGAATAGGCCCCATTAATATTGCTTGGACCATCATCGACCATCCATCTATGAACCCCGCATTGAGGCCGATTCCGATTGTCGAGGCCGAGTATCGAGGCCAATTTCGGTTGACATGACCGATTTGCCGATTTCGATTATCAATCGATTCCAATTGTCATGACCGATTGCAGGTTCCGATTGACGTGACCGATTTTCGATTCTGATTGTCATGACTGATCGCCGATTTCGATTAACATGACCGATTTGCTGATTCCGATTATCGATCGATTCCGATTGTCATGACTGATTGCTGATTCTGATTGACATGATCGATTTGCCGATTCCGATTATCGATCGATTCCGATTGTCGTGGCCGATTACCGATTCCGATGAGGCCCATTGTGATGTGCATTCAACCTGTGTTTAAGGCCCAATGTGAAGTATATGAGGCCTATGTGATGATGTCCATTGTGATGCATTTAAGGGCCAAGCGATGTAGCCCATTGTGATGTATGTTAGGCCCATGTGAAAGGCCCGTCGTGATGTATTAAGCTCTTGAGTGAGGCCCATGGTGTTGTATATTTTACCTTTGCGTGAGGCCATGGGTCTACTATATGTTAGGCTCTATGCGAGCCATTCCTTAGAAGCAATGTTGGTTAAATATTGTAACACCCCGGATTTTTGCCAACCTGGAGTTAGACGTCCTTGAGCAATGAGTCGATCATAACACTTTAAATGACTTCTTAGAACTCAATCCTAAAGCCTCAAATCCCCTTTTGTAAGGCCTCGGAAAAATTCGTACAAAGACCTGAGTACCACCACATGTAGAAATCACTCAGGACCAAATCCTTTAGAAATTAAACGAAATTAACTAAGTGTTAAACTAGATTAGTTGTGAAATTCGCTTGAACCACTTTAAATACGAACTGCAAGACCCAAAACTTGCAGAATCGTCGACGCTATATTACCTTATAATCTAGGATCAATCTCATTACCCAGTTGCTCTCGGGAGCACATTGAAACTTCGTATCGGACCTGGAGACCGCGCGTCGAAAGTCCGATTACGCAAAACTAAACCGTTATGACCGCCTTATTAGGCTTGATAACCACCTTAGAAATCAAGTCCTGATTGTGTCCAGAAATGTACAACTTGAGCCCGGAGCGAAGTGTGTGAGAAACGTGAATAGTTTTGGAAATAGAATCCAAACTTAAGTAAACTGAGACGCGTCGCTTGCGGCCCAAATATAAGGATTCAGACAGTCAGAATCTAACCCAAATACACCCTCGGATCAGGAGAAATTTCTCATACATGGCAGTGTACTTGTAATCCTGATCGAGTTTTGGTGACCGTTGAACTGAAACTGGTCCGCCACATGCGATCTGGAAACCTGATTGGAACGAAAACTTAACTCGACCTAGATCCAAGGTCAGTGAGCTTAAGTCCGACCGCACGCAGAAAAGGGGGCTCCGGAAGTGCTCCGTTGAGCTGAAACAGATGCTCTTTGGACATAACCTAAGTATACCTTGGCCCTGGGGTCATTCCCATTAGTTCTGAGCCTATATAAGGACCTAAACCCTCTCCCTCTCACTTCACACGAATTTTCTAAACCCTAAGAAAGAGAAGAAAGAAAAGAGAGAGAAAGAGAGAAAGAAGTGCAGATTCTTCCTGGGATTCGATCCCGCTACTCCACGTGCCTTACCATCACTTCTGTATCGCTCTACCGGCGATACCAATCCCGTTCTTAGGTAAGAAAACCTAACCCTAATCCGTTCTAGGGTTTCAAATAGTTGAAATGATGAAATATCTAACCTAGTTCATGTTATAGGTTGCAAATCCGTCGTTGACAAAGACTTAACGTCTAAAATGACTCCGTTACACGTTTATCGGCGTAAGGTGCAGACTATAGACGTATAGGTTATGGTTTTCAAGGCTTTCAATGTCGGTTAATGATTTATTCTTGATGTGGGTGCTATTTTACATGCAAAATGTATCGTTTGTTTCGCTTTACGATTATATATGAGCTATGTTGCATATAGTGTATTCTATGTACGTATTGAAATGTTTGAATACGTATGGAATTTGGATTTATGTCTAACATGATTATTTGCTATGACTATATGCTTGTTATGTATGTGACAACTCCCTAGCGAAAGGACTTGCCCTAAATCACGCCACAACCAATATACGCTATATATGTTAAAGTGTGTAGCCCACGTGTTTGGGGAAATGATTAAATGAGTATGGAACCCGGATTCGTGCATGCCATGATTATCCGCCTAGGCATGTGGTATACGGGGCAACTCCCTAGTAAAAGGATTTGGCCTAATACATGTATAACCAACATACAACATGTATGAGGATGTGTGTAGTCTAAGTGATTGTAGAAATGTCTGAATAAGCTAGTTGTTACTAAGGAATACCTTATATGAGGATTGAGATATGCTTCTCGGTTACCTTAATTATGTGTATGATTTCCTCCATGTATGTTTACATTATGATATCTGTTTTATTTATGGAATGAATGTGTGTGAAATCATGTTTGTGTTGCACTTCACAACATGCTCATATGATTGCAATAATAGAATTATTCATTCATTACTGTTGTGACTGTCTCCTATGATTACCTGTTGAAATGGAATGAGGTTGGGACTATGATATAGTTTAGGCAATCGGTAACCGACCCTGATTTAGTGGTTGAGGTTGTTTCACCACATGAGACGTGCTTAGCGAATCCGTGTCGTACTTCGGTTGGCGACAGTGGTTAGGCCATACAGAGTGTTTATGTACTTCATGTCGATTAGCTTGACGTGCGCTCGTGCTAGTCGAGCTTGTCAAGTAACCCGATTGACCCGATGTATGTTCACCATGTTTGGACGCTACTGCCTGAACCTAAGGTACCAAACTCACCAGTGAAAACTCCGTTAACCTTGGTACCTCGATCCGCTAAGACTCATGAGCCGGACATGGTGGTACGGGATACTGTGGTAGAGCTATCAGCCTACGCTGGGGCGACGACCCTCCCCATAGTGACCAGTGAGCAACACCGCCTCGTGAGCCGAATACGGTGGTATGTGACAATGTATTCGAGCTGTCGGCCTACACTGATAAGGTGACGAGCCCTTTGTAGTGACCTTGAGCATACTCTGAGTCTACGTGGAGGTGACAACCCTTCCGTAACAACAAGAGTATAAACTAGGCCTGCACTGATCAGGTGACGAGCCCTTTGCAGCGACCTAGAACCACAACATCGTATGAGATTTACTAGGACTGACGACCCTAGAATGGATTACTATTGAGTATTGATATAAGGGAGGTACCTTAGTTTCCCAATCCTGCTATATGAAAAGGACTAATAAAAACTTGGTAATCATGCTCATAACATCGCACTGCATGTGCCCCGGGTTGAAGAGCACAGAGGGAAGAAAGCATGCTGCGACCGTAAGATAGTGTCGCATGGGGGAGTGTAGGCGAGGGCATGCATCATGAATACATTTCATCCTTACATTAATAAGAGTATCTAGGAATGTCTGATATGTCTGCTTTATCATTACTGCTTGACTGAATGAATAACATGTTAACCTCTGCTTTATAGTTCCACTGAGTTGATCACTCACTCCCACATTACGGGATGGTGTTGTACACACCAACCAGACCCTATCTTAGTTTCAGATGATGGCGATGCTTGTGAAGCGGAGCTGGACTTTTATGATGATGAGGAGGGTTTCTCCTGTATGCAGCTATCAGGCGGGTCTATGTAGACCATCTTCTGATCGACAGGATTACAGGGTTGCTGATTAGAAGCCATTACATTTTATTTTACACTTTTAGAACACCCATGTATATTCGTTTTGTTCATTTTTGGTGTATACATGTCTATATTTAACCTGGTAATATGTTCACACTCTGGAGACTTACAACAGTTTATAAATTTTATCTATCTATCACAGTCTTCCGTTTGCATAATTTAACTGTCTCTGGAGTATGATATGCTGTTTTGGTCTAATCTCATTCATGTTTCAATGCACTCATCATAATCATCATTATCTATGTTGCATAACTGATGCGTTGGAATTCGGGAGCTGAGCTTTGCTCGACTCCCGATTTTTAGGGCGTTACAAATGTCCACATTGTCGAGGCCAATTGTTGATGTCGGTTATTGATACCAATTATGAGTATGTGACAGCATAACACCATGATACATGCCCATACGCATCATCTGCATGTTTGTTATGAGATGTGATTGACCATTGCATATGTCATTGGGCAGGTTAATATGATAGGCGGAGGTTATCTCACATGAGCGCACGACATGCGTAGGATTGATGTATGACTGGATTGTATGACTCATGCATCACGTATTTTTGATATGACTACTGTACGCCCTAGCGATATCAAGGTTGTAGCCTCCACAGGCATGTGGTGGATGGCCAGATGGGACACCAAAAATGTTTGGTTCTAGCATACGAGCGTCATAAATGTTCCTAGGTGAAAATTCTTAAACCTCCTTGGGCAGGAGATGCCCCAACGTCGAGACCGAGTGGATGTATATGAGTGCATGAGGGTCGTATACCAGTAGGCCGCATCTCCCACTATGTCGTGGTCGGTTGGGAGGAAGTGTGACCTTACCCGCCTGAGTGAGAGGGCAATATCTAGGTTGAGTCTGACCATCTTGAGAAATGGGTCCGCTATCGACGAGTCAGGCCAGATATTGGTAGGTGGATAGTGAGGTCTCTTCCACTTACCCAGTTGTGTGCTCGGATAAGGGCGATAAGCTGGCGTAGAGTGTAATAGACCCTGGTGATGATCCTAGAGATGAACTGTACTGATATGTGGACATATTGAGCAGGAGTTTTATACTCATTCATTCATTCATTTACTATCCACTCGGGCTGGTGGTGCGCAACTATTTGTTACTTGTACCTTCATAATGGCCAGGATTTCAGTTGGGGGGCGCGACTAACCTGAGATCAGGAGTTTACCACATTGTGTCTGACTATCCAAATTAGGTATGGGACTAGTTTGGATATAAGTCCCTTGTGATGGACCCAATAGCTTGCGATACTATGTACTATCATCCCGACTTCACACTCCAGCATGGTCATTCCATTCGCACCGCATATTGCATTACATCCGTAGCATATGACATTTTGGGTTACTGTGTTTCTGCATTTATATGGTCTAGATGCGGCTGACAGTATTCGTGAACTCATTAGGAATTGTATATTGCATTGCATAATCGGTATCTGATATTTGGCTCTTTATGACTCCTCATTTACATAGCTGATCTGTATTGCATATTCTGATAGTGATTAACTAATAGACTTGTCAGTATTTTCGATTACTCTGATATCATATGATTCATGATCTTACCAGTATTTCTGATAATCGTATGATTATGGCATTGTATTGAATATTTGGCACTTACCTCATGCACACACTTACACTACAATCTAAGCTTTCTATAAGCTTATGCACGATAGATGCGTGCAAGTGAAGTTAGGTTGCAGCAGCGTAGAGCTTGGAGCATGTAGCTTACTTTTGGAGCTATGATTTTGACATATGTATTTCCCTCTTAATGTTGTATTCAAATGTTTATATTAGCGGATATGTGATAATGATGTTGCCTTTGTGATTTGGGTAAACTTGTGGTTATGCTTATTACGAGATAAATGTACATTGAAAAACCCTCCTTATAGGATCCAGGATCAGAACTTGGCATATGGGCACTGAAAGCCGAGAATGGGGTACTACAGAGGCTGTCGGCATCGGATTCAGTGATCGGGATTCCTGTGAATCCGATTTTCGAGTTTGGGGCGTGACAGAGGATGAAACATTCTTCCAATGTTGGGAGCGGTTCAAGGATCTTGTCAGCTCTTGCCCACAACACAGTTTTGAAACGTGGCACATTATGCACTTTTTCTATGATGGGCTGACATCCTCCATGGGCCAATTGGTTGAGAGGATGTGCAATGGGGAATTTATGAATAAAGATATCGATGATGTCTGGGATTACTTGGATAAACTTGCTGAAAATGCACAATCATGGGACACATACCCAAAATCGAGTACCACTTCTAGGCCCACTCAATCAAAGGAAAAGGGAGGAGTATACCTACTGAAAGAGGATGATGATATCAATGTTAAAGTGTCTAATCTCATAAAGTAATTCGAGGCCATGAAATCGAGGAAGGATAAGGGTAATGAAGTTGTACGGTATTTGTGGTTGTAACAATCACACACTGAAAATTGTCCAACTATATCTGCCTTTCAAGAGGTTCTGACTGAGCAATCCAATGCCATAAATAATTACCAAAGACCTTTCAATGGACCCACCTCTAATACGTACAATCCTAGTTGGAGAAATCATCCAAACTTAAGTTGGAGAGAATGGACAAACTACTACCCTCAAGGTTTCTTAAATCAAATTCCAAATCAAGGGAAACCTCAAGAGGATCTAGTTCTAAAACACATTCAAGACCAAGAGCTATTCAACCAAGATATCAGATCAGCAATAAGATCACTTACATCATCCATTCAAAGGATAGAGTCACACATAGTGAGTGGGGGAAAGGGGATGCTTCCTGCTCAACCTCTCCCCAATCCCAAACCGCAATATGAGATAAGTGATCCAAGCTCTTTGGATCAGATGGAGCAGGTTAAATCTATCACCACTCTTAGGAGTGGGAAGACCATTGACAAAACTATTCTGGTTAGGACTGAAAAGCCTAAGGACCCGGAAGAGGATAACAATGATAGACCTAACATTGCTCCACAAGAATTAGAACCGGAACTTCAAGACAAGCCAATTGCCCCATTTCCCCAACGGTTGGTTGCACCAAAACCTCTATCTAACTCTCAAGATATTCTAGAGGTGTTGAAACAAGTGAAGGTTAATATTCCTCTACTTGATGCCGTAAAACAAATACCTTCATATGTCAAATTTCTAAAAGACTTATGTATAACCAAAAGATGGCAAAATATTCAAAAGAAAATCTTGTTGACTGAGAAAGTGAGTGTCATCCTAAAACAAGATGTACCGCAGAAATTCAAAGATCCCAGTAGCCCAACCATCATGTGTAATCGGAAACTATCAAATTGCGCACGCACTTCTTGACTTAGGAGCGAGCGTAAATTTGATTCCCTACTTGGTGTACAAACAGTTAGGTTTGGGTGAATTAAAACTCACCCCAACCATATTACAACTTGCCGATCGCTCAGTTCGTGTACCGAGAGAGGTAATCGAGGATGTGTGGGTCCAGGTTGACAGATTCTACTATCCAGTAGATTTTATCATCCTAGATACAGAACCCATCAGTAACATGAGCACTTAGATTCCGTCATTCTTGGTCGCCCATTCCTTGCCACTTCAAACGCAATCATCAATTGTAGGAATGGAGTCATGAGTATGTCTTTTGGGAATATGACATTGGAGTTAAATATCTTTTTTCAATACTGGTAGACGGTTCGAGGACGATAACGACTTCCATGACATTAACATGATTGACTCTTTCGTGGAAAATAGAGCGCCTCTGACATTATCCTCTGACCCTCTAGAGATGTGTCTAGCCCACTCCCATGATTTTAATGATGACATGATTAGGGAGATAGATGTCTGCTTGATACTGCACCGATATTTGAAGTTAACCGGTGGAGGCCACAATTTGAAGAGTTGCCCCAAACCGATGCAGTGCCTCTACCTTCACCTCAAAGCACCGAAGCTTGACCTAAAACTTTTACCCTCTGATTTGGAATATGCCTATTTAGGTCAAGAAGAGACATATCCAGTGGTGATTTCATCCCACCTTGAGAACAAACAAGAGAGTATGCTCATTTCTGCTCTCGAAGAAGATAAAGGAGTTATTGGACATATCATCACAGATCTCAATAAGATGAATGAACTCCTTTCAACTGAATGTTTCGACTCTTTGGATGATTACTTGGCACACTTTACAGATTCAAACGATCCCATGATACAAGAAATAGTATTTGCCTTGCAAGCAATACCTCGGTAGTTGTCACAGACCGAGAGAACCCATATTCTGAAGTACCTCATCCCCCAGATCCCGAATGTTTACTATTAAAGGAGGAGCTAAAAATTAAACTAAAGAGTGAAACTTTGGCGTATGTTAAGACTACACCACATACTACAAATTTTTCTGAACTTTATCTACTTGTAATCTCTAATTCATCATGGTGTACTAACTTCAAAAATTTTTCTACCACAGGTGAATCATATATACTTTGGACACTTTAGACGATTAAAAGAAAACTTTATGCTAAGGTCCCTCAATTTCTCTAGACATTCATGCTCCAGGACATCCAAGCCTACCACAAAACGGGTTTTTAGATGATCTTATTGAAAAACCTTCTGAGAAATTTACCAAGATACTGGCCGACGGAAGAACCCGGATGCATGATTGAGTAGATTTTCCGTGCTTTCACAGTTGAGGATTAGAATTTACTTCTTTCATAGGACTAGGGTAGTTTGCTTTATACTGTTCTAGGTTAATTTCACTCTTGTTCTGACTCGCTCTCACGCTACGATCTCTTTGGAAAAACCACTTGATTCTTTCATCTAGGTACTATCTTTCCATCACTCCTCTTTTAATTTCGTTGTCCCATGTGCATTGCATGCTTATTTCTTTTACATTGAGAACAATATAGCTTTCAGGTTGGGAGTGGGCAATTAGGTGACCTAATCAGTGTTTTCTTGGTCTTGAGCAAAAATTGTGAATTGTGAAAATTTGTGAAAATTTTTAAAAACATTTCTAAAAATTATTGTGAATTCGATGTGATTTTGATGGCTATCATTGATTTAGAATTATAAGATATGGAGTGTTGGGGATTTACGTTTCTTAAACTTAGTTATCTGATAGATTTCACAGTTGAATTCGAATTATTAATTCATGATTAGAAGTTTTAAACATTGATTGAGTCACGATTTCACGTGTCACATCTCGCTTACACATTGAGGTTTCAGTTCAATATTGAAGGATTGACTTGGTAATCATTAAGCATGAAATGAACCAACCTGAACAATTTGCCCATCATGATCAATAGAAAAAAAAAAAGAATTGAAGAAAAAGAAAATACCCAAGGTTGGGCGAATGGTCTTCACCATAGGTTTGCTCCCTATAGGTGAAGGTTCGATTCCCCACAGTTGACATTCAGAAAATATTGGGCGACTGATCTTCACCATAAGTTTGCTCCCTATAGGTGAGGATTTGATTCCTTTCATTGGCATTACTTTTAAAGGAAAAATCAAAAGTTGGTATGTTGATCTATGAGGCAGGTTTTGATTTAGGTTTTAGTTGTCATGAATTCTCTTATTAGTTACCAATGATATCATGAAATAGAGAAGTGAACCTTAATAATAAGCCGAGATTACACTATACACTCATGGATCCTAATGTTAAAATTTTTTGCTAAATGATGGATTAATACTTTGATCCGGATTATGAAGTCTACTGTGTGCTTGAGTATAGGTGAATGTAATGCCCAACATTCATGAATCTTAGACTTCTAGTATCTGGATTGTTTTCAAAAAATCACTTGAGTTCTTAAAAATTGTCCTGTAATTCTCAATTTATTTTTCGCATACTTTGCTCGGGACTAGCAAAATGCTGGTTGGGAGTTGTGTTGAGGGTCAAATATTGCATATTAGACCCCAGTTTTTACCTGATTTTCCAAGCATGATATCGTTAAACGCTTATTTTAATCGTGTTTGTAATGCAGGGTGTATTTAGGAGCCGAGACTGGAAAAGGGTACTAAAAGCATGGACCTAACACTCTGAAATCACCAAGGTAAGGGACGGACTCCATGAGACTGTGATCAAAGAATTTACACGCCCGAGATTCGAGGAGATCCAGTCTGTTACATTAAAAAGACCTGAAATTCATTCAGAATGCAAGATCGCAGGGTTCTCACCATCCCTTGGCTTGAAACTTTATATACAGCCTGAGGACCATAAATTAACCGTATACGTCAAATTTCGGCCTCGGATCCCTATGGAAGAGGCCTAACGGATAGATCAGCCCATGAATCTCTGATTCGGAGCCCACCTGATAATTGGATATGGTTCAAATTTGGTCTCAACCCATCATATGACAAGACAAGACAGTTGGACGGAGAAGATTTCTCATAAACACTACACATGAACCCAACTGGTTGTGCCAGTGCATAGTGCACAAGTGCACTCAATGTGCACTAGACCTACTCACATGGTCAGAGTCGGTTTGATCAACTTTCCTAAACAGAGACAGAGACTCTGTTCTCTCTCGCACATGACTGTCCGCTGGGAGGATGCATGGCCCACCTTCATCATCCGGACGGCTGATCCAAGCCATCCAATGCACTCAGGAGGAGAAGTCGACTGCACCCTAGGAGAGCTTGGCCCAAGACACGTCAGAATCTGCTCTCTTGCTCGCTGAAGGGTCGAATCATCACCAAACGATAGATCAGGTGGGCCGCATCAAAAGACGTCCAAACACCGTCCATCCTACCGAAATTTCTCCAAGAAGCTGATAGATGGAGTGGATTTCTCACGCAACTCTGATAATGGGCCCCACCGTCAGCACAACACAAGAAGCGCTAGCTCTGTTTCGCGCGTCCGGAGAGCCCAGAACGATCTAGGTCATTTTACGACCATGGACAGGATCGGTTCAACGATCCTGACCGTCCAAACATTTCATACAGGGCAGCCGATCACCTCCAAGGAGGCTGACTAGAGTAGATCATGCGATTAGCTCCCCGTTACGCCTCTACTCGCTGCACGCAAGAAGATTCCAAATTTGCTGCTGCGTAAAGAAAACTTCCGCATGAAGTTTTCCACCGTTCGCACCTCTCCACTGATCTCCCTGCCTATAAAAGAACGAGAACAGAGAGAGAGAGAGAGAGTGAGGCATTCAATCCAGTGCTGGAACGTCTGAGAGAGAGAGAGAAAGAGAAAGAGAGAGAGAGAGAGAGAGAGAGAGAGAGTAGTTTTATAGTTTTATAGTTTTTTATTTATTTTATTTACTTTCTTTTTGTTATGATTTTTGCGAGATCTAGTCCAAGCATGTTGGGCTAAACCTCTTAGCTAGGGCTAAGAGGTGAAGCTTGTGGCGTGATGGGAAGACTCTATGGCTTTGATTCATTATTAAACTGATGTTGATCTTGGTTTGCTTTTAAGGAATACCTTTAGTTTTTAATGGTTTGTTGTGACTTAAATTACAATAGATCTGTGATTGCTTTGAGTATTTCCTTTTCCTTATTATGATTATGATGTCAGGAAGCCCTATTGTTCACCATCGTCTCCTGGATATGGTTGGATGACAGAACCCTTCCTAACCTTCATATATCTTTCTGATTGGTTTTATTTACTTTGTCTCATGGGCATGGTTTGGTGATGGAATTATATCTAATTCTTATACCTTTCATCTCTTTGAAAACTAGATCAAAGGAAGTTCAGATTGAGCTTTAGTGATGCATCTTCCAACTGGATGAAGATGGGACTCGAAGTCCAGGTGTGTTCGTGAATCAAGCATAGATCTCTCTGATCTCTACAAATGGATCCTTGACACCCTAGTTTCCTACCTTTAATTGTATTAGTTTTTACTCACTTTAATCACAATTATTTCCTCAATTATTCCAGATTTAGATTTCATCTTTTTCTAGTTCTAGTTCTAGTTACTTTCAGAATACATACAAGGTTCAGTCCCTGTGGATTCGACCTCGCTCTCACCGAGATTATTACTACATCACAACCCTATACTTGGGGTGTGAACATTTATCATTGTTTCCCGGGCATGGTTTGGTGATGGAATCCCTGCCAATTATCATAGTTCTCCTTCATTGAGAATTAGGTAAATGGAAGTTCAGATTTGGTTTTATTGATATATTTTCCAATTGAATAGGATCGAAATCCAATGCTAATTGTGTTACTTGAATCAAGCAAGAGGGCTCCCTGATCACTATAAGTGGATCCTTAGCACCCCAGTTCCCACCTTTAAATTCTTAGTTTTAATTACTCTGTTCACAATTACTCTCTCAAATACTTTAGAATTAGTTTCACATCTTCTTCTAGTTCTACTTCTAGTTAATTTCAGAAACGTACAAGTTTCAGTCCCTGTGGATTCGACCTTGGTCTTACCGAGATTATTACTACATCGTGACCCTACACTTGGGGTTGTGAACAAGTTTTTGGCGTTGTTGCCGAGGATTGATGGTTGCGTTTTCTAGATTTAATTAGTTTTGGAATTAGGTTAAGATTAGGATTTATTTACTTTCTATTTTTAGGTTAGGGTTCTTTCTAATTTGTTTTTAGAAACTAACTTTTCTTTCTATTTCCAAATTTAGAAACTTTCCTAATTTGTTTTTAGAAACTAACTTTTCTTTCTATTTTCAGATTTAGAAACTTTTCTAACTTGTCTTTAGAAATTAACTTAGCTTTCTATTTCTAGATTTAGAAATTTTCCTTTTTCGTTTTTAGAAACTAGGTTATTTTTTTAGAAACTTTCCTAATTTGTATTTAAAAGCTTTCCTAATTTGTTTTTAGGACTAACTTTTTGTTTTATTATTAGGTCAGGATTTTTTTTTTTTTTTTTTTTTAGAAACTAACATTGCTTTCTGTTTTGTACGATCCTAACATAGAACTCTCCAAACCGGCAAACTCCTTCTAACTTCTCCTTTACTTACTTTCCATATTGTTGTACGATTTTTCTTTTATTCTATTTTACGATTAGGTTCAGGATTAAGGTTTCACCATGTATATGCAAGAGTGAGAACATCGGTATGCTGAGCTAGTTTTACATAATGCGAGAATTTGTGAAGGGCTGTCAAATGATTATGTTAGGAAACAACCCATATCTCAAATTTTTTTTGAAACCATCATCGAGAACCAACCAGAATACATTGCTCCACTAGTTAAGAAGTACTTACACGATCATAGGCAGGAAAATAATTACACCCCATAGATTAAGAAAACACTACGTGATTGTTGAGGTTATCATAATTATGGGAGTGAGAACTATTATCACCCATCAGACAAGAAGAAAACAGTGAGAGATTATATTATGGGTGATAATATGTACTAACAACTATCAAACTCTCCCACCTATGACCCGTGTGACTATGATCAGTGGAAACATCAATATTGGAGAGATGAACCAACAATTGATTATAGTGACTATTCTCTTGGATCCCCTACCTTTGAAATCCAACCAAAAATTATCTAAGAGGATTCACGTTTGAATTCACTGATCAACAAATAACATGGAACAACATGAGCATGATTGTGAAATCACTTGGCATGATGAATCATTGGAAGCGACTGATTGCGCCTCGATAAGGTTGAAGAGGCTAGGTTGTCACAATCTCAACCCAATCTAGAAACACAATGCGAGAAAAGTGATCCTAACTCGCTTGTGGAGAGTACTGAAATTGAGAATGGAGAGTTGGATTGTGTTAACGAGCATACGACTCAATTTCCTGAAGAGTCGATCTCGATGACTGTCCAAAGGAATGATCAAGAGACATGGGTGTCTTTCAAATATAATGATACTGACACACTCCAATTATATGACATACTTGACTTCAATGAGGAGAAAGATGCTAGTTTATTCGAGCCTCAACTCAACCTAGGAAAATAGTGTGAGGAAAATGATCTCATCCCACTTGTGAACTGTACTGAATTGGAAGATGATAAGTATTGGGATGAGAATCATGAGTTTACAGCCCAAGATTCATTGGAATCGATTTCAATTATGGTTCAAGAAAGTGATTACGAGATACATGACATTGTCGACCATAATGATCTACTTCACCCATCTGACACGTTTGATTTACATGTGGAGGAAAGTCCCTTCCAAGTGAACCGCATGACTCTTTTGAGGTGTGTGTGGACCACTCCCCTGATTTAGATTATAATATGATTAAGGAGATGGACAAGTTGCCTGAGATGACTCTGGAATTTGAAACCACTCAGTTAAGGCCACCTTCTAAGCTGTCAACACTTGACAATATAATGCCTCTACTGAGTAGTAACAATGAATAGAGTCTACACATCAATGCGCCTACTGATCCACAATTTGTCTATGTAGAGTAGGGCGAGATGTATCCGGTGACAATTGACTCTCATCAAGGTGAAGAGCAAGAGATAATGTTTCCCTCTATTCTAAGAGAAGATGAACGAATCATTGGGCATATCATCACAAACCTCAATGTGGAAAATGAGTCCCTCTCAACTGACTATCTCAACTTTCTGAAAGATCGCTTAACATATTTTCTAGATTCAAATGATCCCATGATAAAAGAAATAATGGATGCCTTACAAAACAATACCTCGGTGATTGTTACTGACTAAGAGAACCCTTATTCTGAAGCCCCTCCTTCCACAGATCTTGGATGTTTACCATTAAGGGAGGAGGAGCTGAAAGTTGAACCGAATCCTGAAACTTCGGAATATGTTGAGACTACATCATCTACTGAGAATTTCTCTGAATTTTATCTACTTATAGTCTCTGATTCACCATGTTGCACTAACTCTGAAACTTTCTGTCTCAGGTGAATCATATGTACTTTGGACACCTCAGGAGATTAAAATAAAACTTTATGCTTAGGTCCACAAATTTCTCTGAAAAATCATGCTCCAAGGCATCTAAGCTTATTGCAAAAAGGGCTTTTGGATGATCTTGTTACGAAACCTATTGAGAAATTTATCAAGATAATGACCAGAGGAGGAACCTTGCGCCATGACTAAGTAGTTTTTCCCTATTTTTCTAGTTAGGTTTATTACTGTAACATCTCAGAAAAATTCGTATAAAGATCCGAGTTCCACCTCAGGCAGAAATCACTCAGGACCAAATCCTTTAGAAATTAGACGAGAATTAACTGAGTGTTAAACGAGATTATCTGTGAAATTAGCTTAGATCACTTTAAATACGATTTGCAAAACCCAAAACTTGTAGAATCAATAACGCTATATTACCCTGAAATCTAGAATCAACCTCTAAACTCAGTTGCTCTCGGGAGCACATTGAAACTCCGTATCGGACCTGGATCGCACGTCGAAAGTCCGATTACCATGAAACTATACGGTTATGACCGCTTTACTGGGCTTGATAACCATCTCGGGAATGAAATCCAAATAGTATCCAGAAACACACAACTTGAGTTCAGAGCGAAGTGTGTGGGAAACGCGAATATCTTTAGAAAATGAACTCAGATTTAAGTAAACTGGGTCGTTCGCTTGCGGGCCAAATCTAAGATTTCAAACCGTCAAAATCTGACCCAATTACACCCTCGAATCAGGAAAAATTTCATACACATGTCAGTGTACTTGTGGCCCTGATCGAGTGTCGGTGACCGTTGAACTGAAACTGCTCCTTCGGGGTGAATCCATAAATCTGATCAGGCTGAAACCTTAACCTAACCTATATCCAATATCAGGGAACCTTCCCCAGACCGTATGCAAAAAAGGGGACTCCGAATGAGCTCCGTTGAGTCGAAACAGACGGCTTTTGGCTATAACCTAAGTATACCATGGCCCTAGGGCCAATGAGGTCAGTTCTGAGCTTATATAAGGCCCTTAGCCTACCCCTCTCTAATTTCATATGAATTCTAAACCCTAAGAAAGAAAAGAGAGAGAAAGTGAAGGAGAAAGTGGAGAAGTGAGAGCGAGAGTTAGAGATCGTTTACGGGATTCAATCCTGTCACTCCATGTACTTAACTACTGCTTCCATGTCGCTATACCGGTGATACCGACTCCGTTATTGGGTAAGGAAACCTAACCTTAATCGGTTTTAGGATTTCAAATAGAGTAAATGATGATGTGGCTAACGTATTTCATACTATAGGTTGTTGTTGTACCGTAAACAAGGACTTAATGTTCAAACTGAGTTCGTTACGTGTTTACCGGTGAAAGGTGCGGACTATAAACGTTTAGGTTATGGTTTTCAAGGCTTTCAATGTCAGGTAATGATTTATGACTGACTTGATTGTTATCACATCTACTTAGATATGATGTTTCCCGTATGTTACGCATATATGTAAACTATGTTGTTTTTAATGCATTCCAAGTGTTTGTTGAAATGTTTGAATAAATGTGGAATTACGATTTATGCATGTCATGATTATTGATTGCAAATACATGATTATTGTATGCATGGCAACTCCTTTGTGGAAGGATTTGTTATAATATGTGTTTTAACTAACTTATTACATGTATGTAATATGTGTAGTCTAAGTGTTTGATAAAATGCCTGAATGAGAAAATGCTTTACGTGATGTATTTAATGAGGGTGTGGAGATAGGATTCTCAACTCCCTCATCTATAGTTACAGTTTCCTTTATGTACTTTATCTTGCTACTACGTGATTTATGTATGGAATGCTTATGTATGATAACATGTGTACTACGTGTTTGTTGAAATGCTTAAACGAGATGGATACTGAAATTGGTTGTCACATGCTGCTTTGACTATCACATGTGAATGCCAATGCTTGAAGTGTGATTGAGACTACGATGTAGTCCAGACAATCGGTAATGGTTCACTGTCGGTGGCCAAGCTATTTTAGCCATGACGGATACGTCCGATGAATTCGATTCGTACAGTGATTACCGACAGTAGTTAGGCCACGAGGGGTGCGTATGCGCTCCATGTCAACTAATTCAACGTACGCTCGTACTAGTCGAGCTTGTCAAGTAATCCGATTGACCCAATGTATGTTCACCATGTATGAACGCTACTACTTGAATCTAAGGTACCAAACTCACCAGTGAAAAGCTCGTTTAACCTTGGTACCTCGATCTGCTAAGACTCATGAGCCGGGCATGGTGGTACGGGACACCGTGGTCAAGCCGTCGGCCTACTCTAGGGCGACGAGCCTCCCCATAGTGTCTAGTGAGCAAACCAACTCGTGATCGCTGAATACTGTGGTATAGGACACTGTATTCGAGCCATCGGCCTACAATCAGGTGACGAGCCTGTAGTGACCTCGAGTATATACTAGGACTACACTAAGGTGACGAGGCTCTCCGTAGTTGCTTCAAGTATAAACCAGTCCTGCGCTGATGGTGACGAGCCTCTCCGTAGCGACCTGGAACTGCCTATCGTATGAGACTAACTAGGATTGACAACCCTAGATGGATCATTATTTGGGAAGTGATATATGGGAGGTACCTTAGCTTCCCAATCCTGCTGTATGAATAAACCTAATTAAGTATTCGCTAACACGATCATGCACCGCATTGCATGTGCTTTGGCAAGGAAGCGCACGTTTCGGGAGGATGTCATGCGTGAACGTGAGATGAAGTTGTTGAGGGAGTGTAGGCGAGGGCATGCATCATTATCACATACCACGCTTGTATTAACAAGAGTACTTAAGATATGATTGTTGTACTGCTTTATCATTACTGCTTGATTGAATTGATAACATGTTAACCTTTGCCTTATAGCTCCACTGAGTTGATCACTCACTCCCACTCTGGGACGGTGTTTTAAAACACCAACCAGACTATGTCTTAGTTGCAGATGACGACGTAACTTATGAAACGGAGCCTGATTTTGATGTCGATGAGGAGTTCTCGTATATGCAGTATTCAGGCGGATTCATGTCGGCCGCATTTGATCGTTGGGGCTATAAGGATTTCATGATGTAGACGAACCTACTCATTTTGGTATTTTGTAATCTGAAACGATACATGTAATTGTTTAACCTGGACCATGATTATACTCCGGAGATGCACTATCACTTATATGCTTTATATATATCTATCACAGCCTTCCGCTTGCATAATTTAACTGTCTTTGGAGTATGATATGCTGTTTTGGTATAATCCCACTCATGTTTAATTGCACTAACACGGACAACATTAAATCATCACTTTCTATGTTGCATAAGTGATGCGTTGGACTCGGGAGTTGGGCTCCTGCTCGACCCCCGATTTTGGGGCGTTACAATTACTTTCAAAGAATTTAGGATGAGGATAGTTTTCTTTTCGCCGTTTAGGATAGTTTGCTTTTTGCTGTTTAGAAAAGTTTGTTTTCTGATGGTTTGATTCTTATGCTAACCCATCTTCACATTGAGATATTTTGAAAAAAAAAAAAAAACCTCAGAATTCATTCTTCAGGTACTACCTTTCCACCGCTTTCCTTTTCTTTTCGTTACCTCATTTGCATTGAATGTTTATCTCTTTTACATTGAGGACAATGTAGATTTTAGGTTGGGGGTATCGATTAGGCAAGCTAATCAATTGTTTTCTTAGTCTTTGGGCGAAGTTGTGAAAATTTGAGAAAATTTTCTAAAATTTCTGCAAATTTAAGTGATCTCGAAGTTAATACATGAATTAGAATTACAAGATACTTAATGTTGATGCCTTATGTCTCTTAGATTTTAGTCACTTGGGAGATCTCAAAATTAAGTTAAGTCATTGATCCTCGATTAAAAGTTTTAAATATTGATTGAGTCATGATTTCACATGTCACATCCAGCTTACACATTAAAGTATCATTTTGATATTTGAATTGTTAACTTGATGATTATTAAGCATGGAAGGAACCAACCTGGGGAATTTGTCCATCATGTTCAATGGGAAGAATTGAAAAGAAAGAAAAAGAAAATACCCAGCTAAAAAAAAATTAGTTGTCATCGAAAAGGGCGACCTATTAAAGATCTTTAAAAAGGTTGACATAGCATGAAAGCCATCGATAGAAAAATAAAAAACTGGAGGAATATAAGAGGGAACTAAAAGATGAACTGTAAGGCAAGTTTCGATTTAGATTTTGGTTATCCTGAATACTCTTTTAATTATCAATGTTATCATGAAAGTGACGAATTGAACCTTTGATTGTAATAAGTCTAAACTTCATTATACACTCATGGAACTCAATGTTTGGAATTGTTCTAATTGGAGGATTGATGTTTTGAACTTGATTATGAAACTTACCCGAGTGTTAGAGTTTAGGAGAAGTTAATGCACAACATTGATGTATTTTAGAATTCTATTATCTGGATTATTTTAAAAAAAAACCACTTGAGCTTATAGAAATTATCCTATGATTCTCAAAATATTTTTTACATACTTTGCTCGGGACTAGCAAAATGCTGGTTGAGGATTGTATTGAGGGTCAAATATTGTATATTATCCCCCATTTATATCTTGGTTTTATGAACATGATAATGCTTAATGTTCTATTTTATTCATGTTTGTGTTGCAAGGTGAATTTAAGAGCTTAGATTGAAAAGAGTATTAAAAGCATGGATTTGATACTCAAGAATCACCAAGGTAAGGTATGGATCTTAGGAGACCAAGATTGAAGAATTCACATATCAAATATCCAAGAAAACTGAGGAATAAAGAGAATCAAAGATTTGAAGTAAAGAAAAGAAATCCTGAAATCGTCCTGAAAAAGCATATTCTGAAACTTTGGGTCATTTTGTGAAATTGCGCAGAGTGAAGTCTATTTTGAAAAACTATGTAGAGTGAAGTCTATTTTAGCAAACTGCATAAATTTGAGATGGTTTCTAGAGTTTTCCAATTAGGTGCAAAAGTTGGAGTTCCACAACTATAAATAAGACTCCCTAGGATGCTCTTAGGCATCTTCTAGGGTTTAAGGAGTGAAGCGAAAGGGTGGAAAAGCCGTCGCCAAGAGTTTTTCTTCTTCTTCCTTAGTTGTTTTCATGCTTTCTTCTTGGGTTTTAGATCCAATCATGTCTATGGTTGGCTAAACCTCTTAGCTAGGGATAAGATGTGAAGCTTGTAGCATGATGGGATGTTTATATTGCTTTGATTCATGTTTATGTTGAATTCGATAGAATCTAATTTGATATTTAAGGAATACTTTCAGTTTTTAATGATTTATTGTGATAAAAATTAAAGTAGATCTACAATAGCTTTGAGTATCTTCTTTTCCTGGTTTAAGATTGTGAAATTAGTAAGTCCTGTTGTTCCCCATCGTCCCTTGGGCATGGTAGGGTGATGGAATCCTTCCTAATCTTCACAATTCTCTTGCTTTGAGATTGTGGGATTGGTAAATCCTGTTGTTTGCCATTGTCTCCTGGGCATGGTTTGGTGATGGAATCCCTGCCAATTATCATAGTTCTTCTTCATTGAGAATTAGGTAAATGGAAGTTCAGATTTGGTTTTATTGATATATTTTCCAATTGGATAGGATAGGACTCCAATTCAAATTGTGTTACTTGAATCAAGCAAGAGGGCTCCCTGATCACTACAAGTGAATCCTTGGCACCCTAGTTCCCACCTTTAAATTCTTAATTTTAATTACTCTATTCACAATTACTCTCTCAAATACTTCAGAATTAGTTTCACATCTACTTGTAGTTAATTTCAAAAACGTACAAGTTTCGGTCCCTGTGAATTCGACCTCAGTCTTACCGAGATTACTACATTGTGACCCAACATGTAACACCCCGTACTTTTCAGTACTCGGGTGTTACCAAGTAACCTAACTTAGTACAAATACCAACTTGGCTTGAACATTCACGTTCATTACAGTCTAAATCCAACCGTGGAAAACATAGTACTAATCCACACATCAAGCTATCTATCCGTCGATTCTCAAGATGGATCGTCATACCGCCAAAGAGACCTATCTTCTTAGGATCCACCGTTTGAAAACATAGATCGGGTTACCTGGTTTCATATCCAACTCCCGGATCACACCTAAGCGTTCTTTAATATCCCAACGATTATTGAAGATTTAATGTTAGTCAATCCAATCGTTGGATTGTCTGAATGCTCTGTAAATCATGATTTAGCAATTAGAGATTCATGTGGTGTAGCTCGTACTAATGCAAAGCAACCCTAGAGTTAGGGTAGGTAGCTGAATGATGCATGACGAGTAGTCTCACATCCTACATAGGTATACTAATAATAATGAACAAATAAATAAATAAAGATAAATAAATAACAACACATAGTGATATTGGTTAAATATTAATAATATAAAATATGAAATGGGTAGTCCTGCAGAGTGGGACCCACAACATGATTTAAAGATGCATGCATATGTGAGGAAATAATAACGAAAATAAAAATGATAATAATGATAATAATAATAATGGTAATAATAATAATAATAAAATAATAATAATAAAGGTAAAAATAGTAAAAATAATAATGGTAACAATAAATAATATTATTAAAATAGTATAACATGATACTTAGTGTTATAAAATCATAACAGGTCATATACCAGTAATCTGACCATTGGTTCCTAGCTTGGATTGTCCCTTAGACCATTTTAACCATCGATGTTCAATTTCGAGAAGATCCGACCATTAGATTGGTGGAGACCCACAGTGGGACCCAATTTGAGTTGTGGGCCCCACCTAGAAATTAGATCAACACGATCAATGGCCAAGATCCTATGTAAGAGCTTCTCAGAAGAATGAACGGTGTGGATTTGTCAACACCATTTTTGTGGGCCCCACCTTTGATGAGTGTGCACGTGAGGAGAGTGCACTCACAGCGCACGGGATTGTGGAGGCTCGGTTTTCTAAAAAGAGAGATTTCCCTCTCTTTCCCTTCTCAGTCCCGCCCACAGACTGTTTGAAACAGGGCCATCCATGCGTTGGATTGATGGGCCATCATGACCGATCATCGAGACGATCGGAGCCATCCATCGCGTGCACCCCTCGAAAGTAACCCAAACCCAAGTGTTCACAACGACCCACGCACATGTGCACGCGTGCAACCGTAGACACAAACGATCTAACGAACAATGGGGGCTATGCTTTCAGCCACACCTAAATCAGACTACGAGGACCTACATGGGCCATCTTGAGACGATCCAAACCATCCATCAGGTAGGAACTTCCGTTCGACCCTGACCACGCCATCTGTACGCACCCACGCACACGTGCAATAACACGACGAATGGCGCGAGTGGGGTGAGCGCATGGTTAGCGGCTTCAGGAAAGGGATCCTTTCCGTTTTTCCTTGCCACGAGGGCAATCCACGTGAGAGCCCTCCTCCGCAAATCCCGACCTCCCATAACAGTCATCTTAGCCCTTCTTCCTGCACCAAAACAGGGCAGGCAACCCCTCGCCAAAAGGAAAAGACTGTTGGAGGAATTCTGTTTCAGGAAAACAGACTGACGTGATCTGAGCCCTTCCGTGTCATGCGTTGGCATGAATCTCATCCGTTAAATGGCGTTGGAATCTCTACGAAAAGGGGAGGTATAGCATCCCTTCCCCCTATTTCTGCGGTCGCACTCAGAGCGCCTGCCGTATTGGAGAAAAACAGAGAGAAAGAGAGGGTGAACAGGGGAGCAATCAGTTTGGGCTGGGTCTAAGTGCTGCTAGATGCTCCCAACAGCAGCAAAGAAAAGAAAAGGAAAGCAAGGAAAGAAGAGGAAACGGAGGAGAGAAAGCAGAAGAGAGTATAGGAAGAATGGGGAGAACAAAAGACAGAGTCGTGTCCAGCGTTGCACCACCTATGCCGCACCACTCACTGAGTCATGGCTCAAGTTACGAGCCTGGCCTGAGTCCAGGATCCCATCTGTCCCCCTAACAGAGAGTAAGGGAAGAAAGAAGTAGGAGGAAGAATTAGGGAAGAAAGAAAACAAGAAGGAAAGAAGAAGAGAATGTTGAAGGATTTGGTGTTTGCACCCTTTGAGTCCAACTGACTCGCTGTCGAGTCCAGTGTGCGAGATGAGGCCTGGTTCGGTCCAGCAACCCTGCTGGTATTTGGGTTTAAGCGAAGAAGAAAATGAGAGAAAGAAGAGAAGGAAGATTGTGGCAGCTGACTCGACTCGGTTTAGGACCGAGTCAGACTGCTGACCCATTGGTTGGGTCGAGCTTAGCTGTTGCTGGACCCTTCTAGGTGAGAGGAAATGAAGAGAGAGAGAGAGAGGAGAGAGTGAGAGAGAGAGAGAGAGAGAGAGAGAAATGAAAGGAGAGGAAGAGAAAAGAAGTGAGGGAAAGTGAGAAGGGAGAGAGCTTGGGTTGTGGGTTGCCGCCGAGTCAACTCGGCTAAAATCCACCGAGTCGGCCCAAGTTGGGTTGGGTCGTGTCTAGCGAGCCACTAGGAAGGGAAGGAGAGAAGCAGGAAAGGGTGAGAGGAATGAAAGATAAAGAAAAGAGGAGGTGGTGGTGGTGTGTTGAGCCAAGTCAACTCGACTCGAACTGAGTCAACAAGGTAAGTCCACCTTCTCCTTCCTGATTTGGATTCGTTTCGAATTCTATTATCAATGCTAGCCTATTTATCATCATTAGTATCGTTAATACCAAACATGGTTAACCATGAGCAAATTACCTACACTAATGTAGTTAGTGCATACAAATTACAACTGTTAGACACAAGTGTTTTAGTCCTCACCTTAAAAATTATCATTGATAATTATGATCATCATCATTAAATAATATTATCATGGGACTAGTATAATTCAGTTAATATGATTATTGAGTGTTAGTTGTTATTATATTATGGTTAGAAAGAAAAATCTTATTATTATTACTGAATTATTTGAGAGATTATAGGTCACTATAAGAGTATTAGGTAATGCTAGCGTAATTGTTAATACCAGTTATTTAATACTTCCATTATGATTATTACTGCATTCATGATACAAGATAAACAATAATAATTATAATCAGAGTACGAATCCTAAAATGCAAGCCTAGCACTAAACCCTAGGATAAAACCCTAATTTTACACCAAAACCCTAAGGCAAATAATTCAAACCCTAGGCTATAACCTTAAATCTAGGTGGTACATAGAACTTAGATCTAATTGTACAAGTTCATGATTTGTGGTAGGATTTGATTCTAAGGGCACACGTACTTCCTAGCAACGTTAGTGGCGATCCGATCTATAAGGTGATGATTCTTCCCCTTGAGCTTTCCATTTTTCCCATTAGCATAAGTGATAGTTTTATCTTAACTTTGAATTGTTAATTGATATCTTGCCTTGTGAGTACTGTGTTAATTGTTGAAATTGATATGCTAGATAACATGCTTAATAATTATCCTGCATATTTTCTCATACTTACAGATTACTTGTGGTTTGCTTATGGAACTTAAACTGGTACATTAGTGGGAAACCCCCACTTATAAATGTACACCCATACTTGGGATGTAACTTGATTGATTGTGATTATAATGGGCCTTCGACTTAGTGGTTGTTGAATGACGGTTTGAATTGGATATTGATGTGGGCCTACCATCCATGAGTTGTTGTGTTAAGTGGTTTTCAAGGACGGTCTTTGTTGCATGGTTTTAATAATTTGCCCTATGTGGTTTTGACATTTGCCCTGTGTGGTTCAATTTTGACATTTACCCTATGTGGCTCAGTTTTGGTATTTGCCCTATGTGGCTTGATGTATCATTTTCATACGACCATGCGATGGTAAGCCCCATATATTATAATATACTTGGCCACTAGTCGACGGGCTTCCATTGAACATCCTAAGATGGTAGTCTCATGAGCCGGGGATGGTGGTATGGGACATATGCCCAAGCTGTCGGCCTACGCTGGGTGACGAGCCCCCCGTAGTGACCATTGAGTTACTTAAATTGGCTGGTTGTAATTGGAATAATAATGATTTGGCTAAGCATGCATTCATAGCATACTGGCGATGACGGGTGGCTAATGCTGAATGTTGTAGCATGTGCCTTAGTGTTATTGGGGTATCGTTTCACTAGCTCCCAGACCACCGACTATCGGCCTATTTTCGGGTGACGTGCTCAAGTTCCGACTGGATGATCATTCCCAGGTCAATGATTGCATGGGTGACGAGCCCAAGTTCGACTGAATGTGCATCCCCAAGTCGATGTGCATTCACGCATCCATGCATATAAAAAGACTGCATCATGTATTGTTTTGATTGCCATGTAGTTTTTAACTATGCTTAGCTAAGGCGACGGTGTGTAATCTTGAGAGGAATTCACACTGAGTTGGCCACTCATCCATCAAATATATAACCGTACAGGTAGCACAGGTGGCCCAGGTGACATTCATGTCTATATCGATGAGGAACAGGCTATAATTGACAAGGAAGCATGATTGTAATGGCTAAGGGTTGCTACAGGATTTCACGTCCCAAGATTGTTGTAATTTACTTTATTTCACATGTAATATTATTTCATTTTGTAATTGTAAGAATGGGGGCATTGGTTTGTATAAGTCATTATGGGTAGCTTCTTGTGTATTCCAAATGAAATGAAAATTTTCCTTTATGCTGACTTATCCATTCTACACCTATATGCTAACTCTGATAAAAGAAAAGATTATATATGAAATTTGGCACTTTTTAAGTTAACACTCAGGTTCTTGGGAAACGGGTCATATACTTGGGTCCTAAAAATACGGGGCGTTACAGTTGGTATCATAGCATAGTTTGGACAAACCTAGCCTTGGGAAATGAACTTATACAAACCTTAAATGTATCAAGTTTGGATGTTTGAAATTAGAAACTCGAACTTATGAGAATTTCCCTTGGACTTAGGAGAACGATTAGGCATATAGAGACACAAACTTAGGTTCACTTAGAAGTGACTTGGATGGTAACCCAAACTTATATGAAATTCCATCTGGACTAAGGACAACTTGAGAACATAGGTACTTCAAACTTTAGGTCCCTTGGGGTTGGGAAAAGTTGAGAACTTATTGTGGAATTAGGTTCCTTCAGGAGTTATCTAGATAGTCACTTGAATTGATGTAGAATCCCCTTAAAGTTGGGAGGAACTAAGAATGTAGAGACTCAAAAATTTAGGCTCCCTGCAAATTAGTTGGATGACCGTATAACTTGAAAACAAAACCCCGTTCCTTTAGGAATTATTTACATAACCATTCGAATGCACATGAAATCCCCTTAGAATTAAGGAAGGTTGAGAACTTGGAAACTTAAAACCTTAGGCCCTTTGAACATTTTAGGTTTAGCCGTGTGAACTTAGAAGTTAAACTTAGGAACTATGGGGGGACAAATTCTCAGCATGAGGTATGAAAGACCAAACAGGAATTCCTTGAACTTGGCTCCTAATGAACAAGCTTAAGAAAGTCTAAAATTCCAACTTTTCCATGATTTCTTAATTAGAAATAACATTGTCATAAGATTTGGTGAATGAAACGTGCGTAGACATCTTAGGAAATTCCTTACCCACCAGAAATTACATTAGGTTGAACGTGAATGCTCTCTAAACTCGAGGAGTCATACTGGGAATCATAATTTAAAATACCCTAATACGTCCTCTTAATTACGGGCGACAACTCTCATAAATTCAGCACCTATGGTTAACTGAAAAGGAAGTCAAAGAATTTTGGGTGAATTTTCAGACCCTATACTAAGCATATTGGCATTAGATTTGGAATCCCAGGTAGATTTAACAAATTTCAAACTCAGGTTTCACGTAGAAATCCTGATCTTGAAACTCCAAGTAGTGCTTAGATGATTGAGGTACACAGTACAAGTATAATGTGCCATGTAGACTGGTAAGATTACATGATACTTCTCAAAATCTCCATAATAATCGGGATCACGGGTTGATGGAACCATATTTAAGCGAAGTTGCGTCGTTTGATCCGAACCCCATATCCTAGCAGATTCTAATGATCTCAATGTCGTGATTAGGCAGAAGATCGAGATTTACCAGGATTAGGGATTAATACAGAAAATCTTTTATTTTACGTAGGCAAACGATCAATGTGTCGGGCTCGAATCCATTACAACCATTTATCCGTGACAGCTTGAACACAGGAAAGCAGAAAACTATATTGTACTTTAGATAATGGGAAAACTATCATTTAAAGTAAAGAATTTTTTTTTTTTTAAAGAAAGATATAATACCATTAGTTGCCACATAAGTGAACTGATGACCTTAATAATTGCTATAAAAAATTTATTGAAAAAATAATAATAATAATAATTTTGCACCATTGTCGGCCTACGCTGGGTGACGACCCCCCATAGTGACCATTGAGTTACTTAAATTGGCTAGTTGTAATTGGAATAATAATGATTTGGCTAAGCATGCATTCATAGCATACTGGCGTTGATGGGTGGCTAATTCTGGATGTTGTAGCACGTGCCTTAGTGTTATTAGGGTATCATTTCGCTAGCTCTCAGACCACCGACTATCGGCCTATTTTCGGGTGACGAGCCCAAGTTCCGACTGGATGATCATTCCCTGGTCGATGATTGCATGGGTGACGAGCCCAAATCCGACTGGATGTGCATCCCCAGGTCAATGTGCATTCACGCATCCATGCATATAAAAAGACTACATCATGTATTGTTTTGATTGCCTTGTAGTTTTTAACTATGCTTAGCTAAGGCGGCGGTGTGTAATCTTGAGGGGAATTCACACTGAGTTGGTCACTCATCCATCAAATATATAACCATACAGGTAGCACAGGTGGCCCAGGTGACATCCATGTCTATATCGATGAGGAGCAGGCTATAATTGACAAGGAAGCATGATTGTAATTGTTAAGAGTTGTTATAGGATTTCACATCCCAAGATTGTTGTAATTTACTTTATTTCACATGTAATATTATTTCATTTTGTAATTGTAAGAATGAGGAGTAACATCCCGTTCGGCCAACTGCATTCGGTGAGATTAAGGTGATGGAATTGTAAAAGTAACAGTAAATGTATGTGTAAGGTATTGTCCCTAGATTGGGTGTATCCCATGGTTTCCAACACCATGTTTAGAATGTATGCAATTAAAAGCAAATCCCGGAATTTTCTTTCAAATTACACTTGGAAATTCATCATCATGGGATTTGGAAATCCCATCTCACACTTTCCAACACAAGGCTCATTTTCCAAAGCCTATAAATTAATTTTAATTCCATCCCACCCTCCTTCCAAACATGTCATTTCCAATCCTGAGGTGGGATTAGCAATGCAGTCCCATTTAATACAACTTAAGACCACTAGCTAAATAGGTCCTTAGAGTTTTGGACCTAAAGTGGTGCTCCTAGATTTCGGAGGACCTGACAGTAGGGGAGCTCCAATAAATTGATAACGTGAACCCTATGACCTCCTTAGTTGGTATGAGCATATGTGAAGTGATCGAGCGTAGTTAAATTCAAGTTCAGGCAACTCAAGTTCCAATCAGACAACTTTGACCTTAAGCGATAAAACAATTTCTTATATTAGAAAGGTATGAAATCATCTAGTGTATGAGCGTAGACCTTGGATTACAACTATTGGGTTACCACTAATCATAAATTAAGACTAGGTTACTGCTTATACCAAGGAATGTAAAAGACTGATTATGCTAAAATAATTGAATGATAGACTTAGTTAGTCGGCTTGATTAGGTTGGAGGGAGACCTCATTCTTTCGTTGGATTCCCTTGATACTTATACGCTTCTTTTATAACTCTTAGGAAGCTGTTTTGACTTATAAACTAGTTATGTTTAGAGCAAACTTATATATCCCTCGGATTGAACGATAAGTCAGGTCAACACACCCCTTAGAATTGTCTTCTCAACGACTTATTACAATCGGGAACACGGAGTAGAGAAACTATATATATAAGCGAAGTATTCTCGGTTTGAATCGAATTCTCAATCCTGGTAGTTACCAATGAACTCAATGCTCTGAGCAAGCAGAAGATTGGGATCAATGAGGATTAAGAACTTATACGACAAACTTTCTGTCGTGGCTAGGCAGAAGGTCCATGTGTCCGACTCAGACCCACTACACAACTTTCCTTCCGTGTTGGCCCGACCACTTGCAACTAAAAGTTTGTTATTTCGTCTTTGAGAAGTGTTAAGACTATATAGCCAATAGAGATATGTTCTCTTTAGGCACAAAGAATTTTCCAAATGGGCAACAGACAGTTAGGAATTAGGTCCCAAATCACATGCCATGTTGGCATACATATTGTGCATATGAACTTAGAAAGATAGCCGGCCTGTTAAGCTAGACATGATTTTAGCTCTTTTCTATAACCAGAGGTACCAATGCCATAGTACACATCATCGATGGAAGGAAGACCAATGTATTGGGAAATCGTATCCCATTTCATGTCAAGGATAGGTCCTAGATTACACTTTGTTCCGACATATGGATCAGGACATAGATCTTGAACCCTGAAAGTAGAAACAATTTTTAAGGGGGGTAGAACATTACGAGCCTAATCTACTTAAGTCAGTTTATACATCCATTGGATCAAAGTAAAGTGGCGCAGCGGAAGCGTGGTGGACCCCTGCCCCACTGGCCCAGATCGAAGAAAATTAATTCAGGCGGTGCGTAGGGATAGGTCACTAAATAGGGTCTGAATCTTCCTTAGAAAGTAAACGTTGAAGTTACTGGCAATTAGGGTCCAAGTGCTAAACCAATTCATACTAAAGAATAGGCCTAACAATGGGTACGAACTGAACTACAATAGCCAAGGTCAGTGCATCTACAACCGTGCTCGTTGAATACGAACTTAATAGAAGCCTTAGCCAATTGTAGAGCGAAACAATTTTAAGGAGGGTAGATTAAAATGAGCCAGATTAGCATTGATAGTATACACCCTATCATGCATATAAACTTGAAGTCAATAAAACTTAGGCAAAAGAAATAATGAAATCTTTACTCATTACCCTTAGCCAATTTCGGGGACAAAATTATTTTTAAGGGGGGTAGATTGTAACATCCCAAATTTTTCTCAACTTGGTAATGGACGCCCTTGGACGTAGAACTGCCCTAGGACCTTATTCTGTTGTAATTAGGGCATGATTTAGTTAAGTATTAATAGCCTGGATCACTTTATATACAAATTATAAAGGCCCAAGTACCACATCAGGCAGAAATCAAATAGGACTAAATCCTTTAGAAACTAAACGAGAATAAATTTAGCGCTAAACTAGATTCTTTGTGCAATGGGCCCTAACCACTTTAAATACAAACTGCAAGACCCAAAACGAGTAGAATCGATACCGCTACAATACCCTAAAACTTAGGATCAATCTCATTACCCAGTTGCTCTCGGGAGCACATTGAAACTTCGTATCGGACCTAGACCACACGTCGAAAGTCCAATTAACACGAAACCATATGATTACGACCACTTGACTGGGCTTGACAACCACCTCAAAAATTAAGTCCAGATAGTATTCCGAAGCTATTCGCTTAAGCCCGGAGTGAAGTGTGTGAGAAATGTCGGTATCTTTAGAAATAAAAGTAATCTGAGACTTGTCGCTTGCGGGCCAAATATAAGGATTCAAACCGTTAGAATCTGACCCAAATACACCCTCAGATCAGGAGAAATTTCTCATACATGGCAGTGTGCTTATGGCCCTGATTGAATACCAGTGACCGTTGAACTGAAACTGGTCCGCCACGGTCGATTTGTAAATCCGATCGGACCGAAAACTTAACTTGACCTAGATCCAATGTCAAGGAGTTTAAGTGCGACCGCACATAGAAAGGGAGCCTCCAGAAGTGCTCCGTTGAGCCGAAACATATGGGTTTTGGCTATAACCTAAGTATACCTTGGCCCTAGGGCCATTTCCCTCAATTCTGGGCCTATATAAGGGCCTTAAGCCCTCACTCTCTCATCCCATACGAATTTGGGAAACCCTAGGAGAGAGAAGAGAGGAAAGAGAGAGAGAGAGAGAGTTGGAGTTCATCCCTAGGATTCAATCCCATCACTCCACGTGCCTTACCACCACTTCCGTACCGCTCTACCGGCGATACTGATCCCGTTCTTAGGTAATAAATTCAACCCCTAATCTATTCTAGGGTTTCAAATAGTTGAAATGATGAAATAGCTAACCTAGTTCATGCTATAGGTTGTCATCCTGCCAGTGACAAAGACTACGTGTTTAAACCGAATCCGTTACGCGTCTACCGGTGTAAGGTACGGACTATAGATGTTTAGGTTATGGTTTTCAAGGCCTTCAATGTCAGCAGTGATTTATGTCTGACTTGATTGCTATCACATGTGCTTAGATACGAGGATTTTCGTATATTATGCCTATATATGAACTATGTTGAATAGTGTGAAATCCATGTGTTTGTTGATATGCTTGATTGAATATGGAAATTATGGATCGTGCTTGCCATGATTATTGGTTGTGAATGCATGCTCGTTGTATACGTGGCACCTCCTTTATGTAAGGATTTGCTTTAATATGTGTTTAACTAAGTTATTACATGTATGAAATACGTGTAGTCTAAGTGTTTGTAAAAATGCTTATATAAGTAAGTACTTAGTAAATAGTGCTTTGGGTGGGTGTGAGATAGGATTCTCAACTACCTTAGTTAGTTTAATCGCTTTACTTATGAAATGTATGTGTTTGGATTTCCTGTTTAAGTTATATTTTATAACATGCTTGTTAACATGTTTGAACTACTTGGTTAATTCTGCTCTGACTACTCCACATGCTTACTAATTAAGGATTGAATGTGATTGGGGCTATGTTATAGTCCAGGCAATCAGTAACAAGCTTTGAGTTCGTGGCTGCGACTTATTCGCCACGTAGGACGTGTTTGACGAACCCGAGCGTACTAGAGTAGTCGGCAGTGGTTAGGCCACACGGAATGTTTACGCACTTCATGTCGATCAACTTCAGGTGCGCTCGTAATAGTCTAGCTCGTCAAGTAACCCGATTGACCCGATGTATGTTCACCATGTTTGGACGCTACTGCTTGAACCTAAGGTACCAAACTCACCAGTGAAAACTCTGTTAACCTTGGAACCTCGATCCGCTAATACTCATGAGTCGAACATGGTGATATGGGACACTGTAGTCGAGCTGTCGGCTTACGTTGGGGCGACGAGCCTCCCCGTAGTGACCAATGAGCAATACTGCCTCGTGAGTCGAATACGGTGGTATGGGACACTGTATTCGAGTTGTCGGCCTACACTGATAAGGTGATGAGCCCTTTGTAGTGACCTCGGGCATACTCTGAACCTGCGTTGAGGCGACGAGCCTTTTTATAGTAATCAGAGTATAAGCTAGGCCTGCACTGATCAGGTGACGAGCCCTTTGCAGCGACCTAAAACTGCAACATCGTATGAGAGTTACTAAGACTGACGACCCTAGGATGGATCATTGTTTGGAAAATGACATAAGGGAGGTACCTTAGTTTTCCAATCCTGCTGTATGAAAAGGACTAATAAGAACTTGGTAATCATGTGCATGCATCGCATTACGTGTGCGTTTGGCATAGCAGGTCAAGCACTGAGGAAGGGTTGCATGCGCGTCGTGAGATGAAGTCGCTGAGGGAGTGTAGGCGAGGGCATGCATCATATCATTCATATAATTCTTGCATTAACAAGAGTACTTAGGATTTGATTGTTGTATTGTGTTATCATTACTGCTTGATTGAATTGATAACATGTTAACCTTTACTTTATTGTTCCACTGAGTTGATCACTCACTCGTACATTACAGGACGGTGTTGTACACACCAACCAGACCCTGTCTTAATTGCAGGTGGTGGGGATGCCTACGAGGCGGAGCCGGACTTCGAGGATGACGAGGAGACATTCTCCTACATGTAGTTTTCAGGCGGGTTCATGTGAGTCGTGTCCTGATCGACGGGGATTTCTGGGATGTTGACTAGATGACATTACACCTTTTGTATATTTTGGAATTGTACATGTAATTATTTAACCTGGTAACATTATCACACTCTGGAGACTTACCACAGTTTATATATTTTTATATATCTATCACAGACTTCCGGTTGCAATTTCACTTATCTCTGGAGTATGATATGCTGTTTTGGTATAATCTCATTCATGTTTCAATGCACTCATCATAATCATCATTATCTATGTTGCATAAGTGATGCGTTGGAACTTGGGAGCTGATCTTTGCTTGACCCCCGATTTTTAGGGTGTTACATGAGGGCATTGGTTTGTATAAGTCATTATGGGCAGCTTCCTGTGTAATCCAAATGAAATGAAAATTTTCCTTTATGCTAACTTGTCCATTCTACACTTATCTGTTAACTCTGATAAAAGAAAAGATTATATATGGAATTTGGCTCTTTTTAAGTTAACACTTGGGTTCTTGGGAAACGGGTCATATACTCGGGTCCTAAAAACACGGGGCGTTACACAACACTTGGGGTTGTGAATAGTAACCAATTGTAATACAACAAGTAGAACTTACCATCACAAAGTTATATAAAAATAGTCCATCAAAAACCACATTGGGCAAAAATTCCACCCAAGGACACGACAAAAAGGAGGTTAACCCAAAAGCCACATAGGCACAAATGATCCACAAGATAGTCCATAACAAAATTTCATTTAACCCATTACACAAAAATGGCCACTAGTTCGAGGAACCATTCTATATAGGCGATCACAATAATAAAAGTTCATATTCCAATTATGGATTTCCATACATGAGTTGAGTTTCCCATTAATTAATGTGGCAATTCAAGCTTCATAACAATCCACGAGTATGTAAGGTATTCATGTACAACATGTACGTGTTTATACTAAATAAATGTTAAGCAGATGATTTATGAATCGCCTACTAATGTTACTAGGAGGCACGTGCACCCTTAGGAGTGAATCCTTAAGCTTGCATGATTGGTAGATTAGGTGGACCACAATCCTGACCTGATAGACTCAATTTGGCTTGGTCCACACACGATCACAATCCGATAAGACCTACAAAGAATTAGCACTAAGTTAATTTTTTTAAAAAAAAAAAAAAACAATAAACAAGACCCACTGAGCTAATTCGACTAGGTCAGTGGGTCGACTCACCTAGCCCAACTGAGCTAATTCGACTAGGTCGACTCACTTCCCAAATGATCCCAACACGTATGGAGATCAAAAGAAATAAACCAAATGTTGGACTGAAATAATCAACAATAAGCTCTCTAAAATCAATAGACTCGGTAAAAACTCATTGAGTCAACTCGGTAGCAAAATAAATGAAAACTAGTTTTAATATACTTTGACCTAAGCACAATACGACTTGAATCTAGTCAAGAACCCAAACTTTTAAACCAGTAGCTGAGGCACTGCAATGGTTTTACTACACTCAGGTTAGCCTCAACCCTGGACTCTGTAAACTCAACCAAGTCAACTCAGCAAGGCTGGACAAAACCACAATCTCCTTCTTCTTCCTCCTCTTTCTTTCTTTTCTTCTCTTGCTTCCTCTCTAGCTTTCTCTTTCTTGCTTCTCTCAATCAGCCACGTCTAGAGATGGGCGTTGGACCTACTGAATCAACCTGAGCTAGTCTGACTCAGTTGAGTCAACTCGAAATGAAACGCCTGGACTCCCTCTCTCTTTCAATTCTCCATTCTTCTTCCTTTATTTCCCCTTCTCCTTACCCTTCTTCACTACTACAATTGAAGATGGACAAAACTATATCCAAACTCATCTGGATCACACCACGACTCGGCAGCGAGTCCAGCTTCTGAACTTGACATAAAAGTTGCACCACAACCCCTACTACTCTCTCTATCTCTGAACTCGCTCACCCACACTTTTCTTTCTTTCTCTCTCAACTTTCAGAAAAATCTAGACTCATTCCAGACGCACTCGTCTTGACACAGCGACTTGGACGAGTCAGGTCGGTGTGGCACCAAATCTCTCTTCTCTCTCTACTTCGATTCCTAGAGTTTTGAGAGAGCTTTCCCACAAAGGAAAGAGATCTTATATAGTCCCTCTTAAAATGATTCTAGAGCCTTCAGAATTAACTAATCATGAGATTAGTTACGGAATTTAGTTAATCTAATCAATGAGTTTAAGGATGATAAAATCATATTCAGTTTGCATAGCTGTAATCCAATTTTACCGATGAAATTCTGATGCCATGGGCCACTAGATGGATGTTTCTGATCAGATGATGGGGCTTAACACAAGATAGTGCAATTCCTGGCCCTATAAAGAAGATGACCCAACCATTAATGGTGGATCATGATTCAATGGTTATTCTTCTGATCTAATTTGCATGGAAGTGTGCATTTGACTAGAGAACACTATGGGGCCCCTATCTTGGACAACCTTCTTCAAAAGGTTGATGAATCTTTGAGATCTCTCGATCTGCATAATATCTCACGAGTCAAAACAGTCTCGCACGAGAACTCGTTCTCACCGTAAGCAATATTTATAATGCCCTAAAACTCACGTCCCAGATGCGCTGAAGAGGCTTCTAAAAGTTGGGGGAACGGTGGAGGAAACCCTAAAACAAGGCAAAATGCATGGTTGAGGTTCAATGGACTAAAGGGCTAAATGAAGAGCGCCAGGATGTCTCAGATTGTCAGCCGAGCAACAAACAAAATCTCTATTTTTGGCAAAACAGTCGCACGCGCAACATATGCTGGAATACGACATTGTGCGCTCACACGTGCTCTCTACATGCCAAATCATTGCGTTTTGATCGAATTTTCCCAACCTATAAGATGGACGAATTAGATCACTCATTTTATCACAATTGGCGAGCCACCACTCAAAGAAATGGAAGCTATCCATTTAATTCTCGTCCGGGCAAGAAAATAGAAAGGAGAAGATATTTTTAACTCTTTGGGTCAGGTTAAACCTAGTTTGACCAAGTGTACCACCCTGACTTTTCAGGACCCGAGTATACGACTCGTTTCCCAAAAACCCGAGTGTTAACCTTAAAGGATGGTCAAATATATTTTTTTCTTCTTTTATCAGAGTAAGCAGATGAGCGTAAAATGGACAAGTAAGCATAAAGGGAAATTTCAAATTTCATTTAGAATATACAAGTGTTGCCCATAATGACTTATATAAACTAATGTCCCCATTCTTATAATTACAAAATGAAATAATATCACATGTGAAATAAAGTAAATTGCAACATTCTTGAGCTGTGAAATCCTATAGCAGCCCTTAGCAAATATAATCATGCACCCTTGTCAACCATAGCCTGCTCCTCACCAATATGAGTGTGAACATCATCAGGGTCACCTGTGCTACCTGTACAGTTATATATTTGCTGGATGAGTGGCCAACTCAATGTGAATTCCCCTTAAGATTACACACCGCCGCATTAGGTAAGAAATAGTGGAAAACATCCAGGCAACCAAAACAGAGTAAATGCAGTCTTATTAGATGCATGGATGCATGAATGCAATCATTGTCCAGGGTAAAACATCCAGATGGACAGTAGGGTCGTCACCCATGAAATCATCGACCCAGGTAAAACATCCAGAGGGTCCGTGCCCTGGGTAAAACATCCAGACAGGCATGAATGTGACTGGTCATCAATGCAACACTCGGCGTAATCACATGGGCATGATGATCCAAGTCATCATCATAAATCGAATGACTGGTCATAAGCGCAACATTCAGTGTAATCGCAGGGAAAATTGATCCAAGTCATCGTAATATGCCACGTATGCATGATTTGTCAGCCCATTATTAGTCCAATTACAACCAGCCGATTTAAGTAAGCTCACGGTCACTACGGGGAGCATATGGCTCAGCGTAAGCCGACGGCTCGAGCATAGTGTCCCATTCCACTATCCCCGGCCCATGAGACTACCGTCTTAGGATGTTTAATGAAAACCTGTCGACTAGTGGTCAATCATATTACAGTATATGGGGCTTACCATCGCATGATTGCACAATATAAAACATCGAACCCATATAGGGAAAATATCAAAACAAAACCATGTAGGGCGAGTATCAAAATATACCAGATAGGGCAAATATCAAAACCATACGATGAAAACCATCCTTAAAAATCATTGGGCACAACAACCCCGGGATGGTAGGCCCACATCAATGATCCATCTAGACCATCACCCAATAACCACCAAGTTGAAGATCCATTACGATCAAAACTAGTCAAGTTACATCCCAAGTATGGGTGTACATTCATATGTGGGAATTTTCCACTAATGTACCAGTTTAAGTTCCACAAGCAATTCACATAAAAAAAAAAAAACAAAGAACACAAGCATGAATAATTATACAAGATATCATAAAGCATGTAATACAACAATTCAATTTCCACCAGCTAACACATGTGATTATAAAGGGAGATATCAATTATGAATTTAAATAAAAACTATAACTTAAGCTAATGAGAAGATGGAAAGCTCAAGGGGAAGAATCATCACCTTATACTTTGAATCGCCCACTAACGTTGCTAGGTAGCATGCACGCCCTTAGACTTGGATCCTACCATGAATTGCGACGTTACATGTGAGATCAATGTCCTACCAAGCATCTATGGTCAAGACCCACATAACCTAGGGTTTGGATTGTTTATCTTTGGGTTTTAAATGTAAAATTAGGACTTCCATCTTAAGGTTTAGTCTTAAATTTAGATTTTAGGGTTTGAACTCGAGTTAGTATATTAGTTAAAATTATTTCTTAATACCTGCAAGGATACTGTTAGCGTTAGTGTTATAACTTATATTAGTTAATAGGTTAGTAATGATAGTTCATAAGTTCACATCAAACATACCGATATTAGATTCTACACCTAGATCCAAACCCAACACGCAAAGGTATTGGCCTAGGGTTTAGATTACTTATCCTTAGGGTTTTGTTCTAGGTTTAGATTCTAAGTTTTGATTATGGAATTTGAGTTCTATTTTGTGTGGCCATTAATGTTATTATTAAAGAGAACAATGAATGAATAGAAATAAAAAAATTAAATATATTAGTTATTAATTTTAAGAATATTAACAATGTCTGCTATCATATTAAATTATCTAACAACGACCCACGATGGATCAATTACTAATAATTCCAAAACAATTAGTAATATTAACAATATCCTTAACACTTAGCCAATGTGACACTAATAGTCATTTTGATGAAGATAAATAGCGTGTTCTAGCGTTAATAATAATATTTCAAGAATGGCAAGGAAAAATATTAATATTTTAATAATGAGAATTTTTATATGAATCAACTAATACCTATATGAAAATTTTTCTAATGGTCAATCATATCAAACTTCAATAATCCCAAAAATGGTAATAACAATAGCATTGATAATTAAAATAAATTAAATGTGGACAGAAAAATGTGGGCTCACCTAGTCAACTCAGTTCGAGTTAAGTTGACTCGGCTCAACAAGCCCACCACCCCTACATTCTCCCTCTGCTTCTTCTCTTTCCTTCCTTCTCCTTTTCTTTTCTTCCATCTCTCCCTTTCTTTCCATACGGTGGAGGTCCAGCAACACCCCTAGACGGCCGGCCTCCAGCTCGTCAGCGAGTCGAGTCGAAGTGATGTAGTGGCCGCATCTTTCTCCTATTCTATCTCTCTCTCTCTCTCTCTCTCTCTCTCTCTCTCTCTCTCTCTCTCTCTCTCTCTTCTTCCTTTATTTTTCTTTCCTCTTTCTTATAACCAGAAAACGTCTGGATTGACCAGACCCATCCCTGGCTGGGACCGGACTCGGGCCAGCGAGTTCGGTGAGTCGGGCAGGCTCAATTCGAGCTGGTCATGGTGGTGTGGTGCAACAGGCGCACCACCCCATCTCCTTTCCTCTCTTCTTTCTTTCTCTCTTTTTTTTCTCTCTTCTTACCGTGCTGGAGACTCAGTGTGGCACGAACCGGCCCAACTCGAACCACACTCAGTGTCGTTTGAACGAGGAAGACACCCGAGCTGCAATGACGGATCTTAAATGAAGGCTTCCTTCTTCATTTCGACTGCATGGGCTGATTTAGATTGGTCCCTGGAAGCTTCAGGAACAGAAGGGATGAAGATCCAGCGTCATTTGACTGGTGGTTCGGATGGAGGGAGAAAACAGTGGATTTTCGGGTGCAGCTACAAGGAGTCGGTTCTGATCCCATTGCTACTCAATCTTCCCTTCTTTATTTGCTCGCCCGGACTTCCCAGAGCCGTTGGATTGAGAGAGAGCGGTCTGGATTCTTTTTTTGCTGAAACCATTTTCAAATCTGTTGGGTAGGATAGAAATCGATAGTGGTTTCGTTGGGAGACCTAAACCACTAGCATCGGATGGCTGAGAGCCCCTAAACGGATGGCTAGAATTGATCAAAGATCCCTCACATGGATCGTGACAGCTGGCGGTGGAGACAGGTTTCTATTTTTGAAAATTCTATGTTTTCAAGCTCACTTGCGGCGAGTATTGTGCCCACGCACGTACATCTCATTGTGCGAGATGAGGTGGGTTTTGGTGGGGTCCAAGTCTTGGACATGATGGACGATTCAGATCATCCATGGTGATGATCATGGTGGGCCGTAGAACATCCCAAATGGACGTTGTCCGTCGGACATCAAAAGCAGCGGAAGAGAGAAAACCTCTACATTTTTGGTGAAGCACGGGTCAGCCCGTGCTGACCGGCCTGACCCGTCTGGTGCACAGCGAGTGTGCACCAGCTATATACACGCACCCTGCTAAGTGGGGTCCACCGTGATGTTTGTGATAAATCCACACCATCCATTCTATTTGGCGAGCCCAGCCATAGCCCTTTACTAAAGGTGGGGCAGATCCAGGGTCTAGGTGGGGCCCACCACTTGATTTAGGTTCCATATGTAGATTCTCGCCGATCTAACGGTTAGATTAATCCCAATCTGACCACCAACAGTCAGAAGGTCCTAATGGGTCGTTTACATCTTCAAGACTTGTTACTATCCATGTATTAATATTAAATTTATTTTATTTCATTTTATTTTATTATGTGTATATATATATTTATTATATTTTGTATTATTATTATTATTATTATTACATGCACACACATACATATATATATAATTCATGTTGTGGGTCCCACTTTATAGGTTATTAGGACTACCCTTCGCCATGATTTTATATTGTTATTATTATTATAAATTAAAATTGTAGGGCCTATGACAGCCTACCTCTAGTCAGAATTATTCCTCCATGTGAATAGATTGCTTCGAGTTATGTACCTCATCCTTCGACTAATTTTAACTGTTAAATGAGCCACACCAAGTGAACGTCCACTTATTACTTTCAACATCCTCATGATCCAAAAAATTCAACGGTTATTAATTGTCCTAGGAATTCTATGAAGTGATTAGGTGTGACCTAGCAGTTAAATATGGGAGTAGGTGATCCAGTTTGTGTTTCCAAGGGATGGATTATCCAACAAGACGTTGTAACCTGACGAACGGTGGATCTGTGACCATTATCCCTAATTTACTTTATACGTTCTAATTGTACTAAGTGGGTATATTTTAGAACATCATCATGATCAAGATTCTAAAATGGGATTTTTATTTATTTAATCACTTGGTAAATTTAGTCATGTTGTGGTAGTTAAATGGACAAATCGATCTTAAATCTTATGATTTGTGTCGTGAGTTGTCGTTGTCCAAAACTAGATGGTTACTTTATGATTTATAAAGATTTGATGGTCAAATCAATTCTAAATCTGATCATTAATGATTCATAGGGTTCTTAGTAAGTTCTAGAAGAATTTGACGTAGATGATTGGATTATCTGGCTATAGGTAACACCCGAGTATTAGAAAGTACAGGGTGTTACACCAAGCTTTCAGTCTGGTGCTTAATGAGTGTGCATATGTTGTGTAACGCCCTGAAAATCAGCATCCAGTACAAAGACTCCGATCCCGAGTTTCCGGGTGTTAACCTAAGAGAATGCACATGTGTCCTCATTCAGATTCAAATTCTTTTCACACATAGATAATCAGAGTAGCGCAATTCGAATTAGCGGATCCAAAGCGATGTAGAGATAACAATAGATTCAGAAATATAGAGCTAAGAGTTAAAAATACAGTTCCAATTGTGATGATCGCCCAAAATGGGATTATACAAACCACAATCCACAATATACATACCCAAGATGGTTAAAGAGTAAAGCCTTCAATTTACACCCAATTCTCCAAAACATAACAGTGTTGACACAACCCGATATGAGCCTACCTGTCTGAGGTCTCACTAGTACTTGCATCAATGATAGGCCTGGTTGGTGTTTTAAAACACCGTCCCAGGTGAGAGTGAGTAGCTAACTCAATAGTTTCATTAGTTCTAAGTTACACATGCTATCGACACAATCAGTGCAGTTAATGATATACAAGAAATCAAACAATTCCTAAATATTATTCTTAAATGTGCATATGAAGATATGACATGATGCATGCCCTCTCCAAATAACACTCCCTCACACACGACTCCAACCACCTGGTTCGCAAATAACAACACTCCCTCAAACGTGAGACTTCAACGCCTGTTTCGCCACATTTTAAACTAATGCGATGCGATGAATGATCATGTTAGTCGAGTAATTATTAAGTTTCATTCATCCAGCATATTGCCGAAGCTAGGATACTGGCGTTATATCACAAGTCCTTATCCGGATCACGTGGCTCGTTGCCGCACGTAGCGACTCCTTACCAGTGTCCTTTGATCCAACTTTAGGTATCACCCGTTTATCTGACAAATTGACAATTCCAAAGGTACGGTATAATACCAAAATGTATGAGGATCAACCCGGTATAAATCGTCACCCAAACCAAGTATGATCACGCAGTTCCAAGGTGCGGGCTTGTCACATAAAAAATTTTAAAAAAAATACATAAAGGAAAGGGCTCGTCACCCAATTCCATTCACACCCAGGTCGTTCGAACGGTACTCTAGCACGCAACCATCGGTCGGGTAATTTGACTGGGGCCATTCGAACAATGGTCTATCACCTCTATCAGTGCTCACTGGTCACTATGGGGAGGCTCGTCACCCTAGCATAGGCCGACAGCTCAAACACGGTGTCCCATACCACCATGCCCGGCTCATGAGTCTTAGTGGGATCGTATGCACTAACGGCTATGAATGGACACATCCATTGGGAATGAGGTATCCTAGATTCCATTTAATCATGTCATACTTTGTGAACATACATGATCAGTCAGCTAGTGGACTAATTTGATTGACCTAGGAGAACCACGGCACAACCAGTATTGGGTGCAAGCAACCCGTGTAGTCCAACTAATGTCGGTCATCTATGTTCAACCCGAGTAGATCAAACAAGCCTAGGGTGGCCGCTCCAACTTGGGCCACCTCTTTAGTTCAGATGGTTAGCCGACTGACCCAACATCGTAGCAATTATAAGTATCGCTATGGACTAAGTACTACATTACATAATTATAGCATATGTTCTACTACACAACCACTTAGGCATTTCATCGAACATGTGGGCATCAATAGAAGCAACACCTACTTAAGCATTTTATCAAACATGTAAGTATCAATGAAACAACACATCTACTTAGGCATTTTATCAAATATACGGGCATCAACAAAATAGCACATTCAATTGAGCATTCAATCAAGCATGTGAGCATCTATAAAAACAACACATTCGATCACCTAGACATTCTATCAAATATGTGAGCATCCGTATCCAACTAATAGCACATATTATAGACAAATCGAAATGTTGACATATTAGCATGTACAAATTCATTTACAAGCATCTAATCATTAACCGAGACCCTCAAGGGTCGATAAATGATAACCTAGAGATAATGGTCCGCACCTTGTGACATTTTGCCCAACTCATGGCGCTCCTTGGGTTAGAGTTTTGAGAAAGATCATTAAAATACCTAAGCGGCATACAAGCTTGTGAGAATGGGGATAAACAATTATTGAAACCCTAGATTATAAGTAGAATTCAACACTTACCTCCATTTATTATCGAGAAAACTCTAGCGATGACTCTAGTTACGGCGAGGCGGCTAGATATGGGATGTGAGGGTGGAGGTGCACCAACACCCACAACCCAAGCTCTCTCTCTTCTCCTTTCTCCTCTTTCTCTTTTCCCTTTCTCCCTTTTTTTCTCTTGGTCTAGGGCATGAAATTCGTATGGGAGGACGGGATGCCCAAATAAAGCCTTTATATAGTGCCAGATTTGGTGTAAATGGCCCTAAGGGCTAGATTTTTACTATACTAGCTCTAGGGGAGTATTTTTCTACTATTTGAGGGCCACTACAGGGCATAGGAGTCGACACCCACCGTTGGATAGTTGGCCCTAACGATGATCTACTCATAGACACAATCGCCCTGTCTTTTGGATGCGTCGATCGATGGGTATGATCAAAAGTCTGTTCAACGGTCCCCGATGGCCGATCAGGGCCGCGGCTATACAAATATATGTGGTGAAATATCCTTATTCTATATGTGAAGTTTGGTCGTAAACCGACAGTCCGAAATTCTCAACTTCGCGTAAGAGTGGATGTAACGTCCTGAAAATAGGAGGTCGAGCAAAGCTCAGCTCCCGAGTTCCAACGCATCACTTATGCAACACAGATGATGATGATTATGATGAGAGCATTGAAACATGAATGGTATTATACTAAAACAGCATATCATACTCCAGAGTCAGTTAAATTGCAAGCGGAAGACTGTGATAGATATATAAAATATAAAATATATAAACTGTGGTGAGTCTCCAGAGTGTGATAACATTACCAGGTTAATTCATTACAAGTACAATTCCAAAATATACCAAATGTGTAAGGTCCTCTAGTCAACATCCATGTAACCCTGTCGATCAAGACACGGCTCACATGAAGCCGCCAGAAAACAGCATATACGAGAAAGCATACTCGTCGTCACAAAAGTCTGGCTCTGCCTCAGGAGTAGTGTTTCCATCTGCAATCAGACAAAGTCTGGTGGGTGTCCGGAACATCGTCCCGTAACATGGGAGTGAGTGATCAACTCAGTGGAACAGTAAAGCATAGGTTAACATGTTATCAAAACAGTCAAGCAATAATGATAAAGCAGTACAATCAACAATCCTAAGTACTCTTGTTAATGCAAGTATGAAATGCTGTCATGATGCATGCCCTCGCCAACATACTCCCTCGTGCGACACCATCTTACGTCCGAGGCATGCTTTCATCCCTCAGTGCTCCACATCTTCCAGGCACATGCAGTGCGATGATGAGCATGATTACCGAGTTGTTATTAGTCATTTTCATACAGCAGTATTGTGAAACTAAGGTACCTCCCTTATATCATTCTCAAACAATGATTCATTCTAGGGTCGTCAATCCTAGATAATCTCATACGATAGTGCGGTTCTAGGTCGCTGCAAGGGCTGCCGGGGTTTTTACACGAAATCGTTGCACCACTCCCCCATCACCTTATCAATACAGGCCTAGTTTATACTCTGCTTACTATGGGAAGGCTCGTCGCCTCTCCACAGATTCAAAGTATAATCGAGGTGACTACACCGGGTACGGTCAGGGCAGTCAGGGCTGTTACAGGGAATCGTTACACCACTCCCCCATCACCCATCAATGCAGTGTAGGCCGACAGCTCGAATACAGTGTCTCATACCACCGTATTCGGCTCACGAGTCTGGGTTGCTCACTGGTCACTACAGGGGAGGCACACCGCCCCAGCGTAGGCCGACAGCTCGACCACGGTGTCCCATACCACCATGCCCGGCTCATGAGTCTTAGCGGATCGAGGTACTAAGGTTAACGGGGTTGCACTGGTAAGTTCGGTACCTTAGGTTCAAGCAGTAGCGTCCAAACATGGTGAACATACATTAGACAGATCGAGTTACTTGACAAGCTCGGCTAGCTCGAGCGCACGACAAGTTGAACGACATGAAGTGCATAAGCACTTCGCGTGGCTAACCACTATCGCCAACCGAAGTACGACTCGGGTTCGTCGAACACATCTCACGTGGCGAATGAATCTCAGCCACGAATTCAATCCTGTTACCGATTGCCTGGACTATACAATAGCCCCAATCACATTCAATTACAGATAGTTAAAGCAGTAATGGATCAACATTTCAAACCACACAATCAAAGTCTGACATGAACTGCTTAGGGCTGTCAGGGCTATTGTACGGAATCGTTACACCACTCCCCCATCACCCTTTACGGCCTTTATGGAATACAACTTAAACATGAATTTAAACATATACATTACATAGATAAAATCATACAATCAGTTGAGCATGTTATGAAATACAACATAAGCATGAGTTTGTACATATTCAATTCCTAATCACACAGTTATCTAAAAAAATCATACACATAGTTAAAGGAGTTGAGAATCATATCTCAACACCCTTATACATTACAATTTACTAACTACTACTCATTCAGACATTTCAACAAACACTTTAGACTACATACATCAACATACATGATATATGTTGACCATATAGGTATTAGGCCAAATCCTTTCACTAGGGAGTTGCCCCAATTATAACACGCGTGCACCCATGACGGATAGTCATGGCAAGCAGGAATCCAAGTTCCATATTCATTCAATCATTTCCACAAACACTTGGGCTACACATTTTAACATATATAACGTATAGTGGTCGTGGCGTGATTTAGGGCAAGTCCTTTTGCTAGAGAGTTGTCGCATACATATAAGCATATAGTCACGACAAATAATCATGTTAAGCACAAATCCGTATTTCATACGTATACGGTATTTTCTACAAATATGAAGAATAGAGTATATTTAACATAGCTAACGTAAAATTGAAAAACGAAACGGACAACACTTTGTACATGTGCAATTGCATGCAGATCATGAATCTATCATTATCTGACATTGAAAGTTTTGAAAACCATAACCTATACGTCTAAAATCTGCACCTTATGCCGTAGAATCGTAACGAACTTGCTAGAATCACTAAGCCTTCGTTGGGGTTGTTATCACAACCTATATCACGAGTTGAGTCAGCTATTTCGCTATTTGTAACATGTGAAACTCTAGAACAGATTAGGGTTAGGGTTTCTTACCTAAGAATGAAGCCAGAATCGCTGGAAAAGCGATGAGATAACGATGGTTAAACACGTATAGCAGGGGGATGGAGTATCAGGAAGATGCTTCCACTTCTTCTCACACACTTTCTCTCTCTTTTCTCTCTTCTCTCTCTCTCTCTCCTAGGTTTTCTCAAATTCGTATGGAATGAGAGAGTGAGGGTTTAAGGTCCTTATATAGGTCCAGAACTCACCAAATTAGACTCAGGACCAAGGTATACTTAGGTTATGTCCAAAGGGAGACTGTTCCGTCTCAACGGAGCACTTCTGGAAGCCCCCCTTGAGCCAAAGGTCGGACTTAAGCTCACAGACATTGGATCTAGATCGAGTTACGTTTTCGGTCTGATCGGATTTACAAATCGCCCGAGGCGGACCAGTTTCAGTTCAACGGTCTCGGAAACTCGATCAGGGCCACAAGTACATTGACCTGTGTTGGAAATTTTTCCTGATCCAGGGTGTAATTGGGTCCAATTCTGACGGTATAAATCTTCATACTTGGCCCGCAAGCGACAACTCTCAGATTACTTAAATTCAGAATTTATTCCTAAATATTTTCACGTTTCTCACACTCTTCGCTCCAGGCTGAAGCAAATAGCCTCGGGACATTAGCTGAATTTGATTTCTGAGATGGTTGTCAAGCCCAGCAAAGCGGTCTTAACTGTTTAACTTCGCGTTAATCGGACTTTCGATGTGCGGTCCAGATCTGATACAGAGTTTCGTGATGCTCCCGAGAGCAGCCGGGTAATGAGATTGATCCTAAATTTTTGGGTAACCTAGCGTCAATGATTCTACAAGTTTTGGGTCTTGCAGATCGTATTTAAAGTGGATCAAGCGAATTTCGTAACTAATCTAGTTTAACACTTAGTTACTTTTGAAGGATAAGGTAGTGAAAGGTGAGATTTGTGAAGAAAAAGGTTAAAAAGCGATTTTAAACTGTGGGATTGAGTTCTGACAAGTTAATAAGGTGTTAGGATCGACCCGTTGCCTAAGGACGTCTAATTCCAGGTTGGCAAAAATCCGGGATGTTACAATCTACCCCCCTTAAAAATAGTTTCGTCCCCGAAATTGGCTAAAGGTAGTTAGAATTCTATTATTTTATTTGCCTAAGACTTATTGATTTCAAGTTCATATACGCGGTAGGTTGTATATTGTGCATACTAGTCTAGTACATTTTAGGCTACCCCCCTTAAAAATTTATTTCTTTATCTCTTACTTATATCCTGATGGTTTGCTACAATGGATTTTTTTATCTATTTGGAGTCTTGACGGCGATTCCCATCTGTTAAGAGTAAGATAGTTGTTTTCAATATTTGACCAACATGGAGATACGGTTATAGTGGGCTTGATCCCGATACATAGATCATCTACCTGGCCAGGGTAGAAAGCTCATCGTATCCCTTCCTAGTCCTGGTGGCTCCTGGTCTTCTGCTCGTTAAGCAGTGAGTCCATTGGTAGTCGCCCAGGATTGAGAATTGGGTCAAGCCGCGAATGCTTCGCAGTTTATATTTCAGTAACTCCGTAGACCGATCACTCTAAAAACTTAGGGAATGCCCATCACTGAAAGGTTCAAATGTCATATTTCTCGGGTTGCTCTTTAGGTCTTGGTCTAAGAGAGTCCTCGTTATTATCTATGTCCAAGGAAATAATGAGTCAAATCTTACTAGATCATCCTAAAACGGTATCTCATAGTAGAACTTGTTAGGGCTTCTATTATGTTCGTATTCAACGAGCACAGTTGTAGATGCGTTGACCTTGACTATTGTAACTCAGTTCGCACCCATTGTTAGGCCTATTCTGTAATATGAATTTGTTAATACTTGAACCCTAATTGCTTTACATTCTAAGGAAGATTCAGATCATATTTAGTGACCTATCTTTACGTACAGTTTGGATCAATTCCATTCGATCCTGGGCCAGTGGGGTAAGGGCCAACCATGCTTCTGCTGCGCCACTTTGATCAAAAGGATGTATAAACTGACTTAACTAGATTAGGCTCATAATGTTCTACCCCCCTTAAAAATTTATTTCTACCTCCAGGGTTCAAGATCTATGTCCTGATCTGTATGTCGGAACAAGGTGTAATTTAGGACCTATCCTTGACATGAAATGGGAAATACATTGGTCTGCCTTTCATCGACGATGTGTATTATGGCATTGATACCTATGGTCATAGAAAGGAGCTAAAGATAATGGGTATTGTGGTTGATTCAGGGACAGGTGTGAGTTTATGGCAAGATGCCTAATTCTACCAAGGAGTTTTGTCACGGTCCAGATTTTCCCTATTTAATCATGTCTAGCTTAACAGGCAGGCTATCTTTTGAAGTTCATATGCACAATATGTATGCCAACATGGCATGTGATTTAGGACCTAATTCCTAACTGTCGGTTGCCCATTTGGAAAATTCCTTGGGCCTAAAAAGAAAATCTCTAGTGGTTGTATCTTCCTAACACGTCTCAAAGACGAAGTTATAAACTTTTAGTTGCAAGTGGTCAGGCTAACAAGGAAGGAAAGTTGTATAGTGGGTCTGAGTCGGATACATATACCTTCTGCTTCGCGAGGACAGAAAATTTGTCGTATCAGTTCTTAATCCTAGTTGATCCCGACCTTCTGCTTGATCAGAGCATAGAGTTCATTAGTAACTACCAGGATTGAGAATTTAATTCAAACCGCGAATACCTCGCTTATATATATATTTCTCTACTCCGTGTTCCCGATTGTAATAAGTCTTTGGGAAGGCAATTCTAAGGGATGTATTGATTTAACCTAACATTAAATCCGAGGGATATGTAAGTTTTCTATGAGCGTGAATAATTACTAATCAAACAACCTTCCTAGGAGTTCTTAAAGAAGCCTATGAGTACCAAGGGGATTCAATGAAGGAACGGGGTCTCGCTCCAACCTACTCAAGCTGACTAACTAAGTCTCTCTTCAATTAGCTTAACATAATCGATCTCTTACATTCCTTAGTGTAACCAGTAGTAGTCTTAACCAGTCGTAACCTAGTCTAGTAGCGGAATCCACTATCGTAATCCACGTCTATGATACACTAGATGATTGCATACCATTATTAATAGAGGAAATTGTTTTATCACGTAGGGTCAAAAGTTGTCTGATCGGAATTGAGTTGCCTGACTTGAATTTAACTACGCTTGAGCACCTCACAGATGCCCATACCAACTAAGGAAGTCCTAGGGTTCACGTTATTAATTTATTGGATTTTCCATACTGCCAGATTTGTTTGCAAAATCTAGGAGTACCAACTCTAGGTCCAAAACTCTAAGGGCCTATTTATCAAACAACCATTTACTCTAAAAGCTTAAGCTGTCAAACAACCATTCACTCTAAAAGCTTAAGCTGTCAGAGTGTGGTGTATCAATGTATATCAAGGGACTTTATCACTTCAACACTATTTGGTTAGTGGTCTTAAGTTGTATTAAATGGGATGGTATTACTAATCCCACCTCGGGATTTGGAGTGGCATGTTTGGTAGGGGGTGGGAGGGGATTAAAATTAATTTTATAGGCTTTGAACAATGAGCCTTGTGTTGGACAGTGTGAGATGGGATTTCCAAATCCCATGATGATGAATTTCTAAGTGTAATTGAAAGGAAATCTCAGAATTTACTTTTAATTCCATACATTCCAAACATGGTGTCGGAAACCATGGGATACACCCAATCTAGGGACCATACCTTACACATATATTTATTGTTACTTTCACAATTCTATCCACCATAATCCCGCCGAATGCAGTTGGCCGAACGGGCCCTAAACGTTCCAACATTTGGAGGTTGTGAAAGTTATGGGACACAAAAATGTGGATCGTTATGCCCATATGGGTGTGAAATGGTGAGGCCAAGAGGAGTAAGAGATGGGTTTAGAGGAGTAATGGTAGAGGGGTGGAAGGAGTTCACACTTGTCAAGTACAACCCCAACTTGCCAAACATTCTACACATTCCATCAACATGAAAACACAAAGATCCTAACGCAATAACAAACAACTACGAGACAACGGCATGGATGACTAGGCATCCGAGTCTGGCAAAGGAGGAGGGGCACCCTTTCTCTTTCCCATGAGAGAAAGAAAAAGGTTAAAATCGAGAAAACGGTCGTAATGATCTCGAAAAAGGCCATGGGAAGGGAAGAAAAGAGAGAGGTGGGGCTGGAGTTTTGGGTTCTCCACGGATTTGAGCCTCAATAGAGGTTGTAAAGGCCTAAATGACAGGGAATGAAGAAGGAAAATGAAGAAATGGGATGAGTTAGGAAGCCTACACGATTTTGAGCCACCAATGGGAGATGTATGGGCTCAAATGAGAGAGAATGGAGAGGTTGGAAGTTGGCTATTACAGAAAACAGTGATGGTGTGCGTGCTTGGCCAGGGAATGACGAAATGGGTGGACGGAAGGGAGATTTGAGAGAGGAAACAGCAACTTGGAAGAGAAAATGAGAGCTCGGAGGGGTGGTTTGTGAAGGAAGTAGGTGTTTGGGGTGGTTTCAAGCCACGACCCATGCACCAGGGGGTCCCATTAGGCCCCAAAGGCCATCGGCCCGCCCGGCCGGGCCCGCTGACCGGCGAGGCCTTGCCGACCTGGCGAGGGCCTCGCCACCCCCTAGACCAACTGGTGAGGGCTCGCCATTTCAACGAGGCCATCCTGCCCCCTAAGTCCCAAAAATGTGTGGGGCCCACCCTAAGTCCCCCCACAAGTGCTCCGTTTGGACCCGAACTCCATTTGAGGCATTTTCGGGCCAATTTGCAAACCGGAATGAGTTTATGTGACGTGTAATATATGATTTTGGGGTAAGAGGCGCTAATCTATCCAAATAACCCATTTATTTGGTTAGATTCTATAAGGTTAAGGGTCAAAACCCATTTTATCCATTTATTCCCTATTTATAGTAAGTTTTAGTTTCGGTATTGTTCTTCATCATTTATATCCTAAGATTGGTGTGTATTATGAATGTGCTTAAAAGAAATGAAGAGTACAGTGGTGGAGGGTGAGATTTTGAAGGAATTGGATAAAAAAAAGGGTTTTAAGCTTTGAGATTAAGTGTAAGGTGTTGTGGTTAACCCACAACCTAAGGACATTCGTTTCTAGGGAATGACTCAAACCCGTCGACTGACGGCCTAGAGGCGACTTAGGTCGTTTCGGGTAGTTTTGGGATGTTTTTGATACATACCTGTATTTACTGATTTCTAACGGCTGGGATGGGGTGATTTCTGATCTAAACCCATCGTTTGACAGTCTAGAAGTGATTCGGGATCGTTTCGCGTGATCATGGGTGTGTACGGCCCAAACTCAGCTGTCGATTTCGGTCGGTTTCGCCGTTCGGCGAATTTGGAAAATCCTAAGTCAGTTTCTACGTTCTGTCACTCCCTCCGAAGTCAGAGTGCGTCAGAGTGCATCGTGTGACCATAACCCAGGTCCAGTTTAATACAAATCATGCTCTGATACCATCTTGTAACGCCCTGAAAATCAGGGGTCGAGCAAAGCTCAGCTCCCGAGTTCCAACGCATCACTTATGCAACACAGATGATGATGATTATGATGAGAGCATTGAAACATGAATGGGATTATACCAAAACAGCATATCATACTCCAGAGTCAGTTAAATTGCAAGCGGAAGACTGTGATAGATATATAAAATATAAAATATATAAACTGTGGTGAGTCTCCAGAGTGTGATAACATTACCAGGTTAATTCATTACAAGTACAATTCCAAAATATACCAAATGTGTAAGGTCCTCTAGTCAACATCCCTGTAACCCCGTCGATTAAGACACGGCTCACATGAAGCCGCCAGAAAACAGCATATACGAGAAAGCATCCTCATCGTCACAAAAGTCCGGCTCCGCCTCAGGAGTAGCGTCGCCATCTGCAATCAGACAAAGTCTGGTGGGTGTCCGGAACACCGTCCCCTAACGTGGGAGTGAGTGATCAACTCAGTGCAACAGTAAAGCATAGGTTAACATGTTATCAAAACAGTCAAGCAGTAATGATAAAGTAGTACAATCAACAATCCTAAGTACTCTTATTAATGCAAGTATGAAATGTTGTCATGATGCATGCCCTCGCCAACATACTCCCTCGTGTAACACCATCTTACGTCTGCGGCATGCTTTCATCCCTCAATGCTCCACATCTTCTAGGCACATGCAGTGCGATGATGAGCATGATTACCGAGTTGTTATTAGTCCCTTTAATACAGCAGTATTGGGAAACTAAGGTACCTCCCTTATATCATTCCCTAACAATGATCCATTCTAGGGTCGTCAATCCTAGATAATCTCATACGATAGTGCGGTTCTAGGTCGCTGCAGGGGCTTTCAGGGCTGTTACACGGAATCGTTGCACCACTCCCCCATCACCTTATCAATACAAGCCTAGTTTATACTCTGCTTACTACGGGAAGTCTCGTCGCCTCTCCGCAGATTCAGAGTATGCTCGAGGTGACTACACCGGGTACAGTCAGGGCTGTCAGGGCTGTTACATAGAATCGTTACCCCACTACTCCTTCACCCATCAAAGCGGTGTAGGCCGACAGCTCGAATACAGTATCCCATACCACCGTATTCGGTTCACGAGTCTGGGTTGCTTACTGGTCACTACGGGGAGGCACACCTGCCCCAGCGTAGGCCGACAGCTCGACCACGGTGTCCCATACCACCATGCCCGGCTCATGAGTCTTAGCGGATCGAGGTACCAAGGTTAACGGGGTTGCACTGGTAATTCGGTACCTTAGGTTCAAGCATAGCGTCCAAACATGGTGAACATACATTACAGATCGGGTTACTTGACGAGCTCGGCTAGCTCGAGCGCACGACAAGTTGAACGACATGAAGTGCATAAGCACTTCGCGTGGCCAACCTGTAACATCCCGGATTTTTACCAACCTGGGATTAGACGTCCTTAGGCAATGGGTCGACCCTAACACCTTATCAACTTGTCAAAACTCAGTCCCAAAGGCTAAAATCGCTTGTGAACCATTTTCTTCACAAATTCCACCCTTCACCACCTTGATTTTTCAATTTTTCAAAGTACTTTCACCCTAGACGCTATCTTAAACTAGCTAAGTAGTATAACTTGGATCACTTTATATACAAACTACAAAGGCCCAGGTACCACCTCAGACAGAAATCTTATAGGACTAAATCCTTTAGAAATGAGACAAAGTTAACTAAGTGCAAAACTAGATTAGCTACAAATCTGCTAGAATCGCTTTAAATACGATCTGCAAGACCCAAAACTTGTAGAATCATCGACGCTAGGTTACCCTAAAACCTAGGATCAATCTCATTACCCGGCTGCTCACTGGAGCATCTCGAAACTCCGTATCGGATCTGGACCGCACGTCGGAAGTCCGATTAACACGAAGTTAAGGAACTAGGACCGCCTCGCTGGGCTTGACAACCATCTCAGAAATCAAATCCAAATAATGTCCCAGCGCTATTCGCTTGAGCTCGGAGTGAAGAGTGTGAGAAATGTAAAATTAATTCAAAATAAAATATCTTGAATAGTAATCTGGCACCACTCGCTTGCGGATCAGTATTAAGCAACCAGACCGTCAGAATCAGACCAAATTACACCCTCGGATCAGGAGAAATTTCATACACATTTACATGTACTACTCGGAATCTCCGATCGAGATCCGCTGACCGTTGAACTGAAACTGGTCCGCCACGCGTGATCTGGAAATCCCACTGAAATGAAAACTTCATAGAACGTAGATCCAGCGTTAGTGAGCTTAAGTCCGACCTTTGGCTCAAGGAAGGCCGCCAAAACCCTCTTTTGAGCTGAAACAATGCCGATTTGATTATAATGTAAGTATACCTTGACATAAGTCTATTTCGGTGAATTTTTAGGCTATATAAGGACCTTAAACCCTCTCTCATTGGCAGCCATACGAATTTGAGATTGAGAGAGAGAAAAGAGAGAGAAAGTGTGGGAGCAGTGGGAGAATCTCCCTGCCACTCTTCCAGTCGCTATTCGGGCTCCACCGCCTGATTCTCATCGCTTTCCCCTTCCCGGCATTTCCGACGTCATTTCTAGGTATGAAACCCTAACCCTAATCTGTTTTGGGGTTTAGACAGTTGTAGGTTGTGAAATAGCTAACCTATTTCGTTCTATAGTTGTCAAACTGCCGAATACGGAAGCTTAGCAAACCTATCGACTCCGTTACGATTCTACGACAAAAGGTGCGGACTTTAGGTATAGGTTATGGTTTTCAACGCTTTCAATGTCAGATAATGATAGATTCATGATCTGCATGCAATTGCACATGTACAAAGTGCTGTCTGTTTTTCGTTTCGATTAAAGATGAAAAATATGGAATTCTACATACTCTAGGTATTTGTAGAAAGTACCGTATACGTACAAATTTTGGAAATGTGTTTGAGATGATTAATTGTTGTATGAATATATTATATGTGGATAAATTACTTGTTTGGCGAAAGGACTCGCCCTATACATGTTTTGCTTATATACACTATGTATGTTGAAATTGTGTATTCTAGAAAGTACCGTATACGTATAAATTTTGGAGATGTATTTGCCATGATTATTTGCTGTATGAATATATTATACATGGATAAAATACTCGCTTGGCTAAAGGATAGCCCTAATACATGTTTTGCTAACATACACCATGTATGTTGTAATAGTGTATTCTAAGTGTTTGTGAAAATGACTGAATGAGTATAGAATTCTCATTCGTGCTCGCCATGACTAATTGTCATGGATTCATGATTGATGTATTGGCGATACCCCTTTGACGAAAGGATTTGCCCTAAGTCACGCCACGGCCAATATACACTATATATGCTAAAATGTGTGGCCCAAGTGTTTGTGGAAATGACTGAATGAATATGGAACTTGGATTCCTGCTTGTCATGACTATCCGTGTCGTGGGTGTACGCGTGTTATGATTGGGGCAACTCCCTAGTGAAAGGATTTGGCCTAATGCCTATGTGATCGACATATGTCATGTATGTTGATGTATGTTTGTTTAAGTGTTTCTTGAAATGTCTGAATGAGTAGTAGTTAGCAAATTGTAATGTATAAGGGTGTTGAGATATGATTCTCAACCTCTTTTAACTATGTGTATGATCTCCTTGGATAGTTGTGTGATTAGGAATTGAACATGTACAAACTCATGCTTGTGTTGTGCTTCATAACATGCTCAACTGCTTTATGATTTTAACTATGTAATGCATATGTTTAAATTTATATTTACGTTGTATGATCCGTCATGGGTGATGGGGGAGTGGAGCAACGAGTGCGTGTCAACAGCCCTGGCAGCCCTAAACGGATAATACCAGACCTTGATTGTATGTTGAATCTTGATCCACTACTGCTTTATCTATCTGCACTTGATTGTGTTTGGGGCTATGATTATAGTCCAGACAATCGGTACCAGAATTGCATTCGTGGCTGTGATTCATTTGCCACGTGAGATGTGTTCGACGAACCCGAGTCGTACTTCGGTTGACGATAGTGGTTGGCCACGCGAAGTGCTTATGCACTTCATGTCGTTCAACTTGTGGTGCCCTCGAGCTAGCCGAGCTCGTCAAGTAACCCGATCTGTCTTATGTATGTTCACCATGTTTGGACGCTACTGCTTGAACCTAGGGTACCAAACTTACCAGTGAAATCCTTTTAACCATGGTACCTCGATCCGCTAAGACTCATGAGCCGGACATGGTGGTATGGGACACCGTGGTCGAGCTGTCGGCCTACGCTGGGGTTACGTGCCTCCCCGTAGTGACCATTGAGCACCAAACAACTCGTGAGCCGAATACGGTGGTATGGGACACTGTATTCGAGCTGTCGACACCTACGGCGAGAGCCGAGTACGGTGAGACCTGTACTCGTGCTGATGGGCGACGAGTCCTCTGTAGTGTCTTCGAGTATACTCCAAGGTCTGTGATTGGCGACGAGCCCTTCACAGCAACTAGAGTATGAGTTGAGCCGAGTACGGTGAGACCTGTATTCGAGCTGACGGCCAACGATTGAGCCGAGTACGGTGAGACCTGTACTCGAGCTGACGATCAGCAATTGAGCCGCATACGGTGAGATCTGTATCCGTGCTGACGGGTGACGAGCCCTTTGCGATGCCTTCGTTATGCCTCTCAAACCATAATATCGTATGAGATAAACTAGGACTGACGACCCTAGAATGGATCATGTTTGGGAATGATACAAGGGAGGTACCTTAGTTTTCCAATACTACTTATTGAAATGGACTAATAATAACTCGGTAATCATGCTCATCATCGCACCGCATCTGCCTAGTAGATGTGGAGCACTGAGGGAGGTATGCATTCGCGAACGTAAGATGATGTTGCATGAGGGTGGTTTGGCAAGGGCATACATCATCATGTCATTTCATACTTGCATTTAATAAGAGTAGTTAAACTTGTTTGATTGTACTGCTTGATTGAATTGATAACATGTTAACCTATGCTTTATTGTTCCACTGAGTTGATCACTCACTCCCACGTTACAGGACGGTGTTTGCAACACCAACCAGATTTGTTGAGTTTCAGGTGTTGGCGATGCTTATGAAGCAGAGCCGAACTACTACTATGATGTTGAGGAGGAGTTCTCCTACATGTAATCTCTAACAGGTCTATGAAGACCCGGTATTGTATTGACGGGGCTACGGTACTTGGGATAGGAGACATTACACTTCCTCACATTTGGTATATTTTAGAACTGTACTTGTAATTATTTAACCTGGTAATGTTATCACACTCTGGAGACTCATCATAGTTTATATATTTTATTTATCTATCACAGTCTTCCGCTTGCAAAGTTAACTGTCTTTGGAGTATGATACGTTGTTTTGGCTTAATCTCACTCATGTTCAATGCACAAATACAGTCAACATTCAATCATCATTCATTTTGTTTCATAAGTGATGTTCTGGAACTCGGGAGTTGAGTTTATGCTCGACCCCCGATTTTCAGGGCGTTACACAACCACTATCTCCAACCGAAGTACGACTCGGGTTCGTCGAACACATCTCACGTGGCCAATGAATCTCAGCCACGAATTCAATCCCATTACCGATTGCCTGGACTATACAATAGCCCCAATCACATTCAATTATAGATAGTTAAAGCAGTAATGGATCAACATTTCAAACCACACAATCAAAGTCTGATATGGACCACTTAGGGCTGCCAGGGCTGTTGCACGGAATCGTTACACCACTCCCCTATCACCCTTTACGGCCTTTATGGAATACAACTTAAACATGAATTTAAACATATGCATTACATAGATAAAATCGTACAATCAGTTGAGCATGTTATGAAATACAACATAAGCATGAGTTTGTACATATTCAATTCCTAATCACACAGATATCTAAAAAAATCATACACATAGTTAAAGGAGTTGAGAATCATATCTCAACACCCTTATACATTACAATTTACTAACTACTACTCATTCAGACATTTCAACAAACACTTTAGACTACATACATCAACATACATGATATATGTTGATCACATAGGTATTAGGCCAAATCCTTTCACTAGGGAGTTACCCCAATTATAACATGCGTGCACCCACGACGGATAGTCATGGCAAGCAAGAATCCAAGTTCCATATTCATTCAGTCATTTCCACAAACACTTGGGCTACACATTTTAACATATATAGCGTATAGTGGCCGTGGCGTGATTTCGGGCAAGTCCTTTCGCTAGGGAGTTGTCGCATACATACAAGCATATAGTCACGACAAATAATCATGTTAAGCACAAATCCGTATTTCATACGTATAAGATATTTTCTACAAATATGAAGAATACAGTATATTCAACATAGCTAACGTAAAACTGAAAAATGAAATGGACAGCACTTTGTACATGTGCAATTGCATGCAGATCATGAATCTATCATTATCTAACATTGAAAGTTTTGAAAACCATAACCTATACGTCTAAAGTCCGCACCTTACGCCGTAGAATCGTAACGAACTTGCTAAAATCGCTAAGCCTTCGTTGGCATTGTTATCACAACCTATATCACAAGTTGAGTCAGCTATTTCGCTATTTGCAACATGTGAAACTCTAGAACAGATTGGGGTTAGGGTTTCTTACCTAAGAATGAAGTCAGAATCGCTGGAAAAGCGATGAGATAACGATGGTTAAACGTATAGCAGGGGGATGGAGTATCAGGAAGATGCTCCCACTTCTCTCACACTTTCTCTCTCTTTTCTCTCTTCTCTCTCCTAGGTTTTCTCAAATTCGTATGGAATGAGAGAGTGAGTGTTTAAGGTCCTTATATAGGTCCAGAACTCACCAAATTAGACTCAGGGCCAATGTATATTTAGGTTATGTCCAAAGGGAGACTGTTTCGTCTCAACGGAGCACTTCTGGAAGCCCCTCTTGAGCCAAAGGTCGGACTTAAGCCCACAGACATTGGATCTAGGTCGAGTTATGTTTTCGGTCCGATCGGATTTACAGATCGCCCGTGGCGGACCAGTTTCAGTTCAACAGTCCCGGAAACTCGATCAGGGCCACAAGTACACTGACCTGTGTTGGAAATTTTCCCTGATCCGAGGGTGTAATTGGGTCTGATTCTGACGGTCTGAATCCTCATACTTGGCCCGCAAGCGACAAGTCTCAGGTTACTTAAATTCGGAATTTATTCCTAAATATTTTCACGTTTCTCACACTCTTCGCTTCGGGCTCAAGCGGATAGCCCCGGGACATTAGCTGAATTTGATTTCCGAGATGGCTGTCAAGCCTAGCAAAGTGGTCCTAACCGTTTAACTTCGCGTTAATCGGACTTTCGATGTGCAGTTCAGATCTGATACGGAGTTTCGTGATGCTCCCGAGAGCAGCCGGCTAATGAGATTGATCCTAGATTTTAGGGTAACCTAGCGTCAATGATTCTACAAGTTTTGGGTCTTGCAAATCGTATTTAAAGTAGATCAAACGGATTTCGTAGCTAATCTAGTTTAACGCTTAGTTACTTTTGAAGGATAAGATAGTGAAAGGTGAGATTTGTGTAGGAAAAGGGTTAAAAAGCGATTTTAGACTGTGGGATTGAGTTCTGACAAGTTAATAAGGTGTTAGGATCGACCCATTGCCTAAGGACGTCTATTTCCAGGTTGGCAAAAATCCGGGATGTTACAGTGGATGACCCAATTCACTTAAGTTTCAGCTTTTCATATAAGGTATTCGCACAACTCAAGTACTCGCCTTACGAGTCCAAGTTAAATGATTCGAGACGCGATCTCAGCTCGATGTCCCGCGATGGACGTAAAGCCACTAAGACGAATATATTTCTATAGCCTCGGGTTTAGTGGCTCACTAACGAGCTGTCTAGATGTAAGACCCGTATCCTAGCTTGTACTGTTCCGTAGGCTTCTGCGGTCCTCCCGGTCGAATTTCGGCGACCCGCAATCTGTTATCAGCGTTTGCGCGCGATCCTGAGTCATGTCCCGTATATCAGAGTTAGCTCGACTCGAAACTTGTCTCCTTACGACCACGTCGTCGTCGCGGTTCCAACGCCGCGTATTATGCGCCGAGGCGATACCCGGGCCAGGAGATGTAGGCCTACGTTCAGTTCGAGGAAAAAGGCCACGTATTTGCATACCCAAGACAATCTTTCAAATCAATCACGTCACATCCCATCAATCAAGTGTCACATCACCTCTCATGTCAAGTACAAACCCTATCCCCAAGCAAAACTCCAAAGTCAAAGCAACCCATACCCCTCTTACACAATCTACCCCAAAAGTTAACAAATCTCTCACCTCACCCATCACTCACCTCACCCATCACTCTCTCTCTCTCCTTACAACCCTCTCTCTCTCATTTCTCAAACCCATCTCCCAAGCAACCAAGCTCCAACGTATGAGCTTCCCAAGATCTCATGGAGAAGCTCTAATGTGGCCCACTTCCTACCCTCTCATCTCTCATCTCAACCATCAAAACTTCATCATCTTCCGTTGAAATCAAAGACAAGGAGTTCGGCGTTCCATCGGACCAAGAAGGAGGCCAATAGGTGGGTGATTTTATTTATTTAATTTGTGATTTGAGGGCCCACATGTGAGACCCATCTTGATGTATGTGTTGTATTAAAGAAGGACCCATAGTGGCGGGGTACCTCCACCAACCGATTCTCTCTCTCTCTCTCTCTCTCTCTCTCTCTCTCTCTCTCTCCCCCTCTCTCTCTCTCTCTCTCTCTCTCTCTCTCTCCCTTTGATGTCGTGTGGCCCACCTGATGCGTGTGATACATCCACGCCATCTATCACGGTGGAGCCCACTTTGATGTATGTGGTGTATCCATTCCGTCCAGCAACTTGGATGTTGAGACCCACCGTGACGTATGTGTGTCATCCACACCGTCTATCCATGGTGGATGTATCACACGCAGCGTATGTGTTGTATCCATGGCTGCCCTACCCGTGGGGCCCATGTGAGATGTGTATTTTACCCTGGCCGTCCACCTAATGGGCCAGATTGCTGACCGTCCAACCGTGATACGTCCAGCAGCAGACGTTGCTGGACAGCATGAAAGGGAGACATAAATATCAGCTTGACCCCAATCGGGTGGGCCACATTGACGTGGCACCACCCTGCTGTATGTGTCCTATCCACCGTACATCAGGGATGGTGGGACTCCACCTACCAAGTTGCGCCTCCACCCGTCCGTCCATTGCTGGACACAAGACGCTGGATGCTGGTTGATTATAATAATAATAATAATAATAATGTAATATTAATATTATATATATAAATATAATATATCTGGTGGGCCCCACGTGGGACCCACCTCTATAAGCAGTTTGGCTGGTGCTGCTGGAGTGCAGCCAGCAAGTGGACCTCCCTCCGTGATGTATTTGCCATCCAACATGTCCGTCCGTACTGGGCAGAACGTGGGCAGGTGGGGCCCACCTTAATATATATTGTATGCAGACCGTCCATTCATGTCACCATGGTCCAGTGACCCACCATACATGTGCCTTGCATCCAGCTCGTCCGTCGAGGACGCTGGATGCTGGGCTGATTTGTTATATATATATATATATATAATATATATATATATATATAATATATATATATATATATATATATATATATACACACCATATGTGTATACGGAGGGCCCTCTTGGAAACGAATTGGCTGGTGTGCGCTGACAGAAGCGTTATTGTTGCTGTCATGACGTCAGCAAGTTCTGTGGGCCTCACCTGTTTTGGCATCACCAGGTTATGTGGGACCCATCATGATGTATTTATTCCATCCATACCGTTCAGATGTTGTTGGACGGCACTGGACAATGTTTGGATGGTGCCGATGTGCATGGACAATGTTTGGGCAGTGCTGATCACATTAGTGAGCCATGTATCCTATGATAGTATACACTGATACACATGTGCACCTGCCACTATTGAAATGATTTTAGATGTAATCCGAGCTCCCACTGTCCATCAGAACGTTGGACCCACCGTAATATAAATGTTATGTATATTCACACCATCCATTCATGTGGCCCCCACGTGATGTACATGTTTGATCCAAGCTGTCCATGTCATGCAGCCCACTTGATGTATGAGAGGCCCACTATGACGTGTATTTAGCCCATGTAACTGGCCTATAGTGTTGTGTAGAAGGCCCATGTGAGCGGCCCATAGTGTTATGTAGTAGGCCCATGTGATGCGGCCTATAGTGATGTGTAGTAGGCCCATGTGATTTGGCGCATAGTGAAGTGTAGTAGGCCCATGTGATGCGGCCCATAGTGATGTGTAGTAGGCCCATGTGAGCGGCCTATAGTGTTGTGTAGAAGGCCCATGTAAGCAGCCCATAATGTTGTGTAGAAGGCCCAGGTGAGCGGCCCATAGTGTTGTGTAGAAGGCCCATGTGAGCGGCCCATAGTGTTGTGTATTAAACTCATGTGTGTTAGGCCCATATGTTATGTATTTAAGGCTCATGTGCAGGGCCCTCCAGTTGCGTATTTATGGCCCATTAGTGCGACCCATCCATGAGGTCCATCATGATGTATTTTTGGCTCACGTGCAAGGCCTACCTGTTTGTACTTTTGGCCCATGTGATGGGGCCCACCTGTTTTGTATTTGAAGCCCATGTGATGCGTCTCATAGTGATGTGTGAGCGACCCATGTGATGTGGCCCATAGTGATGTGTGTTAGGCCCATGTGAGCGGCCCATTGTGATATGTTTCCAGGCCATGCGTTGAGGATCATTGTGATGTATTTGAGGCCAAGGTATGAGGCCCAATATGATGTATATTAGGCCCATGGTGATGTATATTAGGCCCTTGTGTGAAGCCATGGGCCCACTATATGTTTGGCCTTATGTGGACCACTCCTTGGAAGCAATGTTGGTTAAATATCCACATTGATGGCAATGATGGTTGAATGTCCACATTGTGACTTTTCCTTAAGCCTTGTTAGGCTCATTCTCACCGATCATCGATTCTGATTGTCGAGGCCGAGTCCGATTGACGAGGCCGATTCTGTATGTCGAGGCCAATTGTCGAGGCCAATTGTTGAAGCCGATTCCGATTGTTGAGGCCAATTCCGATTGTCGAAGCCGATTCCGATTCCGATTGTCGAGGCCGAGACTGATTGACGAGGCCGATTCCGTTAGTCGAGGCCGATTGTCGATTCCGATCGTCAATTCCGATTGTTGAGGCTGAGTCCAATTGACGAGGCCGATTCCCTATGTCGAGGCCGATTCCGATCGTCGATTCCGATTGTCAAGGCCAATTGTAGAGGCTAATTCCGATTGTCGAGGCCGATTGTTGAGGCCGATTCCGATTATCGAGGCTGATTTCGATTGTCGAAGCCGATTGTTGAGGCCGATTCCGATTCCGATTGTCGAGGCTGAGTATCGAGGCCAATTTCGATTTGTCGAGGTGAGTATCGAGGTCGATTACGATTTGTCGAGGCCGATTGTATAGGCCGATTCTGATTGTCGAGTGCGATTGTCGAGGCCGATTCTGATTTGTTGAGGCAGATTCTGATTGTCGAGGCCGAGTATCGACACCGATTCCGATTGTCGAGTGCGATTGTCGAGGCCGATTCTGATTTGTCGAGGCCGATTCCGATTGTCGAGGTCGAGTATCAAGGCCGATTCTAATTTGTCGAGGCCGATTGTATATGTAAGACCCGTATCCTAGACCGTACCATTCCGTAGGTTCCTGCGATCTTTCCGGTCGAATTCCGGCAACCTTCGACCCTTAACCGGTATTTGTGCGCGACCCTGATTCACACGCCGTCAACCCGAGTCGACTCAACATGAGACTTGTACCCTAGCGACCGCCCCGTCGCCGCGGTTCTGATGCCGAGACTCGCGTGTCGATCCTATACCTTGGTCAGGATATGTGGGTCCACGTTCGGTGCGAGGAAAACGCCGTGCGTACGAATTTCGAGAGAATCTCTACGACTTGTCACATCAATCAATCAATCAAACAATCTCATCATGTCAAGTACACATCACCTCTCACCCTTCCCCAAGCAACCCCTAAAGTCAAAAGTTTCTTACAAGGTCATACCCCTTCTTACACAATCTACCACAAAAGTCAAAAAAGGCTCTTACACCCATCACTCACCACATCAACACATCCATCACTCCATCACCCATCTCTCTCTCTCCCTTTACAAACCTCTCTCTCATTCTCAAATCACATTCCCAAGCAAGGAAAAAAAAATCCTACGTCCAAGCATTTCTAACCTCCAAGAGAAATTTTGTATGTGGCCCACTTCCTACCCTCTCATCTTCCATCTCAACCATCCAAACTTCATCATCCCCCGTTGAAATCGAAGCTTAGGCGGCTACCTTTCCGACGAACCAAGAAGCAGAAGACTATGGGTGATCTTGATTCCACATTGCATTTTTTTTGTGATTAAAGGGCCACATGTAGTGGGACCCACCTTGATGTATATTTTGTATCAAAGAGGGGCCCATAGTGGCGGGGCCCCTCCATCACCTCCGACATCGCCGATGCTCTCTCTCTCTCTCTCTCTCTCTCTCTCTCTCTCTCTCTCTATGATTATAGCCCACCTAATGTGTGTATATCATCCATGCCATCTACCGGTGAACCCCATCCATGTGGGACACACCACGATGTTTATATGTCATCCCAATCATCCATAGGGGGCCCACCTTGAGGTGGCTATCAGTAGGAGTGGCTGCCAGTGAAGTGTGATCTGACATGGGCCCACCCAGCCCCATGGCTCAGGTGGCAGACCGAGTGAAAGATGCCCGTTTCAACACTTGAGGTCTTGGTATCAATCCTGTGGTGGTGGCTACCATGGAGTGTGTACTGACATGGGTGTGGACAAACGGTGGGGTCCATGGGACCCACCCACTTCGTCATCCATCCAAACGGGCCACACCATGGTGTTTTTGTTTGATCCAAACCGTCCATTGCCCATAGACGGTGGGACCATGTCCGTGTGGGGCCCTCCTTGGTACGCCACCCACACCCATATCCATAGCTCGACTGGCAATTGAGTGAAAGATACCTCGTTGCAGCACTGAAGTCTTGGCCTCGATTCCCTAATAGGGTGGCTAACGGTGAAGTGTGATTGACAGTGGGGCCCATGAGACCCATCCTAGCCACACCGTCCATCCACTCAGTTGGGCCACACCATGTTGCATGTGTTCAATCCTAGCCGTCCACCGTCTTTGGACGGTGGGACCCACCCCACGTGTGGGGTAACACCATGATGTATGTTTTTGTCCAGGCCGTCCAAGGCCTGGACGGTAGTCATGTATAATATATATTATATTATATTATATTATATATATTATATATTATATTATATTATATATATGATATATTATATTATATATATATATGGTGTTGTGGTGGGCCCTACGTGGGACCCACCTCTGTTTGTGTCAGGGAAGAAAAAGAAAAAGAAAAAGAAAAGAAGCAACTTTGCTGCTCATAAAGCAGCCAGTAGCTGTTGTTCTCTCTCTCTTTCTCATTCTCTCTTTCTTTCTCTCTCTCTTTCTCTTTCTCTCTCTCTCAACGTCAGCAGTTAATTTCATGGGTCCCATCTGGTTCACCCACACCGTCTATCTATGGGACCCACCATGGTGCATGTGTTGTATCCAAACCGTCCAACCATCGGTGAGATCATTTTAGGACATGGGGTAAATGAATGAGATCCAAAGTTCAAGTAGACCCCACCAATTGTAATAAATAGTGGGGTATAGTGACATCCACCGTTTAAAACTTCGTAGGAGCCACAGGTGGTTCCCACTCAAGTTGATATTGTTTTCATTTCACCTATCTCTATGTTAACTTATGAATAGATCGGATCTCCAAAAATACATAAGGGTGGGCCCGACTGATATACTTGAGGCCCATTTGATCGGCCATTCGATCGGCCCATTCAATTCGGCCCATTTGATCGGCCCATTCGATTCGGCCCATTTGAATCGGCCCATTTGATCGGCCCATTTGGTCGGCCCGGTGCGATGTATGTGAGGTCCATGAGCGAGGCCCAATGTAATGTAATGTATGTATGTGGCCGTTACACTCCTTGGGAGCAATGTTGGTTTGACGTCCATATTGATGGGCAATAATGGTTAGACGTCCTCATTGTGACCTTTCCTCAGGCTTTGTTAGGCCCATTCTCTTCATGAGTTAACCCAAATAAGTGGGCCTCATTCGCTGTAGGTGAATGACTTCATAACCACGGCCGATGCCGATTATCGACCCTAATTATCGGTGTCAATTACCGATACTGATTATCGATGCCGATTGTCGAGGCCGACGCCGATTATCGACCCTAACTACCGATGCCGATTATCGATGCTAATTATCGATGCCGATTGTCGAGGCCGACGCCGGTTATCGATATCGATTATGAGTATGTGACCATATAACATCATAATACATGCCCATACGCATCATCTGCATGCTTGTGATGAGATGAGTGATTGATCATAGCGCATGTCAGGGCAAATTGTTATAAGACTCCCTGGTAAAAGGAGATGCCCACATGAGTGTGTAGTACGCGCATGAGTGCTATATGACTGAATTGCGTGATTCATGCATCTCACATTGTGTGACATGTATACTATATGCCCTAGCGACATCAGGGCCATATCCACCACAGGCATATCGTGGTTGGCAGGATTAGATACCGAAAATCTTGTTCTACATGGGGTGCTATAAATATCCCTGGCTGAAAGTCCCTAAACCCTTATAGTACCAAAAGGTTGCTCCAACGCCTAGACCGAGTGAGTATATGAGCGTCGAATGCCGATTACCAGAAGGTCGCGCTTTCCACTGGATCGTGGTCGGTTGGAAGGGGGTGCGGCCTTACCTGCCCGAGAGAAGGGGGCAAAACTAGGCTGAGTTTGACCAGCTCAAGGAATGGGTCCGCTATCAACGAGCCGAGCCCGATATTGGTAGGCGGATAGTGAGGTCTCTTCCACTCACCTTATTGCACGCAATGGGATAGCAATCTGGTTCGGAGTGTACTAGACCCCGGTGATATTTCAGATTCAAACTGTATTGATATATGGACTCAGATGAGGATTTGTATGCTTGAATTGCATCTCACATCGCATGGCCTTGGTATGGCCGACATCATTCATGTCTTGCATCACATGGCCTTGGTACGGCCTATGGTATTCATGGATTCATCAGCATGTTCCGCATTACTTTGATACTTCATAACTGTATTACTACCTTGCGCACATACTTTCACCACCCTCTAAGCTTTCTATAAGCTTATGCACGACCGTTGCGTGCAGGTGACGTTGGACCGCAGCAGCACTGAGGCAGGATTGCTTAGCAGATTATCTTGGAGCTTTTTGTCCATTATCATTGTATTTCCCTTTATGCTCATTGTACTTATAAAGTTTTTTATCATAGTGAAAATGTGATGGAGTTTTTGGTTGTTGTTTGTGGGTTATGCCTTTGGTTAAGCTTATTACGAATTAAACTGATGCTGAAAATTCTCTTCGTAGCATCCCAGGATCGGAACCTGGCGAATGGGCGTTGGGAGCCGAGAATGGGGTACTACGGAGGCTATCGACGCCGGATTCGGCGATCGGGAATTTTGTGAGCCCGGTTTCTGAGTTTGGAGCGTGACAGAAGTTGGTATCAGAGCATAACTTGGGAATAACTATGAACAACATTACATATCCGCTATGAATGGCTAAGTCCCTAAGTTCGAATAGCTTAGCGATCTTTGATTACAGACCTTTAACGTGCGTGCCTTCGAGAGTTTTCCAAAGCTGATAGGCGCATTTGCTTGTTCCTTTAGGACAAGATGCCCAAGAGAGTGACCCAATTGACTCTCGCACCACCACCTGAGACTCCCGCACTACCACATACGATTCCCGCTCCACCACCAGAGATTCTGACTGCCCAGCCAAGGGATGCAGCTCCTCTACCAGAGACCGGTGCAGATCCGACCATATCCGTGAGTGCCTCCCAGTTACAGCAGATGTTGCAAGCTATGATGGCCGCACTTCAGGGGCAGGGCAGGCACCCCGTTGTTTCACCAGATTAGGCCGAGCAGGAGCGCGCGATCGCCCTCCTTCATGAGTTTCGACGGGCTCGATCCCCCGCATTTCCAGGGCGAGCCAGACCCGACGGTAGCTGAAAGATGGCGCGCCGATGTGGAGAAGATAGTCGATACGATGGGATGTACGACCCAGTGGCGAGTTCGATTAACAGTATTTCTTCTCATGGTGAGGCTGAGCACTGGTGGACGTCAGTCTCCCGAGCAGCGAGCTCCAATTTTGTGTGGACATGGGAGGATTTTGTGGATCGATTCGACTGACAGTACTTTCCTGATCACATCTGACGACAGCGAGCGTTGGAGTTCGAGGCCTTGGTGCAGGGTGATATGACGGTGGCTCAGTACGCGGCTCGTTTTATAGCACTGTCCAGATTTGCACCATATTTGATAGATGATGAGGAGCGGAGAGCCCGTCGATTCGAGGAAGGTTTACGTTACGGTCTTCGAGGCCGTGTTATTGGGCATGAGCTCCCGACTTTCGACGAAGTGGTACGGAAGGCCTAGATTTATGAGGCTAAGTGGGCCGGTTCTCAGTCTGATCGCGGTCAGAGGAGAGACCGGAAGAGGCAGGCTCCCTCTAGTGACTCTTAGCAGCGTCGACCACAGCAGCAGAGGCGTACAGGTTGCCCAGCTTTCAAAGCCCCAGTAACACCTCCAGCACCACCGCTGAGGCAGTTCACCAGCACATGTTTTGGGTGTGGTGCGACGGAGCATCGTATGTGGGAGTGTCCTCGCCCCCAGTAGCAGCAGAAGCAACAGAGGGTCCCCAGCAGCCTCCACCACCAGCAGCAGCAGAGACCCCCACAGCAGCAGTGACAACAGCCCCCACCACCGAGGCCACCTTAGCAGCAGCATCAGCACTAGCCTCCAAGACCGCAGCAACAGAGGCAGCAATATCGAATGCCTCAGCGACAGCAGTAGCAGCAGCACGCTCAGAGGGGACAGGCACCTCCCCAGCCGGCTCAAGCTAGGTTCTACGCGGCTCAGCAGGATCCTCAGTCATCTGGAGGAGTCGTTGAGGGTATACTTCCAGTCTCTGCATGCATTACTCGAGTTTTGTTTAGTTCTGGTGCTTCGCACTCGTTTATGTCCGAGGGATTCTATCGTTCGACTGGATTGCTGACAGAGTCTGCTCGAGAGGGGTTGACCATATCGACGCCCTTGGGGAAGACTACAGTATTAGGCCGCTTCTGTTCGTCTTGCCCCGTGCTAGTGGGAGAGATTTTCTTGCCTGCCTACTTGTATGTGTTACCGATGTCAGATTTCGACGTTATCTTGGGCGTGGATTGGCTTACTGAGTATCACGCCATCTTGGACTACTCCACAAGGACATTCACGTTCTGTATACCAGGCTTGCCGCGGTTTCAGTTCGTTGCAGAGCCCCGGGGAGAGCCATTGTCATGCTTGATATTCTGCGTCGTTGAGGAGCCTGTCGCCTCTTGTATTGATCAGATGCCGATTATTTGCGATTTTTTCGATGTGTTTTAGGAGATTCTAGGATTACCGCCTCGACGACACACCAAGTTTCAGATTGATCTCATGTCCGGTACCGTGCCTATTTGGAAGGCCCCGTATTGTATGGCACCATTGGAGTTGTGGGAACCGCATAAGCAGTTGGACGAGTTACGCGAGTTGGGCTTTATTCGTCCGAGCAGTTCACCGTAGAGAGCGCCGATACTCTTCGTGAAGAAGAAGGATGGCTTGTTGAGGCTCTGCATAGACTACCGCGAGCTCAATAAGGTCACGATCAAGAACAAGTATCCGCTCCCAAGGATCAATGATTTGTTTGATCAGCTGCAGGGTGTACAGTTCTTTTCGAAGATTGACCTGCGTTCCGGTTATCATCAGATTCGGGTCCAAGAGGAGGACATTCCGAAGACAGCATTCAGGACACGTTATGGTCATTTTGAGTTCTAGGTCATGTCCTTTGGACTAACCAATGTGCCCGCGATATTCATGCAATTGATGAACTAGGTCTTCCACCCTTATCTCGATCAGTTTGTTGTAGTCTTCATCGACGACATTCTGATCTATTCGACCTGTGAGGAGCACGAACAGGATTTGGAGGTTACGTTGTAGACCCTCCGCGCACACCAGTTGTATGCGAAGTTGGAGAAGTGCGAGTTCTAGCAGGATGAGGTGAAGTTCCTCGGTCACGTGGTGACGAGGAGGGCGTCGCAGTGGACCCTCGAAGGTTGAGGCAGTGCGTCAGTGGGCCAGCCCACGATTGCGTCCGAGATCCGCAGTTTCCTTGGTTTAGCGGGCTATTACCGGCGTTTCATTGAGGGCTTCTCTCTTATTGTAGCCCCACTAACCAAGTTAACTCAGAAGGGAGCAGAGTTTATTTGGAGCGATGCCTATGAGCGAGCATTTATGGAGTTGAAGGACCACCTCACTTCCGCTCATGTCCTCACTCTTCCCTCTGGGAGTGATGGATTTATTGTATTCACTGATGCCTCGCATATTGGTTTAGGTGCCGTCCTGATGCAGCACGGGAGACCAGTGGCCTTCGCGTCTCGCCAGCTCAAGATCCATGAGCTGAACTACCCCACACATGATTTGGAACTAGCTGCAGTTATCTTCGCACTGAAGGTGTAGAGACACTATCTCTATGGGGTTAGCTTTGAGCTCTTCTCCGACCACAAGAGCTTGAAGTACCTCTTCTCGCAGTCTGAATTGAACATGAGGCAAAGGCACTAGATGGAGCTCCTTAAGGACTATGACTTCAATCTTCAGTACCACCCGGGCAAGACGAACGTGGTGACGGATGCCCTCAGCTGTCAGCCATGAGGCCTAGTGGCACATATGATGATTCTGGAGTGGTGGATGCTTGAGGATGTAGCAAAGTATGATTTTGAGTTTAGCCTGCAGTCTTCTATCGTGCAGTTATCGAGCCTGTCGATTCAACCCTCTCTTGTTGCAAGGGTGATCGAGGCTCGACAACTACACGATATTGTGGTCGGTTGGAAGGGGGTGCGGCCTTACCTGCCCAAGAGGAGGGGGCAAAGCTAGGCTGAGTTTAACCAGCTCGAGGAATGGGTCCGCTATCGACGAGCCGATCCCGATATTGGCAGGCGGATAGTGAGGTCTCTTCCACTCATCTTATTGCGCACGATGGGGCCGCAATCTGGTTCGGAGTGTACTAGACCCCGGTGATATTCAGATTCAAACTGTATTGATATATGGACTCAGATGAGGATTTGTATACTTGAATTGCATCTCGCATCGCATGGCCTTGGTATGGCCGACATCATTCATGTCTTGCATCGCATGACCTTGGTAAGGCCTATGGTATTCATGGATTCATCAGCATGTTCCGCATTACTCTGATACTTCATAACTGTATTACTACCTTGTGCACACACTTTCACCATCCTCTAAGCTTTCTATAAGCTTATGCACGACCGTTGCGTGCAGGTGATGTTAGACCGTGGCAGCACTGAGGCAGGAGCGCTTAGCAGATCATCTTGGAGCTTTTTGTCCATTATCATTGTATTTCCCTTTATGCTCATTATACTTATAAAGTTTTATATCATAGTGGAAATGTAATGGAGTTTTTGGTTGTTGTTTGTGGGTTATGCCTTTAGTTATGCTTATTACTAACTAAACTGATGCTGAAAATCCTCCTCGTAGCATCCCATGATCGGAACCTGGTGAATGGGCGCTGGGAGCCGAGAATGGGGTACTGCGGAGGCTTCGGCGCCGGATTCGGCAATCGGAAATTTTGTGAGCCCGGTTTCTTAGTTTGGGGCGTGACAGTATAGGCTGATTTCGATTGTCGAGGCCGATTGTATAGGTCGATTCAGATTATTGAGACCGAATATCGAGGCTGATTTCGAGTGTCGATTCTGATTGTTGAGATCGATTTCGATTGTCGAGGCCGATTATCGAGACCTATATGATGTATATGCGACCCGTGTTTGAGGCCCAATGTGATGTATATGCAGATCATATTTGAGGCCCATCGTGATGTGTATTAGGCCCTTGTGTGAGTCCAGGGTTCCACTATATGTTAGGCTCTATGTGGACCACTCCTTGGGGGCAATGTTGGTTAAATGTTTACATTGTCGAGGCCGATTGTCGGTGCTGGTTATTGATACCGATTATGAGTATGTGACAGCATAGCATCACGAAACATGCCCATACGCATCATCTGCATGTTTGTTATGAGATGTGGTTAACCATTGCATATGTCATTGGGCATGTTGTTATGAGACTCCCTGATAGGCGGAGATTGTCTCACATGAGTACACAGTATGCGCAGGATTTATACATGACTGGATTGTATGACTCATGCATCTTACATTGTGTGTTGTGATTACTGTACACCCTAGCGACATCAGGGTCGTAGCCTCCACAGGTATTTCATGGATGGCCAGATGGGACACCGAAAATCTGTTCTACATGGGGTGCTATAGATATCTCTGGGTGAAAGTCCCTAAACCCTCTTGGTTCCAGAGGTTGCTCCAACGTCTAGACCGAGTGGATACATGAGCGCATGAGGGCCGCATACCATTAGGTCGCGTTTTCCACTATGTCGTGGTCGGTTGGAAGGGGGTACGGCCTTACCTGCCCGAGAGGAGGGGGCAATGCTAGGCTGAGTCTGACCAGCTAGAGGAATGGGTCCGCTATTGACGACCCAGGCCCGATATTGGCAGGTGAATAATGAGATCTCTTCCACTCACCTTATTACGCGCGATGGGGCGGCAATCTGGTTCGAAGTGTAATAGACCTCGGTGATTTTTCAGAGAAGAATCGTACTGATATGTGGACTTATTGAGTAAAAGTTGCATACCCATTCATTCATCCACTCACTATCAACTCGGGCTGGTGGTACGCAACTAATTATTGTGTACCTTCGCATTGCCAGGATTTCGGTTGGGCGCGCGACTAACCTGAGATCAGGAGTCTACCACATTGAGTCTGACTATCCAAATTTATGAATGGAACTGGTTTGGATAGAAGTCATTTGTGATAGACCCCATAGCCTGCAATACTACGTACTATCATCCTAACTTCACACTCCAGCGTCATTTCATTCGCATTGCATATTGCATTACATCCTCAGCACATAGCATTTGGCTTACTTTGTCTCCGCATTGCATAGCTGATTTACATTTCTTCCTCAGTATATGATATTGGTTTGTTATATTTTTGCATCGCATAGCCTGCATAAGGCTAATGGTATTTATGAGCTTAACAGCATGTTTTCGCGTTACTCTGATATTGTATGATTTATGAACTTACCAGTATTTCTAATATTGCATTATTTATAGGCTTGTCAATATTTCCGCTTACTCTAATTACTCTGATATTGCTTACTTGGCACTTACCTTGTGCACACACTTTCACCACCCACTAAGCTTTCTATAAGCTTATGCACGATAGATGCATGCAGGTGGCGTTAAGTTGCAGCAGCGTTGAGCTTGGAGCATGCAGTGGACCTCTGGAGCTTTGATTTTTGATATATGTATTTCCCTTTCAGCATTGTATTCAAATGACTATATTAGTGGATATGTGATGATGATGTTGCCTTTGTGATTTGGGTAAACTTGTGGTTATGCTTCTTACGAGATAAATGCATGTTGGAAAATCCTCCTTATAGGATCCCAAGATCGAAATATGGCGTATAGGTGCTGGAAGCCAAGAATGGGGTACTCCGGAGGCTGTCGGCACCGGATTTGGCAATCGCGATTCCTGTGAGTCCGATCTCCGGGTTTGGGGCGTGACACTAGAGCCAGTTCGGAAAATCGGGACATTTCTGGAATGAATTAAGTATCAAGATTTCTTGTGCACGATGATTAGGGTTTGGATTAACTATGTTCATAGTGTGATCTATTCGTAATTAGTGGAAATGACAATTCGGTCTTAATAGCCCTAACTATTGGTTTTTAGGGTAAAGGAGTAACTGGATTAATTTGGTTTGTTAATTAAGATCTGACCCCTACTCGTCTCGGCTTTAGGTAGATCTTTGTTTAGTTACGGTTGTCTCGATTAGTCAGTGATAGTTCAGCTAGATTTGGACCCTACGTGAGCAAATCGTGTGGCTAAACTCGGTGTTTAAGTGATCGGCTGGATTCGTTGACTTCCTACGGTTGATTAATCAGATTGGTGTGGTTCTTTATTGGTACCACTCGCGTATAAGCTAACATTAAGTATTAATGGTCAGTAAGTGACAATATAAGTTAATTAAAATGAAAATTTTCAAGGGTTTTTGGAAATCCAAAATAACGAAAATCCAGGACGTTACATGTTGTGTACAGACATCACACCAAAGTGGGGTCCATAGTGACCTATTGTGAAATATGGTCCGTTCATCATGCACTATTGCCACATGTAGGGCACCTATTTAATTTTTAGACAAATCCAATGCTCTGGTGGACCATACTTCAATGATCTTGTGCAACTAATGATGATTTCTGTAAGTTAAATGGTCAAATTAGTTTTCGATCTGTTTTTTCGAGTTTCTAATGGTTCCTAATCTCCTCTATTGGGATAACAATGGCACATTTTGTATTCTTATGGTCCAGACTAAAGTGATCTAGTGGTGGATCGCTAAAATACCAGTTGTGGGTCTAAGGAACAATGTACCTCGTGATTCAGACATCTAATTTAAGATGGACAGTTAGATTCTATCTATTAAGGCGATTGAGCTCCTAAAAATAGGTTTCTCAGATGATATGAAGGTCCATTTTGAAAATCAACTGACAAATAGTTTGATTTATGGTTGCAGATTACTCGTAACAATCAAATTTTGTTTGGAATATAGGTGAACAGTCACATAAGCTAGATTTGCATTTATACTAAGTTAGGTTTCCATGGTAACACCTGAATACTGAAAAGTACGGGGTGTTACACATTGGCTTGGCTATTGTTTCAAGCTGTACAATGACCTCTTTAACCTACAAACTTTATTCTCCTCTCCCTGCACCTTGAACCCTTCAGGTTGCTTTATATAGATCTGCTCTTTTAGTTCCCCATGTAAAAACATAGTCTTCACATCTAACTGTTCTAATTCCAAATTATATTGGACAACCAGCAACAATACAAAGTTGATAGATACATACTTTACCAATGGCGCAGATATCTCACTCAAGTCGACACATTCTTTCTGAGGATAACCCTTCACTACCAGTCTAGCCTTATACGTATCTAATTTCTTATGGTAAATCCACTTGCAACCGATTATTTTACGTCCAACGGTCAACTCCGCCAGCTCTCAGGTTTTATTCTTATACAAAGAGTACATCTCGTAATGTATCACTGCCATCCATTTCTCCATATCTCTATCTTATAGAGCTTCCTAAAAAGTAGATAGATCCCCCTCATTTGTAATGAAAAAATGAAACATTTGAGTCATCCTTGTATCTTAACGGTAACCTGCGATCCTTCAGTGGATTTCTCCCGACAGGTGGTTGCTCCACCTCTTTTTGTACCTATGTCTGCGACTCAACTTCTTCAAATATTTTACATTTGTTTGTTTCAATGTCAATCACTGTTTTTTTTTTTTAATTTCCTTGTGCTCATTTTTCCAAAACAAGGAAACTTCATCAAACTTGACGTCCCGGCTAGATGTGATTTTTCGTGAAAAATAGTCATACAATCAGTATCCTTTCACTCCATTATTATAGCTGACAAAAGTACACTTCTTTGCCCTTTGGTCTAGCTTGTCTCTCTCAATTGATGGCACATGAGATTAAGAATCACAACTAAATATCTGATGCTCTAGGTATTCAACTTCTTCTGGAATTTTATAATCAACATGTGTAGAGAAAGATCGATTCACAAAATAGCAAACCGTAGAGATGGCCTCAGCCCATAGTCCTTGCCCAAGCCAGCATTACTCAACATACTTCGGGCCCTTTTCAAAAGATATTGATTCATGCGTACTGCCACATCATTCTGCTATGGTGTATGCCTTATGTATTATACCTCACTATCCCCTTATTCTTACAATATAGATTAAATGTCTAAGAAGAAAATTCTTCGTCGTTATTTGTCCTCAAAATTTTCACATTTCTCATGTTTTTTTTCAACCATCGCTTTCAAGTTCTTGAAAGTGGCAAACATATCCGATTTATTTTTCAGAATATAAACCCAAACGTTTCTTAAAAATTCATCAATGCATGTAACAAAAATGACAACCCTCCTCTTGAAACAATGGGTAATGGCCCCCACACATCCGAATGCACATAATCTAGCTAACCTTTACAAACATTTTTTCAGTTTTAATTGATAACATTGATTGTTTCCCATATATGAAATGCTCACATATATCTAAATCAAAACTTTTAAATCAAGGAATTAATTGACGATCAAGAAGTACCTTCATACCACACTCGCCCATGTTTCCTAGGCGCGTGTGCCACAAACGTCTCAACGTGGACTCCACTACAAACATTGTAGTTTCACCCGATATAGTATTCACGATCAACCTATAAATATTTCCTCTCCTTTGTGCCTTCATAATAATAAGTGCCCCTTTAGAAACTTTCAAGACACCTTCTTAGTCGACGAATTTGTACTCGAGTATATCTAGAGCTCCTAGAGATATCATATTCTTCTTCAAATTTAAAACGTACCTCACATTGGTCAGAGTACACTCCACCCCATCAAACATCCTGATGTGAATCAAACCAATTCCTATCAATTCAGGAGGCATGATCATTGCCCATAAGAACCAAGTCACCATCATACTTGTTATATGTTGTGAACCAACTCCGATGAGGACACATATGATACAATACCCTCATATCCAAAATTCATCTTGTGATATAAGTGACCGACCTCGGACACTGACAACAAGTCATAACCACTCGTCCCTTCATCAGATTCTACTAAATTAGCTTCCCTCGACGAATCATTTGATTTCTCCTCATTTTGGGTTTTGGAATTTTGACGGTCCTTCTTCATATGTCATATCCTGCCACAATTCTAACACTTCAATTTGCCTTTATCCTTTGACTTGGATCTCGATCATGACTTCCCCTTCTCTCGCTCAGACTGTCTTCCCCAAGCAAATGATGCATCTGTAGAAGTACCTTCGCTTCCATTATTTCTTCTCAATTGCTTAGACTTAAGGGCCGAGATAATAGTCTCGACGTCCAAGATATCCCTCACATAGCACAGAGTATCAATCAGATACTTGTAGGACTCCGGGAGAGACGTCGACAAGATTCTTCATCAATCTTCACCTCCACGCTTGTCAGTTTGCAAACCAATTTGTTGAAGATGTTAATGTGCTCAAAGATATATGACCCTTTCACCATCTTTAGAGTATAGAATTGTCTCTTTAGATATAGACGATTTGTGAGCTACTTTGTCATATAGATGCTCTCCATCTTCGTCCATAATCATACGATAGTCGTTTCATTAATAACATTATAAAGGACTTCATCGACCAAGCATAATTGAATTATGTTAATCGCACTCTAATCAAGTTAGTCTCAATCCTCTTACTTCATAGTTTCCACATAAAATTTTCTTTCCTAAGGAGTACATGTTGCAGCCCTTGCTGAATTAAGAGGGCTTTCATCTTCAACCTCTATAATTTTAAATTATTTTTTCCTGTGAACTTCTCTATCTCAAACTTCACATTCAAACCCCTCGATGCCATGTTTCCATATTCAATATGATAACCCAACTTAAGCTCTAATACCACTTGTTAGGTATTGAAACCCCTTAATTGATGCGAAAGCAACCTCAGAACGAATCAAACACACAATAGATAATGAAAAAGAACAAATAAATACAGAGAACACAAATTTTTACGTGAAAAACTGTAAGGTTCCGAATTTTTGCCAACTTAGAATCCAAAAATCCTTGAAAAGCTAAAATTATTTTATTATATCACTTAATGATCTTTAATACTCGATTTTAACCAATAATGGGTGTTCAGTAAAGAACCGCATAATTTGATTAAGTACCCGTAAGAAACTAACAAATGTACCTGATCACCTAAATCTTTTGCCTAACCATGCGATCTATTAGTCAAATGCCAAGATTTAGGTGACCCACCATTGATAAATCAAAGTAACCATAGCTTAATAAAGATATACCTAAAACCAAGATAATGATGGATCAGATCTTGATTATCCTATGTGCATAAATCGAATTGACCAAATTATTGTATGACTTTCGAATCAATGATAAGGGTGATTAGGATTAAATCATCATTTCCACTAATTATGAAAAGGTCATAGTGTGAACTTAGATAATTCAAACCCTAATTTTCACGTACGAGAAATCTCACCGCCTAGTTTATTCAAAAAATGGTCAGATTAACCAAACAAGCTCTAGACAGCTCATTAAGGGGCACCTAGACTTGAAACTAAAGAAAGACGCCTGCCATAGCGAGCTTGTCATCTCTCGTGGAATATTGAGCTAAGACTAAGCGTCGAATCGTTTAACTTAGGCTCACAAGTTGAGCGCATAAGATGTAAGAACTATTAGGAAGTTAAGTTATTTGTGCATGTCCAAACTTTACTAAAATTATGGTTTTCAGATTGTTAGATCATGATCAAATTAAGGGCACTAACCTAAGTTAATATTCTACGCATATCTATATAGTCGCGACCCCGATCGATGAATGATAACCATCGAACTGGCTTTTAATCACACCTGTTGATCGGTGTGTCCATATGGCAGATCGATCGAAGCCCTACATAGATCACCACTCGTGAAAACTATCTTACGGGTTAGATCGACCCTTACACCCTTTAGTGGGCCCAAAAATCTAGAATCAACCCATCATAGGGTTAACTAACACTTAAACCTATTCATGGGGCTAATTAAAACCTATTTGACACTATAAATACCCATACATGGGTAGTATCACGCCCCAAACTCAGAAATCGGGCTCACAGAATTCCCGATCGCCGAATCCAGTGCTGACAGCCTCCGTAGTACCCCATTCTCGGCTTCTAGCGCCCATACACCAGATTCCAATCGTGGGAACCTACAAGGAGGATTTTTCCAACATACGTTTATCTCGTAAGAAGCATAACCACAAGTTTACTCAAATCACAAAGGCAACGTCATCATCACATATCCACTAATATAAATAGTTGAATACAATGCTGAAAAGAAAATACATATATATCAATAATCAAAGCTCCATAAGACAGCTGCACGCTCCAAGCTCAACGCTGCTGCGACCTAACGCCACCTGCACGCATCTATCGTGCATAAGCTTGTAAAAAGCTTAGAGGGTGGTGTAAGTGAGTGCGCAAGGTAAGTGTCAAATATGCAATATCAGAGCAATGCAGAAACATGTTGGTAAGTCCATAAATACCATCAGCCTTATCCAGGTTATGCAATGCAAAAACATAATAAGCTAATATCATATATTGAGGAAGCAATGCAATATGCCATGCGAATGAAATGACCAAGATGAAATGTGAAGTTGGGATGATAGTACGTAGTGTCGCAAGCTATGGGGTCCATCATAAGGGACTTTGTAACGTCTCGGAAAAAATCTGTACAAAGACCCGAGTACCACCTCAGGCAGAAATCACTAAATACCGAATCCTTTAAAAATTAGACGGAAATTAATTAAGTATTAAACTGAATTAATTGGTAAATTATCTTGAAATGCTTTCTATATGAACTGCAAGACGCAAAACCAGTAGAATCATTAACTCTACATTACCTAAAAACCTAGGATCAATCTCAAAACCCAGTTGCTCTCGGGAGCAGCTTGAAACTCCGATTCAGACCTAGACTGCGCGTCAAAAGTCCGATTTCCGTGAAGCTATACGATTATGACTGCCTTACTGGGCTTGACAACCATCTTGGAAATAAAGATCAAATAGTATCCAGAAATGTACAACTTGAGCCCGGAGTAAACTGAGTGAAAAACGCGAATATCTTTAGAAAATGAACTCAGATTTAAGTGAATTGGGGTGTTCGCTTGCAAGCCAAATTTAAGGTTTCTGACCGTCAAATTCTGACCCAACTACACCCTTGGATCAGGAAAATTTTCCTACACAGGTCAGTGCACTTGTGGCCCTGATCGAGTGATGATGACCGTTGAACTGAAACTGGTCCTCTGCGGTCGATCTACAAACTCAATCAGACCAAAAACCTAACCTGACTTAGATCCATTGTCAGGGAACTTTCACCGGACCGTATGTAGAAAGTAGACCTCCAGATGAGCTCCGTTAGCCCAAAACAGCCACTCTTTGGCTATAACCTAAGTATAACATGGCCCCGGGGCCATTTACATCAGTTCTGGGCCTATATAAGGGCCTTAACCCACCCCTCTCTCATTCCAGACAAATTTCCAAACCTAGGAGAGAGAAGAGAGAAAAGAGAAGGAGAAAGTGAGGAGAAGTGAGAGAGAGAGTTGGGGTTTGCTGCCGGGATTCGATCCCACCACTCCACGTGCTGAATCACCTTACCTGTATCACTATACCGGCGATTTTGATTCCATTTTTAGGTAAGAAATCCAAACCCTAATCTTTTTTAGGTATCTAAGTAGATGAATCGATAAAATAGCTAACCTATTTCGTGATTCAGGCAGTCGTTGTGCTGTAAACGAAGTCATAGTGTTCAAACTGAGTTCGATTCAAGTTTACCGATGAAAGGTGCGGACTATAAACATTTACGTTATGGTTTTCAAGGCTCTCAATGTCAGTTAATGATTATGACTGACTTGATGTTATCACATATGCTTAGATGCGATGTTTTCCACGTATTACATACATATATATATATATAAACTATGTTGAAATTAATGCATTCCATGTGTTTGTTGAAATGTTTATATGAATATGGAATTATAATTTGTGCTTGCCATGATTGTTGTTTGGGAATACATGTTTGTTGTACATGTGGCAACTCCCTTGTGAAAGGATTTGCTAAATATACGTTATAAATAATTTATTTCATGTATGTGATGTGTGTAGTCTAAGTGTTTGATAAAATGCCTGAATGAGAAAAAGCTTGTTGAAATGTATTTAATGAGGGTGTCGAGATAGGATTCTCAATTCCTTATCTATAGTTACAGTTTCCTTTAAGTAACCTATCTTACTACTAAGTGATTTATGGATGAAATGCCTATGTATGCTAACATGTACACTATGTGTTTGTAAAAATGTTCAAATGAGATTTATATTTGAAATGTTTGCTAAAAGTTGTTTTGACTATCACCTATGAATGCCTATTGTATTTGAGTGTGACTGGGACTAATGCATAGTCCAGGCAATCGGTAACGACTTCCGATCGAGTGGCTGAATCAATTTAGCCACCACAGACACGTTCAATGAATCCGAGTCGTACAGTGATTATCGACAGTGGTTAGGCCACAAGGAGTGCATATGCACTCCATATCGATTAATTCAAACGTACACTCGTACCAGTCGAGCTTGTCCAGTAACTCGATTGGCTTAATGTATGTTCACCATGTATGGACGCTACTGCTTGAATCTAAGGTATCAACTTACCAGTGAAAAGCTCGTTTAACCTTAGTACCACAATCCGCTAAGACTCATTAGTCGGGCATGGTGGTATGGGACACCGTGGTCGAGTTGTCGGCCTACGCTGGGGTGACGAGCTTCCCCGTAGTGTCCAGTGAGCAAACCAAACTCGTGAGCCAAATACGGTGGCATGGGACACTGTATTCGAGCTATTAGCCTACGATCAGGTGACGAGCCTCTTGTAGTGACCTCGAGTATACATTAGGACTACACTAAGGTGACGAACCTTTCCTTAGTGACCTCGAGTATAAACTAGGCCGCGCTAAGGTGACGAGCCTCTCCGTAACGACCTGGAACTGCCATCGTATGTGATTAACTAGGATTGACGATCCTAGATGGATCATTATTTGGGTAAATGATATAAAGGGAGGTACCTTAGCTTCCGAATCTGCTGTATGAATAGGTCTAATTAAGAACTTGGCTAATCACGCACATGCACCGCATTGCATGTGTCTTTGGCGTTGGAGTTGAGCACAGCGGGAGTGTGCATGCGCAACCGTGAGATGATGTCGTAGAGGGAGTGCAGGCGAGGGCATGCATCATTAATACATATCATCCTTACACTAACCAAAGTACTTAGGAATGCTTGTTGTATTGCTTTATCATTATTGTTTGACTGAATTGATAACATGTTAACCTTTGCCTTATAGTTCCACTGAGTTAATCACTCACTCTCACTCTGGGACGGTGTTTTAAAACACCAATCAGACTTTGTTGTAGTTTCAGATGGCGACGAGGCTTACAAGACGGAGCCTACCTTCTATGACGACGAGGAGTTCTCCTATCTGCAATTCTCTGGTGGGTCTATGTAGATTTGAAGTTGCGTCACCGGGGCTACAGGGATATGGATTAGATGACATTACACTTTATTATTTTGTACATTTTGAAGTTATACATGTAATTATTTAACCTGGTAACACGTTCATACTCTGGGGACTTACAACCACTTATATGCTTTATATATCTATCACAGTCTTCCGCTTGCTTAATTTAATCGTCTCCGGAGTATGATATGTTGATTTAGTATAATCTCATTCATGTTTAAATGCACTAAACCAGACAACATTTAATCATCATTATTTATGTTGCATAAGTGATGCGATGGATCTCGGGAGTTGGGCCTTTGCTCGACCCTCAAAATTCGGGGCATTACAGACTTCTATCCAAACCAGTCCCATACCTAAATTTGGATAGATAGACTCAATGTGGTAAACTCCTGATCTCAGGTTGATCGCGCGTCTCAACCGAAATCCTGGCCATTGCGAAGGTACACATAACAATTAGTTGCGCACCACCAGCCCGAGTGGATAGTGAATGAATGAATAATTAGTATAATACTGAGTACGCAACTCCTGCTCAGTAAGTCTACATATCAATACCGTACATCTCTGGGATCATCATCGGGGTCTAGTACACTCCACATTGGTTGCCGCCTCCCTAGCCGCACAGCCATGCAAGTGGAAAAGACCTCACTACCCGCCTGCCAGCAGTATACCAATGCCTACCCAGCTCGTCGATAGCCGACCCACTTGGGAGCTGGTTAAACTTAGCCTAGCTTACAGCCCCCTCACTCGGGTGGATAAGGCCACACCCCCTTCCAACCGACCATGACACAATGAGAGACACGGCCTACTGGTATTTGGCACTCGGGTGCTCATGTATATCCACTCGGTCTAAATGTTAGAGCGTCTCCTGACCACGGAAGTTTAGGGACTTTCACCCACGGACATCCAATATGCCCAGATGCTCGAACCAAACATTTTCGGTGTCCCATCTGGCCATCCACGACATGCATGTAGAGGCCACAGCCCTGATGTCACTAGGGCGTATGGTGGTCATATCACAAAATGTGAGATACATGAGTCATACCATCTAGTCATGCATCAAACCTGTGCGTACCACGCGCTCATGTGGGGCAACTCCGTCTCTCAGGGAGTCTCATAATAATTCGCTCAATGGCATGTGTTATGATCAATCACTCCTCATATCAAGCATATATATGATGCACATAGGCTTAAACGGCCTACTCATATCAAGAATGGGCTTAGACGGGCTACTCATATCAAGAATGGGCCTAACGAGGCCTAAGGGAAGGTCACAATGTCGACATTTAACTATCATTGTCCATCAATGTGGACATTTAACCAACATTGCTCCCAAGGAGTGGCCCTCATAGGGCCAAACATATAGTGGGGCCCATAGCCTCACATAAGGGCCTCACATACAACATAATGGGCCTCACATATCACAATGGGCCGCATTACATGGGCCTCATATACATCAAGTAGGTCGCATCGCATGGGCCTCATATACATCACAATGGGCCGCATCACATGGACCCTACACATTGCAATGGGCTGCATCTCATGGGCTTAATACACATCACAATGGACCTCATATGCATCACGATGGGCCTCTCACACGGGCTTAATGCACATCACAATGGGCCTCTCACACGGGCCTAATGTACATCACAATGGCCCGCTCACACGGGCCTAATATACATCACAATGGGCCGCTCACACGGGCCTAATATACATCACAATGGACCGCTCACATGGGCCTAATATACATCACAATGAACCTCATCGCCTAGTCCTCAAATGCATCACAATGGGCCTCATCACTTGGGCTTCATATACAATACATCAGACCTCATCATATGGGCCACATATAGATCACATTGGACCTCGAACATGGGCCTCAAATACATTACAATGGGCCACTCAAATGGACCTCAAATATAACACATTAGGCCTCATCATATGGGCCAGATATACATTGCAATGGGCCCTCATTATATGAGCCTACTGGGCATTACAAAGGACGGCCCACGGATGGACGGCCTGGGTAAAACACACATCACAGTGGGTCCCTCTGGATATGGGTCATCCAGAAAAATGGGCCCGTCGCTGGGCCCCTCCAAATACATCACAATGGGGCCTAGAATATTTTAACGGTGGGCACTTAATCATTGCTGTCCAGCAGCATTCAGATTGCTGCTGAACGTTATGAATGAAATACATACTTCACGTGGGCCCCACAGCCGCTAGACGGCATAGGATAAAACACATATATCATGGTCGGGTCCACGCTAATGGACTGGATGGCTAGATAAAACACATGCAACATGGTGCAACCCACCGGCCGGCAATCTGGATGGTGGAGATAAAACACATATATCATGGTGTAGTCCACATAGATGGACGGCGTGGATAGTAGATACATCAGAGGTGGGTCCCACCGTCCAAGGTCTAGACGATGTGGATTGCCACATGTACAGGGCCTATGGACAGATGTCCTGGCCGAAACACATGCATGCATCACATTGGACTCCACCATACAGCAGATGGACGGTGGAGATATACATTAAGGTGGGTCCATGTCCAGATGAACGGTTGGATGTAAGACATATACATCAAGGTGGGTCCCATCCCACACGTGCAGCACGTGTGGGGTGGGCCCCACACGTCTGCTGAAAAAGGATGGACGGTGTAGGATATAACACATATCTCACGGTGGGACCACAGAACCTGCTAACGTCACCCATCAGACAAACAGCAGGGATATAGAATACGTACATCAAGGTGGGTCGGCCCATGTCCATAACAGATGGACGGTTGGAAGAAACACGTGCATCATGGTGGCCCACAGGACTTATGACGTCAATCCAGCAATATTCTTGCTACGTGGGATCCACTCCATCGTCCTGGCTCTTTAACGGACGATGTGGATCAGCACATCATCAAGGTGGGTCCACACGTGTGGCCCACCTCAGCTTTGGATTAAGCTGATACTTGTGTTTTCTCTTCGTCCAGGGACGCTGGACGTCCAGCGGACGGACGACCCTAGATGGGACACGCCATCAATGTGGGTCCCGTGTGATGGCCCACTATGGGTTGGATCAAAATGATATTTGTGTTTTCCCTTCATCTGGGTTGGTTGGATCAGGTGGGCCACCCTCCATAACAAAAAATGAGAGAGAGAGACGGTGTGTGTGCCAGGAAGGAGCTCCGCCACTATGAGCTCCTCTCTGTTTATAACACATACATCAAATGGGTCCCACCAAAAGTGGGCCCTCAAATAAAATCAATGGTGGAAATCCTAGGATCACCCACCGATTTCGCTCCTTCTTGGCTCCTTGAACTCCTAAACTCCTTGGCTTTCCCTTTGATGGAAGTTGATTGTAACATCCCAGATTTTTGCCAACCTGGGATTAGACATCCTTAGGCAATGGGTCGATCCTAACACCTTATTAACTTGTCAAAACTCAGTCCCAAAGGCTAAAATCGCTTGTGAACCCATTTCTTTCACAAATCCCACCCTTCACCACCTTGTTCTTTAAATTTTCCTAAGTACTTTCACCCTAGATACTATCTTAAACTAGCTAAGTAGTATAACTTGGATCACTTTATATACAAACTACAAAGGCCCAGGTACCACCTCAGATAGAAATTACTCAGGACTAAATCCTTTAGAAATTAGGCGAGGATTAGCCAGTGTGAAACTAGAGTACCTGTGAAATTAGCACCAATCACTTTAAATACGATCTGCAAGACCCAAAACTTGTAGAATCATTGACGCTAGGGTACCCTAAAATCTAGGATCAATCTCATTACCCGTCTGCTCTCGGGAGCATCACGAAATTCCGTATCAGATCTAGACCGCACGTCAGAAGTCCGATGAACACGAAGTTAAGGAATTAGGACCGCCTTGCTGGGTTTGACAACCATCTCGGAAATCAAATCCAGATAGTGTCCCAGTGTAATTCGCTTGAGTCCGGAGCGAGGAGTGTGAAAACACTTGATTTTCTTTACAAATAAATATCTCAAATAGTAATTTGGCACCTCTCGCTTGCGGATCAGTTTTAAGCAACCAGACCGTCAGAATCAGACCAAATTACACCCTCGGATCAGGAGAAATTTCATACACATAACCATGTACTCGGAATCTCTGATCGAGATCCACTGACCGTTGAATTGAAACTGGTACGCCACGCGTGATCTGGAAATTCCACTGAAACGAAAACATAACTCCACCTGGATCCGGTGTCTGTGAGCTTAAGTCCAACCTTTGGCTCAAGGAGGCCCGCCAGAAGTCCTCCGTTGAGCTGAAACTAACCCGCTTTGGTTATAACCTAAGTATACTTTGACCTGGAGTCTATTTCGGTGAGTTTTTAGGCTATATAAGGACCTTAAAACCCTCTCTCTCACAGTCATACGAATTTGAGAGAAACCCTAGAGAGAGAAGAGAGAAAAGAGAGAGAAAGAGTGAGAGAAGTGGGAGAATCTCCCAATTGCTATTCCCTGCCACTACACAAGCTGCACCACCCCATTCTCATCGCTTTCCCGACGATTCCGACTTCGTTTCTAGGTAAGAAACCCTAACCCTAATCTGTTTTGGGGTTGTATAGGTTGTATGTTATGAAATAGCTAACCTATTTCGTTCTATAGATTACCAAACTGCCGTATACGAAAGCTTAGCAAACCTATTGGATTCGTTACGATTCTACGATAAAAGGTGCGGACTTTAGGTGTATAGGTTATGGTTTTCAACGCTTTCCATGTCAAATAATGATAGATTCATGATCTGCATGCAATTGCACATGTACAAAGTGCTGTCTGTTTTCCGTTTCAATTAAAGATGAAAAATATGGAATTCTACATACTCTAGGTATTTGTAGAAAGTACCGTATACGTACAAATTTTGGAAATGTGTTTGACATGATTAATTGTTGTATGAATATATTATATGTTGATAAATTACTTGTTTGGCGAAAGGACTCGCCCTAATACATGTTTTGCTTATATACACTATGTATGTTGAAATTGTGTATTCTAGAAAGTACTGTATACGTATAAATTTTGGAGATGTATTTGCCATGATCATTTGCTATATGAATATATTATACATGGATAAAATACTTGCTTGGCGAAAGGATAGCTCTAATACATGTTTTGCTAACATACACCATGTATGTTGTAATAGTGTATTCTAAGTGTTTGTGAAAATGACTGAATGAGTATAGAATTCTCATTCGTGTTCGTCATGAATATATGATTGTTGTATTAGCAATACCCCTTTGACGAAAGGATTTGCCCTGAATCACACCACGGCCACTATACGCTATATATGTTGAAATGTGTAGCCCAAGTGTTTGTGAAAATGTTCAAATGAATATGGAACTTGGATTCCTACTTTCCATGACTATCCGTCATGGGTATACGCGTGTTATGATTAGGGCAACTCCCTAGTGAAAGGATTTGGCCTAATGCCTATATGATCAACATATGTCATGTATGTTGATGTATGTATTTTAAAGTGTTTGTTGAAATGTCTAAATGAGTAGTAGTTTGTAAATTGTAAAGTTTAAGGGTGTTGAGATGTGATTCTCAACTTCTTTAACTATGTGTATGATTTCTTTAGATATCTGTGTGATTAGGAATTGAATATGTACAAACTCATGCTTATGTTGTACTTCATAACATGCTCAATTGATTGTATGATTTTATCTATGTAATGCATATGTTTAAATTCATGTTTACGTTGCATGATCTGTCATGGGTGATGGGGGAGTGGAGCAACGAGTGCGTGCAACAGCCTTGGCAGCCCTAAACGGATAATATCAGCCTTTGATTGTATGATTTGAATTTTGATCCATTACAGCTTTAAATATCTGAAATTGAATGTGATTGGGGCTATTGTATAGTCCAGGCAGTCGGTAACGGGATCGAATTCGTGGCTGAGTTTCATTTGCCACGTGAGATGTGTTCGACGAACCCGAGTCGTACTTCGGTTGGCGATAGTGGTTGGCCACACGAAGTGCTTATGCACTTCATATCGTTCAACTTGTTGTGCGCTCAAGCTAGACGAGCTCGTCAAGCAACCCGATCTGTCTTATGAATGTTCACCATGTTTGAACGCTACTGCTTGAACCTAGGGTACCAAACTTACCAGTGAAATCCCTTTTAACCATGGTACCTCGATAAGCTAAGACTCATGAGCCGGGCATGGTGGTATGGGACACCGTGGTCGAGTTGTCGGCCTACGCTGGGGCCACGTGCCTCCCCGTAGTGACCAGTGAGCAACCAGACTCGTGAGCCGATTATGGTGGTATGGGACACTATATTCGTGTTGTCGGCCTACATTGATAAGGTGATGGGGGAGTGGTGCAACGAATGCGAGCAACAGCCATGGCAGCCCTTTGTAATGACCTCGAGCATACTCTGAATTGCGGTGAGGCGACGAGTTTTGCCGTAGTGTATAGAGTATGAAACTAGGCCTGTATCTGTATAGTGATGAATCGTTAAAAAGGTGATGGGGGAGTGGTGTAACCTTTGCACGTAACAGCCCGGCAGCCTTTGCAGCGACTTAGAAAACACACCATCGTCTGAGATTAACTAGGACTGATGACCCTAGGATGGATCATGTTTGGAAATGATACAAGGGAGGTACCTTAGTTTCCCAATCCTGCTATTTGAAATGGACTAATAACAACTCAGTAATCATGCTCATCATGCATTGCATGTGCCTAGAAGATGTGGAGCACTGAGGGATGAAAGCATGCCGCAAACGTAAGATGGTGTCGCATGAGGGTGGTTTGGCAAGGGCATACATCATGACTGCATTCATACTTGCATTAATAAGAGTAGTTAGAATTGTTTGATTTTACTACTTTATCATTACTGCTTGACTGAGTTGATAACATGTTAACCTATGCTTTATTGTTCCACTGAGTTGATCACTCACTCCCACGTTACGGGACGGTGTTCCGAACACCCACCAGACTTTGTCTGATTGCAAATGGCGACGCTACTCTTGAGGCGGAGCTGGACCTGTATGATGACAATGATGCTTGTTCATATATGCTATGTTGACGGCTTCACGTGAGCCGTGTCTTGATCGACGGAATTACAGGGATGTTGACTAGATGACACTACACATTTGGTATAATTTGAACTGTACTTGTAATTCATTAACCTGGTAACCTTATCACACTCTGGAGACTCACCACAGTTTATATATTTTATTTATCTATCACAGTCTTCCGCTTGCAAATTTAACTGTCTCTGGAGTATGATATGTTGTTTTGGCTTACTCTCATTCATGTTCAATGCACTAATACAGACAACATTCAATTATCATTCATTTTGTTGCATAAGTGATGCGTTGGAACTCGAGAGTTGAGTTTATGCTCGACCCCCGATTTTCAGGGCGTTACATTGATGAAGGCTGAAGGGTGGAGATGAGAGATTAGGGGGTAGGAAGTGGACCACACCATAGCTTCTCCATGGGAAGCTTGGATGTCCTCTCCTTGGGAGTTGCTTGGAATGGAGTGAGGAATGAGAGAGAGAGGAGAGGTGTGTGAGAGATATGTCATGGGAAGCATGGGTTGCCTTGACTTTTTGGTAAGAATGGATGGGATAGGTATAGGTGTTGTTGACTTTAGGGTGAGAGAGGGATGGGTGTGATGGGATGTGTACTTGACTTGATTGATGAAATTGATTTGATAGATTGTAGAGATTCTCTTCTCGGGATTTGCAACGCACGGCGTTTTTTCAAAATAAACGCGGGCCCATAACTCCTGGCCTGGGTATCGCATCGACGTGCAAGACACAGCGTTGGAACCGCGGTAACGGCGTGGTCGCAAGGGTACAAGTCTCAGGTCGAGTCAACTCAAATCGATAGGATGCGACTCAGGGTCACGCGTAAATGCTACCTACGCGTCGCAGGTAGCCGAAATTCGATCGAGAGGACCGCGAAAGTCTATAGAATGGTACATACTAAGATACGGGCCTTACAAGTAGCCCCTCAATTCCATACGAATTTGCCCTAGTAAGGAAAAGGAGAGAGAGAGAGAGAGAGAGAGAGAGAGAGAGAGAGAGAGAGAGAGAGAGGAGTGTGAGAGAGAAGGATTGGGTGAATCCTTACCGATTACCTTTGATTGAACCTTAGTAACTACCGAACCTTCTGTCAAATCCCCCTTCACGCGCGATCGGACATAAGAAATGCCTTATATCTTCCGATTAAGCTACCTAGGGTTAAATTCTATGAGTCTTACATGTTCTTCCTCTATTTGATTTAGGAATCAGCGTCTTTCCCAAGAACCCTAACTCAAGTGAAACCCTACTAAGGTGTGAACCATTCTTCTAGGTTTTCTTTTATCAACCCTTGATAGTGTTAAATAATAATTTTTTGTTGTTGTTAAAATTTCATATGCAATTTGTGCCTAAATTGATTTATCATTGTATCTATAATGTTGGTAGCCAACATGTTTGATGAATGTTTGATTAGCGTGAAATTCCTACTATTAGAACTCTTTTTTACCAATTGATAAGTGATATTGATATACATTGGATTGTATTAATGTAACGTATTTTATTGATATACACCTATGGGTATAAATTTATGTTATTGATATACGTTTGATTGCATTGAAATACATTAGATTGCACTAATTTGTACAAGTGTTATATTGATATACCCTGATATATTATTAATTTGCTTTGAAATTTTGGTTATCTATTTGATAATCTAAATTGTTTTGGGGGGTAGATTAGGCGCCGCAAAATGTTTAAGTGGATGGCCTGCTTTGGGTTGGCTATCCTAAGCTTATACGGTTGACTATGATTGAACACAGATGATCGACAATAATTAAAACTATGCGGAATGCTTTGCACCCAATGTCGATTTCATCGAGGTTCTCCGTAGTCGATTGGATCAGTCTAATGCAGGACTGATCGATTGTATGTTATTGTTGAACCACACTATAGAATCTAAAATACATATATTACAATTGAATTGAGTCCATTCATAATAGTTAGTGTTACGATCTTACAAAGACTTATGAGCCGAGTATAGTGGTATGTGACACCGTGTCTGAGTTGTCATCTTATATTGGGGTGATGATATTCCCGTAATGACCATTGAGCACTAATGAAGGCAATGAGTCTACCATATTAGTGATAAAATTAAATGACGAGCCCTCACCACATTTTACGCTTGGCTGACAAGCCCTTAACTTTTTTAAATTGTCATTTGGTGAAGATGAAAAACACTTACCGTTGCAATATTTATATGAATTGGACACTTAGGTGACGAACACTAAATTGGATCAATAGACACTGGTGAAGAGCCGTTACATACCGCAACGAGCCATGTGGACATGCATGGGCTAAGCAAAATTCAAATTTGAATAGGCCCGGCAAGATCAGTTTGAAATCTGAGGATGACCCAATCCATGCTCCCGCAGCTCGCTCTTCTACTTTTGAGTATAGATGCATAACAGTTCATCTTCTCAACACAACTATGCACTGGGATGGGCTTGCCTGCCGTAACTACTCAAAATTGGAGTTGACATACATTACTGATGTAGAAAAAATAATAAAATTCTCTAAAGGCCCTTACTGGATCCTGGTGCCGCCGGAATTGCAGGCAAAGCATATATTTTCTGTTCTGCTGTGCATTTGGGGCATCTCGAATGTCAGGAATGGCATTATGTGGAGCCCTATTTTATGCCTTTCCAGCCCCAAATCAATATCTGGAACATTTCACAGCCCTGACCGAAACTCTCCCAGATAATAAATTCGGGTGGAAAACCATCCTTCCCATCTGATTTTTTTATATATTTTTTTTCATGACAACCAAAAATGATCATTAGATGAATGAATACATTAACGTGAAAGGATCTATGTCGAATTCCTCCCGACCATGTCACCATGAATCAGACTGGGGTCACGAGTCACTGCTGTTGACCCTGAAGAGCTTGGACGATTTCCTCTGTTCGTGATTGGATGCCTCTTAGATATTCAGTCAGGATTCGCTGCTGGTAAGAACCACCCTCCTGCAGGAAAAAGGAATGGAGCAAATTCAGGTACAGAGGCATTCATGAAGTGTCACGGGCAACGGTCAGAGTCTTACCGTTCGAATCAGTGTCCGCTCGATCCGTTTCTTAACAACAGCATAGAATTCCTCAGGTGAAACTTCTCCCTTTCCTACTGTCAGTCCATTGATCAGGAGCCTATTCCAATCTTCTTCGGGTGCTGCATGCAACTCAGGAACAGTCCTTTGGTGAGAGTTTGAGAATGTGAAAGGAAAAACACAAGAACATACGTTCTTCAATCAAAATAGATGGTCCTAGATAATCTTCCACATTGATTCCAAAAGACAATTCAGGATAGACACCACTGAGTGGTTCTGCAAATAATATCCAAGTGGAAAAGCCCAAAAATGAATTCGCTAAAGAAACATGAACAATAAAAGGTGCAATCCAGCCGGAATTTTTATCTCAAAATTCAAGAGGGAGATTCTATTAATGGATTTATGGTGCCAAAGTGCATTTGGGTGAGAACATGTAAAGGAGTTTTTTCCAACTGTATATCCCACCTTTTACCCAGTCTTTTCCGTGCAACCCAAACTTTATTTTCCCAAACTAAAACCCTGCTGTACGGATATAGTTCAACTGGACCAAAATACCCATATCTGGAGGTGGTGCCCCCGCCCCCTGGAACATTCTGGCGGTGGTGCCGCCGCCCACTGTCATGTCCAGCAGCACCGCCGCCATTTTCGTGATGTATTGACGTCATCAAGTTCTGTGGGTCCCATCATAAGGTACATGTTATATTCAAACCGTCTATCCATTTGGCGAGCTCCATGTAAGGCTTGAGCCGAAAAATAAGACAAATCTAAAGATCAAGTGGACCACTCTGCAAAAAGCAGTGGAGGATTGAACGTCTACCATTGGAACTCTTTTGGGGTCACATAAGTTTTGGATCAATATGAGATTTGTTTTTCCTCTTTCATCTAGGTCTTTTTGACCTTATGAACAGATTGGATGGAAAATAAACATTATGGTGGGACTTACAAATGTTTTAACAGTGAAAATCATTATCCCCACTACTATTTTGGTGTGCTCCATTTGAGCTTTGGATATGATTTATTTTTTAGCTCATGCTCTAAAATGATCTCTACAAATGGATGAACGGTGTAGATAAAATAAATAAGTCATTTTGGGACCCATTTAACTTTGATATCCCTTGAACCATGCGTACAACTCGGAAATTGACCGAGAACTTCATGAAATTGATTGAGAACTTCGTGAAATCGACTGAGAACTTGGTGAAATTGAACAAGAACTTCATAAAATTGACTGACAACCTCATGAAATTGAATGAGAACTGCGTGAAAATGACCGAGAACTTCGTGAAATTGAACGAGAACTTCATGAAATTGAACGAGAACTTTATGAAATTGACCGAGAAATGAGTGAAATTGATGTAGAACATGTCACAGATACGTTCCTAGCATGGTTGGCCGCAAAAGAAGGTGGACCGTAAATTGACTATAACTTTTGATCCGGGTATCGTTACGGGGCGCACAAGCTATCAATCTTTACTGAAACGGGCCATCTGAGGTGAACCGACCCACAAAGTGGGTCGCATCTGTCCGTTTCGTCAAAAAACACGCGCTTTCAGCTCAAAAACGAATTTTTAGGAAGATTTTACTATTTTGTAATTCCGAATTTTTGATATTTTTTAGAGTTTTAGATTTTCTTTCCTTATAGAAATAAGTTTTAGTTATACTAGGACTCTTCTAGAGAAAGTTTATTTGTAATTTTTATTTTTAGAAATTAGGCTTAGAAGAGTTGTATTAGAATTAGGATTTTATTAGAGTTAGAATTTTGCTATTTTTGGTAATTACGAATTTTAGTTTATTTTTCTTTATTAATAGTGTAAGGAGACACATTAGAAATTATCAATGATTAATTAATCTATTTCGAATTTATTAGAATTTATTTCTATTTTCTGCTCTCTTTTCTCGTGGATTCGAGAAGTCTCTGTGAGGAGTCCAGAGAAGTTCCGTGGATTCGGAATATTTATCCTCTTGAGGAAGACAGTGCTCGACCTCACGTCCTCCCCTGCGTCAGAAATTGACCGAGAACTGAGTGAAATTGACTAAGAACTTGCGGAAATTGACCGAGAACTAAGTGAAATTGACCGATGACTTCTTAAAATTGGCTGAGAACTGAGTGAAATTGACCAATACTGCGTAAAATTGACCGAGAACTTTATGAAATTAACTAAGAACTTCATGGAATTGACTGAGAACATCATGGAATTGAATGAGAACCGAGCGAAATTGACCGAGAACTTCATGAAATTGATCGAGAACTTGGTGAAATTGACCGAGAACTTCCTAAAAATGATCGAGGGAGTGAAAATGACCGAGAACTGAGTGAAAATGACCGTGAACTTCATGAAATTGACCAAGAACTTTATGAAATTAACCGAGAACTTCATGAAATTGACCAAGAACTAAGTGAAATTAACCAAGAACTTGGTGAAATTGACCGAGAACTTAGTGAAATTGACCAAGAATTTCATGAAATTGACCTAGAACTGAGTGAAATTAACCAAGAACTTGGTGAAATTGACCGAGAACTTGGTGAAATTGACCGAGAATTTCATTAAATTGACTGAGTTGTTTTGGCGGTGGTGCCCCGCCCTCCAAGTTGTTTTAGCGGTGGTGTCGCCGCCCCCTGGTCTGTTTCGCGGTGGTGTCGCCGCCCTCTGAGCATTGAATTTGCCTCATTTTTTGGTTGGGGCCCATCATGATGTATGTGACTTATCCACACTGCTCATTTGTTATGGCAACTGAATCAAGTGGACCACACAAAAGGAAACAACGGAAATTAAGTAAAAATGGCCGAGAATTAAGTGAAATTGACCGAGAAATGAGCCAAATTGACCGAGAATTAAGTGAAAATGGCCGAGAACATAATGAAATTGACCGAGAACTGCGTGATATTTAATAAGGACATTGTGAAACTAACCAAGAACTTTATGAAATTGACTGAGAACTTCACCAAATTGACCAAGAACTGCATGTAATTAACTGAGAAATGGGTGAAATTGACCAAGAAATGAATGAAATTGAACGAGTACATAATGAAATTGACCGAGAATTGTGTGATATTGAATAAAGACATCGTGAAATTAACCGAGAATTGAGTGAAAATGGCCGAGAATTGAGTGAATTTGACCGAGAACATCACCAAGTTGACTAAGAACAACATGAAATTGACCGAGAAATGAGCCAAATTAACCGAGAATTGAGTGAAAATGGTCAAGAACATAATGAAATTGACCGAGAACTGCGTGATATTTAATAAGGATATTGTGAAATTGACCAAGAATTGCGTGATATTTAATAAGGACATTATGAAATTGACCGAGAACTGTATGAAATTGACCGAGAACTTCACCAAATTGACTGAGAAGTAAATGAAAATGACTGAGAATTGAGTGAACATGGCCGAGAATTGAGTAAAATTGACTGAGAAATGAGTGAAAATGGCCGAGAATTGAGTGAAATTGAACGAGAACATCATGAAAATAACCGAGAACTACGTGATATTGAATAAGGTAATCGTGAAATTGACCGATAACAGCGTTGAAGTGAATGAGAACGTAGTGAAATTGACCGAGGAACTTGGATAAATCATACCAATTCACAAACAAATTACCATTCACAATGAAATCACTCAATTCTCAGCCAATTGACCGAGAAACGAGAACATCGTGAAATTGACCGAGAAATGAGTGAAATTAACCGATAACTTGCAAAAATTGACCGAGAACTTGTTCTCAGTAAATTTCACTCAATTCTCAGCCATTTTGACTCATTTCTCAGTCAATTTCATGAAGTTCTCGGTCAATTTCCGCAAGTTCTCGATCAATTTCATGAAGTTCTCGGTCAATTTCACGATGTTCTCGGTCAATTTCACTCAGTTCTCGGTCATGATGTCAATTTCTAGCAGTTATCGGTCAATTTCACTTAGTCCTCGGTCAATTTGACTCAGTTCTCAATCACTTTCACGATGTCCTCGGTCAATTTCACGATGTTCTCGGTCATTTTCACGATGTCCTCGGTCTTAGTTTAATTTCACTTCAGTATTCATTCTATGTGACGCTATGAACGGGTTATATGATATAAAAAAAAAACCTCAATGTGGGCCTAGTGAAGGAAACAACTTTCAACGATGGAGGAATTAAAGCCATTGTTTTCTTTCATGTGGGCCATTTGAGCATTGAATTTGCCTCATTTTTTGGCTGATGCCCTACAATGTTTAAATAAAATAGATGAATGGTGGACAGTGCAGATATATCATATATAATACGGTGGGGTCCACAGAATGAAGTCAACACTTTCAAATGTACCTATAATTCGTTACTTCTTCGATGGAGACACCATTTTCGTCCTCTCTTGAGTTGGGAAAATGAAGTATTTGTCAAGTGTATTCTCGACCAAAAGAAGAAATAGAAAGAAATGAGAAGATTACAGGAAATAGGTTTTTGGTGGTAGGGTATTCTCATACCAAGAAGAGAAGAAATCAAGAATTTGGTGTCAAGATGTTCTCTCACAAAGATGAGAGAAGAAACCAGAAAATGGGTTTTTGTTGCTAGGATATTGTCGTTTGAAGGAGATAGAAGGGTTTCAGAAATTGGGTTTGTATTGCAGGGGCTTTCTCATCCGAGAAAAAGGCAGGGTATTAGTTTGGGAAAGTAAAGTTTAGGTTGAAGTTGAACAGAAAAGATGGTGGGTAAAAAGTGGGATATACAGTCGGAAAAAAACTCCATGTAAAGCTTCTTGGTCATGAATTGTAGGAGAGTGGAGTGTATGCATATGCATGTGTACGAGTATTTGAGATTTTATATGCAAGTGAGGTCTTGTTTATAGTGTGTGCGCGCGTGTATGTGTCTGCATGTGTGCATCAGTGCACATGTGCGCATATGTGCATATGTATGTGCATACAAGTGTTTACCGTAGGAGAGTAGAACACATGCATATGAATGTGCATACGAGTGTTTGGGATTTTATATGTATGTAAAGTCTCATTTATAAGCGTGCATGCGTGCGTATGTTCTATTAACAGTGTAGAAACTTTGGAGAAAGGGTTGTCTAGAGAATTCTCTCCTCTCATACCCTAATGATGTTCTGATAGAGACATCTCGCGCACACGCACGCCCCCTTATGACGACATCCATGGAGGGCCTCCTAGTTAGAGGAATGTGTTTTGGTTCTTTGGGGTGGACCCGATCATCAGGTGGATCCCATCAATGGATCTCATGATCGTAGCCCACTACCCTAGGTGACCTAGTACTTTGGATTTTGCTTATTATTGTTATTAGGAATATCATGAACGGTTTAGATTACTTTGATTAGTTGTTATTTTTTATTACTTCGTCTCCAAGTAATAGGTTGCGCACATGGCGCGAGTTTTGGGGTATAGGATTTTATTATAAATACGCACTCCTTGTAGTCTTTTTATTCAATGAAGAATAATAAAATTGCTGTGTTTTTCTGCTCCTCTAAATTTCTAAGTTGTGGAGATTCTGGGTGTAAAACCCTCCATTCCTCAAAGGGCTAACTACCGTGGTGCGAAGCCACGCCTATCTCGATTCGCCCCCACCTTCTTCTTCCATCCATATTTCTCTTCTCCTACAATCATCTACGCTTCAAATTCATCCTCTATTGCAGCCGTTTTTCTCTCTACAGCATATTTCCAGAATCTAGCCCTACGGGAGGGCTGAAACTTCGGCGGAGCACCACACACAAACCGTGCATCGAATCGAGCTGAGATTTTGGAGTTTTGGAATCCATCTCTGACCGACCAGGGCCAAGGTGGCCTTTTTCTGAATAGTGGGCCCCACACATGTGTGGCCAGGATCACACGCACGCGCATCCGGGCCATTGTTGTTGTCCACACGTGCGGTACTTCTCTGGTTCGTCTCTCTCCTCTCTTTCACTCCTCTTTCACCCAAAATCCCTAAACCTAACCCTAAATTACTCGAATCCCCAATTTTATGCCCTTTCTTCAACCTTAGGGTTCCCCGAATTGAACTTTTTGAATCCCTTGGATTGGGGGAATTATTTTTGTGCATGTGTGGATGAATTTACCCTCCTTTGATTCTTGTTTGGTTTATAATTTTGATTGATCCGGGCCTAGCATGTGTAGGCCTGGATCTGCATAAGATTCCCCTTGATCGAGTGTTTGAACTTTTGTGTGGGACGTGGAATTTTGTGTAATTATTTCTGAACTACTGTGATCTAAAGCCTGAGAATCTTGCACATCATACTTGAATTTCATATCCTGCATCATGTTCTATTAACCTAATGAACATAAAAGGAATGGTATCCCACAAAGACCCATATACATAGGGTCCTTACTCTTGCCTCAGTGGTAGACTCACAAGAGTTTCAACACGAGGTCAGGGATTCGAGTACCCATGTGGTGAAAATCCACTGGTGTGTGAGTGCGTGTTAAAAAATAAAAATTAAAAAAAATAAAAATAAAAAAAAAAAACAAAAGGACCCATATACATGTGCACACACTCTACTCTCCTACAACAACACGGTGAGTTTTTTAAAATAGAATGGCAATGGTCACACACGAGGAACATCTAGTAGAAGTGCAGATGGGAAATGATGCAATCATGGTATGGTTACTGGAATCAATGATCAAGACAGGCAAATAAAATGTGAGATGAAAATGACAAGCAGATGCTTAAATGTTCAAAAGCATTAGAGGATTTGTAGCCAAGTATGTAGGTGGCATAGGACCCATGCCTCTGCAAATCCAAGTATTTTTTTTTTTATCACATAAGACATGAAACATTAGCTCAACCATCTTTGTCCATTTTTATAAGCAATGGCCCATCAGAATTAGATGCAAATCTTGTAATTCCAAAGATTTCAGTCAAATGAAGAGAAATATGGCTCAAGAGACACCTTCAATTAACATGCCATGTTCATCTTGTCCTTTGATGGGATGTGCTGGTAATAAAAAATTTATTCTTTTATAGATTTAATACAAGTAAAAGGAAAACAAAAGGAAAAACAAAAAATAAACAGACCATATGTTGGTGAGTTTTGTGTACATCTGCAACAACCGAATCAACTAAGTATGGAACTGTCTATCATAATCCAGTCAACTTGAATAACTTTTGGCAACCACGCCCACTGAAGAATGATTAGTTGAAGAAAAACATACTTCTCTTGATGGTCAAACTGGCCCTTGGAACAAGTTGAACCAGGTGAAACACAACAAGAACAGGTTGATGATGGTGGTAAAAAAGAGCAAAAATCGACAGTCATGAGATGCAGATGAGGAAAGTAAGTGTTTGTGTACAGAGTCTGAATGAGAGTGATCAGATTGTGGTTTGGGTGCATGTGTCAGAACAAGCCAGCTTTTGTCACCTTGATACTAGTAGTACCTATAAGAATCCAGACCTAGTATCACAACCTTGATGAGTACTAGAACAAGGTTACAACTATCCAGTCAGCTGGTTTTTGTTTTAAAACTAAAAATTGTTTAGGCAAGATTCAACGAGGTGACCTCATCTATCAAAGCAAGAATATGCTACCACCGCACTACACTACACAGTTGTGTTGTTTTGAGTATTTATTTATTTTCTTCTTTCAACATTTTAAATGCATTAAATATTATAAATTTAATTATTAAAATATCAAGTTAGGTCGATTAAAGACTCAGTCATCTTTGAGTTGACCTGACCCAGCTAGACATCGAGTCACATTTTCGAGTTTTTGAACTCTAATTGAGACGCGGAGCATACATATGAAGTTGATACTCCTATGGAATTAATCACTGCTTTACTTCTCATGAAGGTGAGTCCCAAAAGTCAAAGTTCTCTTTGGATACTAGTCGGGATGGTGATTATCTGCCAATTACCAAACCTGAAATGTCACACTCAACAGGAGGTGGCATGCCAACTAATACACTGTCCTAGGGTTCCTCACTTGGAAGCAGTTCATATACTTCTCAGTTACAGTATGAGCTTATCGAGAGGATGCAGTCCCCCCCCCCCCCCCCCCCCCCCCCCCCCCCCCATAAGCAATTGTATAATAACAGAAAAGGACAGATGCAAACTATCCATCAAGGCAAGGGATAGCATATCACCTATTTACACCTCCAGCAAAACATCAACAACCACATTAGCCTCCCTAAGGGACTTATCTAAAAGAAATCGTAAATGACATCAGGATGTCTTTTTTTGTTATGATTGACGGTGAAAATTCTCTTCCAAGGTGCCAATATTTCCCAAAGCCTAACCATGCATTGTTAGAGTCCCCTTCAATAACCACAGGGCCAGTGAATAAGTCTAGGAACAAGTGCACACCACTTTTAATGGATGATCCTTGCATGATTCAAGTCATCCATCCATGCAGCCAGAGAACACAAGACTAGTGGAGCTCTTACATCTATCAGAATACTCCCAATCCAGGCATTGCCCTGATTTCCAGTCGCACTCTCATTCATTTTTTGAGGCCTGTTCCCATCTGGGATGGTCTGACCCCTAATTTCTACCAATTTAGACAGAGAAACTCCCTTGAACATCTTCGTATTAATGGAAACCCAAATGCAGATTGAGCTGGCTCAGTGATTGAAACTCAAATGCAGTTAGCGTACTGTACATTTGTGGGTGGAAACTGTATGACATGGAAAGTAAATATCCATTAGTGGCAGTAAATTCTAGCATAAAGGCACAGTGGAAAGCATTGGAATGCAGCTTGTGAGCTGGTTTGGTTAAAGAAATTGTCTGCATAAATGGGGTTTGATCTCCAACTTACAATGGAGATGGTATGGGATGATTAGGCTGCTATTCATGCTTCAGCCACTCCAGTTTTCCATGATATGACTGAATGTATAGAGGTAGGTTGCCACTTGTAGGAGAAAATTGTGGGTACCAAAGAGAGATCAACCCAAAAGCCAAGTCTGAAAATCGGCTTGCGAATGTATTCACAAAAGCTCTTGTGAGGCATTGGTAAGCATTGGATCACCAACAAGCTGGGGACCATCCGCATCTATGCACAATCATGAAAGGGGATGCTAGTAGACTGGATATTTGATAATCGGGATTTTTTTTTTTTTTTGTATTATTATTATTTTTTGGGTTACATAAGCTGGTGTTGAACCTGGGGCCTCAATATCTACCATTGAGCTACGGGCTTAAACCCAGAAATATTGGCCATTTATTGTTTATATTCCACCTACATTAGCTATTGTCCCTATTGACTGTTAGTAGAATCCCAGTTACGGAACACTAATTTATCTTCTGACCTCTAGGCTCTAACATGTTTTCCTCCTGCTTCACAATGAATCAGCAGCTTCAGATCATATTAATAACATTACGAAATGTTTATATGATGAGATCTCATAAAAATCTAGCTTTATGGACATCAACCTAAATCTTTTTTGGTGGGCAGGGCCACCATGAAACCTATCGAGCACTTAATTTTCCTCTCAGACTAGACAGAAACTACCAATAAAAATATGTGCACTTTTATTAGTGCATCACTTCACTTTGCTACCAAATTATGCATTTTCAATTGTAGCCCAACAAATAGTGTTGAAGGAATTACTGCTTTGAGCTGATAATAAAGACATTTAGATTTATTTTTTTCCTTGACCAAAAAGCTAGTAAGTTCAGAAATGATCATCGCTTGACTCTGTTTACTATAGCACCCTTCACTTGCAAAGCACAAGTGTCAAATAAATCACAGGGACTTACTTACCGTACAAGAATTTATAAGAATTTTCTGACACTAGCATGCCATCACGAAACATATGAGCAATTTTGTAACCTCAATTACTTTATGAACCCAAGGATATTAATTTGTTAGCCTTGTTGAATATAACATCACACAGATGCTTCTGAACAATAGACATACGCATGTTATGATTTTCAGCACATTTACACATGAAACTAGCATGCCATCAAGAAACACGTATGCATCTGTGCCTAAAACACTTTCAGCAACCTAGGATTTTTACATTTAGACATGCACGCAAGGACGTTTACATCGTACAAACACGCACATGTACGCAATGATGTTTACATTCACATGCGCAGGTGCACGCGCACTCAGACATGCCCACATGCAGACCCATATTTGTGCATGCACAAAATGATGTTTACATTTACATTTTGACACGGACACTTCCCATTTCCCGCACCCAAATCTGTTGCAGCCTGGCTTCATGCTCTGTGCAACTATAAACATACCACCTCTGGTTACAAGCAGCCTCCTTTGAAACCTGGACATCACCCTTGTTTTAGTCTGCCTGACACTACACCCTTTCCTAGGTGAATAGACAAGCATGCCTCCAACAACTATGATGCCTATGCAGTTGCCCAGGTACCCAGGCAACCGAGTTGGATAACTATACTTGTGCAAGTAATGAATTTGTCATTTGACCAAAGAAATCCCCTTTGACGTGAAGAAGGAAGCCATCTTAGATTTTTTTTTTTTTTTTTTAAGGGAGTTTTCCCAGTGGACATCTTTTATTTTAAAGATGATGCAATTTATTAGGGCCAAAGGCCAAACCGCCAAAGAAAGGAAAACTAAACAAAGTAAATAAAAGACAAACAAAACAGAAAAGAAAAATTCAAAGCCCCAACCCCAACTAAAAACAAACTCGAGGAAACCACTCAGATCAAGAAAACACCCAATTGTTCACCCCATTCGAAGAACTACTCTGGTTCCGAAAGACACGGTCATTTGTTCACAACCAAAGAGGGAGCCCATTTACACACCATTCATGTGTCAAAGTAGCACATGCTTATGTAATCTACAGCCATCCATCAAATGGGCCTCACCATGTAAATGCTGCTATTAGACACAAAACTACTAGAAACCTAGATCTGAAGGCCCAGCGGATACTGGACCCAATCAAATCAAGAAAGAGACCTGGACCCGTAGAGGTCCCAGGCCCAGCAAGACTTGAACCAGGTACTGAGGACCCAATCCAAACCCAACATCTTGACAGCCCTAATAGTAATCAATCAGATGCCCTTGTTTTTCACAAAATGGAAAATGAAAAATGTACCTTTTTACATTTGATACATGCAAGATATATAAAAAATATTCCTCTGCCAATCTCAGAACTGATAATGGAAACAATTATGAACATGGCTACTTTCTTCTGTAGGTTAGGAATTAGGATTGAAGATTAAAGATGCATCGAAATTCTCTTCTATAGAAAATGTACCTTGGATTATAGACTCAAGGAATTTCTCAGCCCTTAAAACTTCATTTCCTGCACCAAAAGATAAAATAAAACCAAACAAGTGATAAACAAATAGAAGATAATATGTAATGGTTTTCTTTTTCTTTTTTATATAAATAACAGTACTTTATTAAAATTAGCAGATTGGTACAAAAATCAGAGAAGACTCCCAAAAGACTGATCAGAGAGCAATTGCAACAATCCCTTCAAAATCAATTATGGATGCCAAATGCAGCAAGCTCAATGATTCTAGGATCAACACAACTAGGATTAGGATTAAACAAGATATCTAGGCTCAACGCCACATCCTTGATCTTGTCACAAACAAAAGAAAACCTCCACTGTCCTTGGTAGGTAGAACTATCTATTCCAACATGCCCGTGGGCATCCCATTCAACTGGATGGAGCCCACCTGAAAATTAGACACTGCCTTCCAATAAGGCTTTGATTTCTGCCTCTGCATCATCCCGGGCCACCTTCAACCCCTAGGTGCAAATTTCATTTTTCTCATTTCAATGCTTAGGAACTATATGATACGTGGCTCGTATTATTGCACAGCATATACAGGTTTTAAGTTCTGATTGGAAGACCTCAGATACAGATACGAGTGGACTGTTGTTGATACCACACCATTGATGTGTTGATACCTGCTGCAAATGGAGCAGTCACCAAAATATCACAGATTGGAAAACCCCAGATACAGATACAAATGGACTATTGTCATATTTCCCTTGTTAACTGCATTAACTGCAGGCCAGAAATTCAAAGTTTAAGATTGTCCTATCGAGGATATTTTTGAGGCATTGTTCATCCAAGGTAGGATGCAACAGATAAATGGTCTGGATCCAGACAGGCACTCCTGTCTTCTCAGATCATAGCCCAAATCGCAGATTTCATGTTCTCAATGCCCCAGTAAAGATTTGATAAGATGGAATGCTCATAGAATTGGAAGAAGTCCTGTTTTTGAATCTTGAGCATGGGATTGAAATTCGATTGGAGACATTACTGGGTCTCTGAATCTTTGAGGAATCGACAGATGTGGCAGACGGTGGACAGTATTGCACCAGAATGAATCGAGATTGAATCAATTATGGTCTTGGGGAGTTGGAGACGTTGAAGTAGAGATGGAACCCAGGGTAGTTGGAAAGATGCGCTTAGTTGCAAGAGAAGATAATGTAAGAAAAGAGGAGAAGTGGATATGGAATCCATGGTAGTTGGAAAGAGTTGCATTAGTGTAGAGGTGTATATCTATAATTTCCAAATTTAATACATCTTTGTTTTCCCAGGTAGGTAAACTTAAGAGTGAACCCCATGATTATGATTATACTAATATGCTCGAAAGTTATTAGCACCAAACAAAAGTGCAGGCGGTTCTGATATGGGAACGAAATAAATGGTGTTCAAATACCTTTGTATGCATAGCTACGCTTTGACAAAACTTTGGATGCATAGAGTTGAAGAACTTTTTGCAACATAGCTTGAAGCCCTGGCTTATCCCCATCTTCTTTTGCCTTCAAGTTATTGAGAACAAAACAGTAATGAAGGAAAATATGAAGTTGACAATATGACTGGCATCCAAATCATGGTGTAAGTGTAACAACCTTTATCAGTAAAAATATAACCAACTAATGAGACAATACACTCAGAAAGGATATTGTGCAACCAGATATCAATGAGAGAAATAAGTATCAGCAAAAATGTGAATAATATCTTCAAAAAACTAATATCAGCCTGAATAGATAAAGAATAAATTACATTTTGTATCATGGAGAGAAGCAAAATGCAATGGGATATAACACAATCAGCTTGTCAGATGAAAGATCAAGTAACAAAATCTGTCAAGAATTTAAGTTTGTAGAAAACAGTGATTTGGAATAGCAATAAGCTCATTAGACTCATTGGCATTCTTGGCATCTGTCACTGTGAGATGTGCTTAGCTGAACTAAGACAGATACCCATGAGGAAGTGGCCCCATGAACCAAGAAAATAATAAGAAAGTACAAGGTAAATCTCAAACTATTATTTGAGTTGTTTCTAAGATGTCTTAATACATTAGAATAATCACCAGTAGCTATATACTGTCAACACGTAATAAGTATATGGAGTGCAATTTTAGTAACAATAGGAGTGGGAATGAGAAATTAGTTAAGATTGCCGACCAAGAAGTTTCCCAAAATGACAACTTCTGATATCTTCGGTTGATAATTCAAGAGAGTGGAGAGATTGAGGAGGATATTGCCCATAGAATTCAAGCTGGGTGGAAGAAATAGAGAAGTGCCTTTGGAGTTTGAAATGATCATCATGTAACACTCAAACTAAATGGGAAATTTATAGGGTAGCTATAAGACAAGCCATGCTTTTATGGGCAGAATGTTGGGCAGTTAAGGAACAACATGTTCATAGGATGAGTGTAGCTGAAAGAAGGATGTCGAAATGGATGAGTGGCAAGACGAGGAAGGAAGAGGGAACTTAGGAGTAGCACCAATAGGTAAATAACATGAGGGAAAGCGGGCTTAGATGTTTTTGATCATGTGCAACAGAGACCAAGAACTACACCAATTAGAAGGATTGAAGGAAAGAGTTGGTGCAAGTTGAAGGCCCTAAAAGGGTAGAATGGCGAAACAGGATTCATGTAGCAGACCCCAATTAGTTGGCATAAGGCTTAGATGATGATGATGAATCCATGTGCTCCCTATTGCATTACAAATGTAGAAGAGAAACGGGCAACTTGTGCAGAGATCATGAGAAGCTGCGAGAAGTGGCGAAATCTAGAGATTTCGAGAGAGTGGTATTGAAGTGGCAAGTTCAATCGAGGACGGTCTTTAAAAGCTTGTCTAGAGGGCAGTCGCAAGGGAGGTCCCTACGGCGAGAGGTACACAAGGCGTTCTCCCAAGAAATTCTGGAGTGATTTCTAGTTCAGGTCACAACATAGACATGACCCGGTTGTTGCTACTAGTCAAGCTCATCAAATGCAAACATGGCTCATGGTGGCCGTGGTAGAGGCCACAATAGAGGAGTTATGCACGGCCTCAAAATCCGACTCCAGAAAGATTTTCGCTTTCCAAAGAAAGAGTTTTGTTTTCTGGAGTATAGAGTTTAATTCTTGCTTGGCGAGCATGGGCGGCAAAGCTCTCGTGACTAAGCAACAATCCCTAGCATACTTTCATCGATGAAGCAGAACGAGTTCCATAACAGTCTGAGGTCAATGAGTTCGGGTTCCTATTTCAAGAAGTCGAGGGAGTTTCCTGTCGGTTCAGTGAATTGGGGAGTTGAGTTCTTGTTTTAGGCAAAACAAAAGTAAACAGTGCTTTTCTTTTCGTCCACTTGTCGGTCTGTCAATTCTGATGAGGAAGAAGAGCTGAGTCATCTCTCCTAGGGCTCCCACTCGAGCATTCAAAGGCAATCGTTGATTTGGCCGGCAATTGCTCTATTTTCGACATTTTTGAGTCGATCCTAGAGTTGGTGGACAAAGAGAGTTCACCGAGAGATCGGGAACTGGTCAACCGTTGGGTTTCCGTAGTTCTTGCCCATTTAAAAACCTTGCACATCATTTGTGCATGTGGATTTGCCAATAGCTATAGGGGCAAGTATACCCAGGACCCTGGGTAAAAGGGCACAGGAGTCCTCCGGGACAAGGACTATTGTGTAATCTAATTCACCTCCGGGATACTCGTATGCGCGCATACGGGAGGAAAGCGAAGCGTAGCGATTCTGGCGATGTTTAGAGTTGGAGTTTGGATGTGAGGCTTCGGTGATTGAAAACATAGCCACTCGGAGAGCTAGTCGCCTTAGGCCTAGGTTACCCGGCATATGGGGAAGGGGTGCAGGAAGCGGCATCAAAGCCAATGTATCCTTATGGCTCCTCAATTATGCCTCTGTTCGGCTTCCCTACAGTACGTTTAAAGTGCCTCTTTATCTTTACCGAGTGAGATTTCTCTGGTTAAATTAAAGAAGCTCCAACTGATCACTCGTAGGACCAACATGAGAAGAAACTACATGCTAGAATGCAGTATTCACCTTAGAGAGCTCAACACCACAAATAGAAATTCTCCATAGGATGGGGCAACCAACGGAACCTTTACTAACTGCTGAAAATATGCACACATCAAACCCAATTGACACCTTTTCTGACACCTACCTTCAAAGCCCATTCCTCAATCAATCCACTCCCAACCTAACCCAATTCCCTCACATTTGAGCCCTGTAACAGGCGCCAAAATCAATTCATTTCCGGAAACATCCCCTACCTATGGTGATGAATTCCCAGCATCCTTGCAACCGAATGCACCTTGGGCTGAAATAGAGGACCTTGGAACCAAAAACCTGGCATCAGAAGCATCTTGAGCCCCACGAGAGGATTCCCCTCTCTGAAATGAACCCCAAATGCTCTAGGCCGTAACCCCCTAAACCCCTGCCCCGCCATTAACGATCAAGGAAGCCACCCTATGAGAATCAACCTTGTCTTGACGTCGCCCGAACGATGTACGAATCCTGGAAACCCTCTGTTGTATACTGGAAACATTCCCACCTGATTTATGGCTTTGTATCGACATCGACAGATACTCCTTTCACATCGATGCCTTTTAGATAATGCATGAACAGTGAAGTCCCCACCAGACCCCCTTTTTACCATAGCTAGTATAGTCTATTATATGATATTCCAGTTTTTTAGATTGACGTACCGTCAAGGAGATCATCGTATGGTGGGGGCTCTTCTCTTAGGGTTTTGAGTTGGAACCTCTAGTCTCGGTCTTGTCTCACAATAAGTTGTGTGGTCTAATCCTAGCTATAGGGCCTTCGTCCCTCCATCAGTATTTTGTTAGCAGTTCACGAAGTGAACAAGTTCAGGAGGGCTCCTTTTGGCGAGTGGACTAGGGAATAAGGTGAATTGGTCCGAGAGGTGAGTTTCGGCCCTACTTCTTTCTCCACTTTATGTATCCGCTCAATTAGTTCCATCGACGTGATTATGGAAACCACTTTTTCACTGAATCGAGCGGGGACCCATTGGTCAGAAACGGGGTGGGTAAGGGTCGAGGGAGTTTAGGGAAGAGTAACCGGGGGGGGTTGTCATCAATGGGTTTGGGAAGGGTAAAAATGTAGGGTGTCTGATGAAATAGCAAAATAAGGGGAGGAGAAGAAGGAAAAAGGGAGCAAAGAAAGGGGAAACAAGAAAAGGTCAAGGGGAATGGGAGATTATAGGGAGGAGATGAAAGCCAACAACGAACTACATGGGTCGTGCAACCGGTCCCCTATTAGAGCTCCCCACCCTCTGTGGAAAACGTCCCGAAGGGGTAGATGAAAACCAATTTCAAACGAGTATTTAGGAGGATGGGCCAAGTAAAAGAAGTGGAAATCCCTAACTAGAAGGGTCCCTAAAGGCTCGGGGTTTCGCCTTTTACGCATCTGTAAAAGGCAAAAGATCTCTCTCTAAGGTGGTTGCTTCAATGAATGGAAGGAGCGTTGAGAGGTTAAGATTGTTTGTTCAACGAGCCTGCGATGGAACAAAGGTGGTGAATCACATGGCGGTGAACAAAAAAGGAAAACAAGCAATCCAGGGGTGGGAAAGGGGAAGAAGGGACTAGTAGGGCAGTGGAGGAGGTAGTCGCAAGCGAGAGTAGAAGGGGAGAGAGGTATTTCCTATAGGGATATGGTGGCAAACGAGCATCCTTAAGCAAGGCAGACTAATGAGGGGGAGACAAAGGAGCAAGAGGGGGGCACAAGAAAAAGGATAAAAAACTTAGGGAGCTAAACGGTCATTCCAATAGATGGGTGTGGTGAGTTGGCTCCAACGCTACTCTGTTGCTAAGAATTAACCTATTGGTGGTCAATGCTACGCGAGAATCTTTGCAATGGAGTTTTGTGGCAATCGTGAGGCCCGAGGCATCCAATGGTTGCTTGACTGCTGTGAGGTCGGGGCGGCTAAATGCATTCTTCGATTCCTGTCTGAGACGGAGATTTAGATGTCCCTCAATCCGACTGTGAATCTAGATATATCCAAAATGGGTAGTAGGCAGCAATTATATCCAAAATTGACAGATTCCTGGTGTCACGGGGTGGATCAAGCATTTTTTGCTCATACACCAGAGGGGTTTACTGAAGCCGGTGTCAGACCATTGCCTGATCTTGTTGGAGGTTGAAGAGGAAAATTGGAGCCCCCAACCCTTCATATTTGAGCTAATATGGCTCGAGGTGGAACGTTTCTACAATCTAGTGAATGAATTGTGAGAATCTTTTAAGGTCGTTGGCTACGCTGGTTATTAATTAAGTCAAAAGTTTAAATGGTTGAAAGGAAGAATTGTTGCTTGGAAGAAAAAGGTGTTGGAGAGCAGGAAGAAATCCTAAGGTATTCAAGTGCTTGATATTAAGGCAGAAGCGACAAATTCATTGAAGGAAGAAAAGTCTTTGAGAATCAAACTCACATGAATATTTGAATTGCCTAAAGGAGGAAGAGATAAAATGGAGATTGCAATCGAGGGCCATCTGGCTTAAGAAGGGAGACAAAAACATGAGAGTCATCCACAACATAGCGAGCGTTCGGGTTAGAAACCACAAAATTAGCAGTATTGTGGTGGTGATGGGGGGAGATTAAAGGGTAAAGACCAAGTTTGCAATGCAGTTATCCATTCTTATAAAGATTTGTTATCAGATGAGGGATTGGAAAGGCCAAGCCTTGATAACTTGAAGTTCAAGCACCTGACTAATGCCGAAACCAATTCATTGGAGATCATGTTTTCCAAGGAAGAGGTCAAGGCAACAGTTGACTCTGTAGGCACAGACAAGGCTCCGAGGCTAGATGGTTTTCATTTAGACTCCTTTTAGGTGTTCTAAGGGTTGTGAAAGGCAAGGTGATGAGCTTTGTGTCAGAATTCTATCAGAGAGGCCAACCACCGATCAATTGGGGGCTTCCTTTAGGGGCTGTTTGATTTTTAAGTTTCCCAGTAAATACGTGTAAAAAAAAAGTAATTATGACTAAGTCCACCTGTTTGAAATCAGCAAGGAATTACATATCGAAAATCGGTCCAAAACTCATATTTTTGCTGATTTAAACTTGTGGGACCCATCGTGATGTATGTGACTTATCCACACCATCCAACCTTTTTAATGGCACATCTTAGGGTATGAGTCCAAAAATGAGGAAAATTCCAAGGTCGAGTGGGCCACACCTTAAGAAACAATGATTGTAAAGACATGAACCATTAAAAGCTATTTTCTCCCTAGGGCCCACATTGATGTTTATTTGTCATCCAACATGTTCGTAAGGTCACAAAGTCATAGATAAAGGGAAAACAAAAATATCAGTTTGATCCAAAACTTCTAGGGCCTCAAAAAGCTTTCAATGGTAGGAGCTCAATTCCCATTATTTCCTATGGTGTGGTCCACTTGAGCTTTAGATCTACCTCATTTTTCGGCTCATGCCCTAAAATGAGCTGACTAAAGGAATGAATGGTGTGGATAATACACGTATATCATGGTGGGCCCCACGAATGCAATGTTTTTTGTCTTGGGTGACGTGAGGTGCTATAAATGAAGGCGGCTGTCAACATCACCCTGAAAATGCAGCTGCAAATACAAAGGTAAATAATTATTACTCATTTACCATGAATTACCACTATAATTAGAAAATCAAACAGCCCCTTATTGCAATTATTCCGAAGGTAGTGGGTGCGGAAAACTTGAAGGATTTCAAGCCGATAAACCTTTTAGGGAGTCCTTACAAAATCCTTGCAAAAACTCTAGAAAACAGATTTTTGATAGTTCTCTCAAGCATCATATCCTACACTCAAGGGTTGCCAGATAATGGATAATGCTCTCATTGCCCACAAACACAGTGATTCCAGCTATAAGGAAGACAAGAAAGGCATCGTGTACAAGCTAGACCTTGAGAAAGCATATGATCATGTAGATTGAAACTTTTTGGCCTACTTGTTGGGCCGTTTGGGATGTGGTAGAAAATGGAGAGGCTCGATGCAAGAGTGTTTATGGTCAGCTACTTTCTAGATTCTTCTTAATAGTTCACCTAAAGGTTTCTTCGAAAGCTCAATAGGGATTAAACACGAGGACCCACTTTCCCATTCTTGTTCTTGGTAGTGGCTGAGGCCCAAGGCATGATGTTAGAAAAAGGGTAGGAGGTCAGGCTCATCTGTGGGTTTAGGGCGAAGAGAACAACTCCCACAATCTCTCATCTTTAGTTAGCTGACGATACGATCATTTTATGCAACGCAAACATTTCTATAGTGGACAACCTAAGAAAGATCATCCGATGCGTGAAGGGGTATTGGGATTGAAGGTTAACATTGCCAAATGTGAGACATCAAAGATCCGAATGTCCAAGGATGAGGGAGTTCAGATGACGGTTGTGTTCGGGAGTAGTGCAGGAACTTTTCTGTCAACGTATCTTGGTATTTCCTTGTACATTGGGAAACCAGCAAAACACCTTTAGGATAAAGTAGTGGAGAGAGTCAAGCGAAAGTTGGCAAGATAGAAGAGTTGGTGCTCGTCTCTGGGAGTCCCTACTCCCTACAGGTGCCAAAAATCGGTCTTGTGTAGATTGAAAAGATTGAGGCGGGATTTTTCTTATGGGAGGGCTCGGAAGGGAAGAAGTTTCATCTGTTGAAATGGGAGGAGGTTTGCAGACCTTTAGGGATTTAAAAAAGATGAATCTTAAATTAACAAGAAAGTGGTTATGGAGGATGGGAGAGGAATCTTTATGACGGGAGGTCATAGCAAGAAAGTAGTGGTGACAGATTGGCCGGTGGTGGATTAGAGAGTCCTCAATCTATAATGTCAGGAATTTGGAAGACGGTATCAAGTTTGAAAGCCAAGTTTAGCGAGGGAATCTACTTTGATGTCGGTGATGGTGAGAAGATTCGGTTTTGGGAGGATGCAAGTTTGAAAGCCAAGTTTAGTGAGGGGAATCTACTTGGATATTGATAGAGCTGGGCACGTCTGACTCGATCCGGTAGATCCAACCCGATCGGACCCGATCCGATCCGTTCGAACCGAACCAACGGTCTGGATCGGTGCGGATCGAGTAGGGGCCCTTCAAATCCGACCGTTTTCAAATTGAGATCGAGTCGTCGTTAATCCAGACTGATCTGATCCGAAAACCCAATCCGAATGGAACCAAACCGATTCGATCCGGCTCGATCCGGAGTGATTCATATCGATGCTTTTACTTTTTCCAGTGGTATGGTCCACTTGAGCTTTGGATATCCATCAATTTTGGGTTCAACCACTAAAATGATATGGAAAAACGAATGGACGGCATGGATAAATCACATGCATTCAAGGTGGGGCCCAACAGAGTTTACTCAGTACAATACGAGGATTTGCCGGTGTACCACACAAAGCTATATATAGCAGTAGGTAGTAGCTAGCCGTAGGTACATGTCGTGCGAAGATGAGCACTGACGCTCCTCGAGCTCCGAGTTGTACGAACAGTGAGATCAAAGTTATATGGCCCCACGATGACGTATTTATTATATCTACACCGTTCATATATTTTTAGAGATCATATAGAGCATTATCTAAAAAATGAATCATATCCAAAGATCATCTAGACCACACCGCAAATAGCAGCAGAGAATGATTTACACCGTTAAACAATTCGTAGGGCCCACCATAACGTTTATTTTCCATCCAATCTATTCATAAGGTCACAGGGACCTGAATTAAGAGGAAAAACAAATTTCAAATTGATTCAAAAATGGTTTCAATGGTAGACATTCAATCACCACTACTTTTTTAAGTGTGGTCCACTTGATAGTTAGATCTGTCTTATTTTTCGTCTCAAGCCTTAAAACGAGCTCGCCAAATGGATGGACGGTTTGGATATAACACATACCCAATGATCAAACCCACAGAACTTACTAACGTTACACCATGCACGGCACTTTCGTGCACAGCACGTAACAACGGCTAGCGTGTTGTGCACGTCAATACAGCTGTACTCTCGAGCTCTGAGTTGTACGAACGGCTCAAATGAGATCCACATTACATGGGCCCCACAATGATGTATTTATTATATCCATACCGTTTATCCAGTTTTTGTGATCATTTTAAAGCATTTGGAAAAAAAAATGAATAATATCTAAAGCTCAAATGGACCACACCGAAAATAGCAGCGAGGATAATGATTTTCACCGTTAAAAAATTTGATCCATACCCAATCCGATCCGACTCGGTTTCCCTGACCGAGTCGAACTCGGTTCGAGTTCGGGTCAGGCCAAGCATGTAACGGATCGGTTCGGGTCAGGTGTCCCGGACTCGGTCCCGGATAGGATCGGGTTCGGATTAGCCCAAGCAGCTTTCGGACCGAACCGAGTTGGACCAAATCCGATCCAACTCGGTCCGATGCCCAGCTCTAGATATCGATGATGGCAAAAGGATTCAGTTTTGGGAGGATGCGTGGTTAGGGGAAACTCCACTTAAGGTTGAGTTCAATCATTTGGCGAACCTAGCTACGAACCAGGATATCCTCGTTGCCAAGTGTTACTCTCGGTGCGGGGGAGCTATGGTATGATCCCCCCTGTGTTGCAAGAGTCTTCTCGATGAGGAAGTGGAGTTCATTAGGTTGCAGAGTTGTCTTCGAAGTTGCACGCGGTTAGAGGTTCGTGATAGGATGGTGTGGAAAATGAATAAGTATCGTCGTTTCTCAATTCTCTCATTCCACAAGATGTTTCATGCCTCGTCAATAGGCGAGAGATGTATTCAGACATCTTGGGTGTGGTCATATGGCGCTCCCACAAAGGTAGCACGGCTTTTGCTAGGCTTGTAAGGAGGTAGAGAGTACTCACAATTGACAACCTCCAAAAAAGGTCAATGGTGATCCCCAGCATCTGTGTGATGTGCTATGGTTAACGCGAAGATGGTTAATCGTCTCTTGATGCTTTGTCCATTCACATGAAAACTTGGGAAAGTTTCTTTAATTTCTTCGAGGTGTCTTAGGTGATGCCAAGCTCAATTGGCGACCTCTTAATGGCTTGGCATGGTGTTGGGCTTGGAAAAATGAAGAGAGCAACCTGGAGACTAGCTTTACTAGTAGGCCGGCAAAAATGATAGAAACTTTCGGAACCTATGTGGCTCGGACGGGGATGTCTTCAACGAGGCAAAGCTTTTTGTAGTGGAATGGGTCTCTTCTGTTAAGGCATTGGAGGATTGTAATTTTTCTTTTCTTTTAGGATCGTAATTCTTTGGGCTAGCTTGGCGCTTTCTTAATAAAATTTTATTATTGAAATTTTTTTTTTTTTTTTTAAGTTGAATGGTGGAGGATGCATAGATTTATTTTTTTTCTACAAATCTGGGTCTATGACAACCAAATACTACCATGAAATAGAAGTAAAAAATAGACATCTAAATAAAAACAAAAATTAGAATGTGAAGGATAACATATAACAAGACTCACTTGCCGTAATTGTGCATTGACTTCTGAAAGAAACCCTTCATCTAGTTGCCCTTCTAGTTCTCTTTGTTCCAACTCCTGTTGGACCACAAGAAGAAAAGGACAAAGAAGAGACCCACAAAATTTCAAATAATTCAGTGACAAAAATAGCCGTCTCCAAAAATAAAAACTAATCCTAGACTTGAAAAAACAAATCTCAACTTAAAGTATCTTCTAAATACTCCAATCCATATCAAAATTCCAAAACAGTGGTCTCTTCTTGCGATTCTCAAAGAATGCAGTGGCAGCAAGTTAGCAATCATAAAATGCTTAAAGCTTTAGAACATAACATAGACAATGCTTTTTGTTTAGTGGATATAATTCTGGCAAATTTAAGCACAAAGGGAGAACCTGCATTTTGGGCACAGGAAGGAAGATGATCTGAAGTGAACTTGTAAAGATATCAAGATTTGAGACCACAGGGAATATCAGTTGAGTTGTTTCTATACACTTTTTTGGTTCTCATAAGATTTAAATCAAAACTTACTTTCTCCATCAGAATGAGAGACTTGGGATCCCTTGGTGGCCATGTTATCTCTTCGACTTCATCCATTAAAGGTCTTAAGATTTCCTTAAGAACATCTGTTGAGGATTCTATTTTCTCCTGCAGAGTAATAAATCATGTGATATCTAATATTGATATATGTATAAATCAAGGCTTATTTTGATTAATCTCTCCAAAGTTTGTATACAGATGCAGATTACTGAAACTAAAAAAGATCTTTCTTGAAAATACAGCATATAAGTTGCCAAAATGAAAAAGGAACTTGGAAATTTTCAGTTTACGAGTGAATGACTATATCAACTACTGTCCGCGTGCAATTTATTCACAACGCATATAGCAATTAATATGAGGTGAGCATCATAAAAGGCCAACAAATGCTAGTCCCTCGTAACGGTAAGGAAACAATTCAGAATCATAAGCATGCTGAAGAAAATAGGGAACAGTGGAAAACATGCTTATGGAAGTGAAGTGGAATGCATGCACAATAACAATTTTTGTTACTAAACAGCTGTGCATGATTGATCTCAATGATCTAGCTTGAGGGGAGTATTGAAGAGTTACAGTCATTTGATATGAGGTGGTATACAACTATGCAATGCACGGTCCAAAAGGTTGCACCGTATTGTTCAGTTTCTCAATGTGTACCCCCCCCCCCCCCCCCCCCCCCCCAAAAAAAAAAAAAAACACACACTGACAGTGTGCGCGCGCGCGCGCGTGTTCGTGCGTGCGTACATACATAAATACATATGAGGGTTGTGTAATGAGATAACACAACCATTGCCCTAGCCATCTTTTTCCCTCTTTTCTCTCTTTCTACACTTTCCCTTCCAGCCCTACAGTTCTCTTCTCCAATCTACTTCAACTTGGGTATTAGAGCAGGGATTCAGCTTGCCTTTTTGTTCATAGTTGTTGCAGTTTGCTGACGTCAGCTACCATAAGGCTAATGTCAGCGTTTGTACTATCTGTACGATCATGTAGCAAGTGAAGTATATGGTTAGGTAGATCATGATTTTAGAAGGATTATGGTGATTTTTGTGGAATTTTCTTAGCAAGATTAAGGTGAGTTTCGAGGCCCCCAAGATATTTTTTGGTAATGGCCCATTTTGAGTTTTTTCTAAGATTCCTTTCAATCGGATGAATTTTTCTGAGGAAGGTCAGAAGGGGGTTGGTCAGTTTGACCATTATTAACTACCCCTAGGAGTTTTTTGCATGAAGAGTGTTTTTTCCTTAGTTTTTGGGGGAGATTAGTGTGCAGTTATGACGTTTTTGCCCTTTTCCCCCCATTTTTCATGTGAACTCTTCTGGGGGCTGGTGTCTAGCATCCTTTTAGGCATCTTTCTGACTCTTCCTTAAGAGCCTGTTTGGTCCATGGGATTAAATGGTATGGAATTGCATTTTATGGGATTAACACAATTATTGCACAATGATTGCATGTCAGGAAATACCATGGTATTTTGACCATCCAATCCCCATGTTTGGGATCAGATTCTTCCTCAGGCAAAACCATCGTATTAAGCAAAACCCTGTTTGGTGGGCCATGGATTTGTAATCAACGGACCATATTCATAACTAATGTTGGTCACTTGCACACTTATACAACTCAAATGTCACGTGTAAAGTATGCATATGGATGGACCGCATGGATAGAACACATGCATCAATGAGGGGCCCACATATGTAGTGGATTTCAAAATCCACCACATATCCTGCATGGGGTCAAATGCAATTCCATTCCACCTAATCCCATTCCTTCCCGTGTCTCCAAACGTCCCATGGAATTTGCATGAAACCAAATGCAATTCCGTCCCACTTAATCCCCCCTAAGCCCACGTACCAAACAGGCCCTTAATGTTTTGGGTTTGTTATGTGGAATTTCTTTTTTCGAGCAATGTGGGTTGTTGGTTATACACTGAAAGTCAGGTGTATTTGCCATTTTGGTGTGATTTGGATCATTGTTGTGTTTTATACATATCTGGTCATTCTCCGTCTTCTCTTTCGACCTAGTATGGAAGACAAGTTCTTGACTCTACTAGAGCTCTTATGGGGCCTTCCGATGGTCACACCTTGCAACTGTCAACTTAAATGGGAACAATTACTTGCAATGGGCCCAATCCGTCAAGCCTTTTTTGAGAGGAAATGAGCAACTACCTTATATCTTGGATGATCCTCCATATTCAACCGATGAAGGATTTAAAACCTAGACTAAGGAAAAATACCAGGTTATGGCTTGGCTTCTAAACAGTATGGAGAGCACCATTAAAAATTAGGTTATGCTTTTAACGTCGGCTAAGAAGATATGGGATAATATCCGAGACATGTATTATGAAGATCTTAACATATCCAAGGTGTACAAATTGATTTCAAACATATGTAAGTTTCAACAAGAATCTAGAAGCCTAAATGAGTACTTCACTATCTTACATGGTATGTGGGATGAGTTGGATACCATCCCTTCCCATCTCATTGCACTCAAGATCATGAACTCCTCCGACAACATCATGAACAGACTCAGATCATGCAATTTCTCTCTAGACTCAATTTAGAATATCATAGTATTTGTTGTCAGATCATAGCTATGGAACCCTTCCCCTCTTTGCCAGTTGTCTACTCTCTTGTTCAAAGAATCACTAACCCGTCTTCGGTTGCACCTATTGTTGATGACAGGTTTGCATTCATAGCTGGCAATCGTCTTTCTAGCTCTAGTTCTCGGGCTTCAAGTTAGAGCACTCCAAGCACCAGTCATGCTCTTGGATATGGAAGTAGATCCAAAGATCGAGTTCCTGACAGAGGTGGTCGTGGTAACTGCATTTTTAGTGGTTGTGGACGTGGTAGTGATGGATCTCCCCATACTTGCTCTCATTGTGGTGGCACTAACCATTGATCGATGCTGGGATATTGTTGGTCGCCCTTTGTGGGTATGCACTTATATGGTTGGTATCATATCATCTGGTTATGAGAAATCTTCTCAAGTACCTTTAGCATTGCCCCGTGAAATGCCAGCTTTAGGTAATTCGGTTACCATCTCTCGAGAAGCATATGATGCCTTAATGCACCGCCACTCATGTGATCGATCCCTTCTTCCAGTGTAAGCTTAGCCTAGTCAGGTACTGCACTCCATGCATCCTCATCTCCCTCCTTGATCATCGACTCTGGAGCCATGTCTCATGTGCTTGAAAAGCTTCATCTTTTCCAATCTTATAAACCTACTAGTCGGTCTAGTTTTGTTATAGTTGCAGATGGTAATCATTCTCCTATCTCTGGGACTGGATTCATTACCCTTTCTCCTATCACGCAACTATCTTTTGCCCTTTATGTTCCTTCTTTTCCATTAAATATGTTGTCTGTTAGTTCCCTTGCTAAATGATTACACTGTTCCATAACATTCTTTCCTTCTCATCGTGATTTCAGAATCTCCAGAGTTCAGATGAAGTGGACAATTGGTGGGAGCAGTGAACGTGGCGGGATTTACTTCCTCGATGATACCCCAACTAGTCCTATGGGTTCTTTTTCATTTAACAGGAAGTCCATGTCCAAATGACATTGCCATTTAGGGCATCCATCTTTATCAAGACCGGAACTTCTACTGTTAAACCATTATGTTGTGATACTAGTTAATTCTCTAAGCATCATAGAACAATGTTTCCTCCTAGCTCGACTGCGAGGAAGTCTAGACCTTTTGAATTATTCACTCTGATGTTTGGGGCCCTAGGCCTATTGACTCTGTCCTATGTTATAAATACTTTCTCGCATGACATGGATTTATCCTATGAAATTCAAACATGAAGTTTTTTATATGTTCAAGGCCTCTCACAAAAGTTACTAATTAATTTTGATTCCCCGTTAAAGTTCTTCGTTCTGACAATGGGGGTGAATATGTGTCGAAAGCTTTCTTGACCTTTTTGCAGGATCATGGTATTTTATCTCAAACTTCTTGTCCAACGACCCCTCAACAAAATGGAGTTGCCAAAAGGAAGAATCATCATCTTCTCGAAGTCACACATGCATACTCCTCCTTGATATGAATATTCCAATGTTTTTGGGATGATACTTTACTTGTTGTCGCCTTTCTAATTAATCGCATCCCATCTAGGATTTTACACAATAAATCATCCTTTGAACTTTTACATCCTCATAATAAAGCTTTTCCCTTGTCTCCTAGAGTTTTTAGTTGTACTTGTTTTGTTCATAAACTTGATGGCAGTAATGACAAGTCCTCAGTATGAAAAATATGTCTTTTTAGGATATTCACGATTCCAGAAGGGGTATAAATGTTATAACCCAACTTGCAAGAAGTATGTATCAGTGAATGTCAATTCTTTGAGGATGTTCCCTACTTCTCATCTGAAGGGCGTTCATTACATAATCATCTTACCAATCAGGGAGAGACTGTGTTAAGTCCACTCATACATCTTCCAATTCCCTCTTTTAACGAAGACTCGCATGCTCCTAAACCTATCAAGCCATTACGTGTGTACCAGTGACAGAAGAAATCCCTCACCAATCATCATCATTCCATCCACTTTTGATGGAGATCCAGGTACTATCGCTTCATCTTCTGATGATCTCCCTATTGCTTTACGCAAACCTAGTCGATCATGTACTCGCCATCCAATCCATCATTATGTTTCCTTTCAGTGCTTGTTTCCTACTTTCAGGTCTTTTACTACGTCGGTCTCTTTTTCATCGATTCCTCCGCACTCTTAAGGAGGTCCTCAGTAGTTCTAACTAGAGGCAAGCTATGATGGAGGAAATGCAAGCTCTTGAACAGAATGATACATGGGAGCAAGTTCCCTAACCAAAGGGTAAGCAGACAATTGGGTGCCACTAGGTTTATACTATTAAGTACCTTCCAAATGAATCAATTGACCGGTATAAGGCTCATTAGTCACCAAGGGCTACACTCAAACTTATGGTGTGGACTACTTCGAGACCTCCCCTGTGGCCAAGCTTGACAAAGTTCATATGGTCATCTCGTTAGCTAAAAATTTGTCTTGATCATTATTCCAATTGGATGTGAAGAATGCGTTTCTTCATGGTGACCTTGCCGAGGAAGTTTATATGGATCAGCCACTAGGTTTTTCCCTGACCAGTGGATCATATCGGGTTTATCATCTTAAGAAGGCTATCTATGGTCTTAAGCAATCACCCCGGGCCTGGTTTGACAAGTTTAGTCGTGCACTATTGGACTTCAGCTTTGTTCGCAACCATTCGGATCACTCTCTTCATCTGTCGTCGACTCGTCGAACTACTGGGATTATGGTTTTGCTGGTCTATGTAGAAGATATTGTTTTAGCCACTGATGATGTCAAGGGCATTACTGCTCTCAAATCCTTTCTTCAAATGTGATTTTCTATCAAAGATTTGGGTACACTACACTACTTTCTTGGTATTGAAGTTGCTAGATTCAAGTCTAGAATTGTTCTATCGCAAGAAAATATGACATCGATCTCTTGTCTAAGACTGACAAGCTTGGGTGTCAACATGTTGCCGCTCCTATGGATGTTACTTAGAAACTTAGTCTTGATCATGGCGACCTTTTATTTTATCCATGCATGTATTGTCGCTTAGTTGGTTGTCTCATTCATTTGACTATTACGTGTAGAGCTGTACACGAGCAGACTAAGGCTCGAGTACTCGCTCGACTCGACTCGGAATACTCGACTCGTACTCGACTCGCCTGAGTTAGAGCCGAGTACGAGCGGGTTTTCACTGCTCGTTTAGATTACGAGTAGAGTACGAGTCTAGAGGTACTCGACTCGGTACTCGACTTGTGTGCTCGACTCGGTACTCGACTCGTACTCGACTCGTACCCATATATATAAGCCCGCCCAAAAAAAAAACCCTACCCCACCCACCAGTCATTTTCAACCAACGAGCAGGCGAGCACCCAAAAAAAAACCCTACCCCCCCACCCGTCATTTTCAACCAGCGAGCACCCAAACCCGTTTGAAAAAAAAAAAAAAACCCTCTCTCACTCTCCCCTCCCTCTCCCAGCGCCCTTCCGGACTCCGGTCGTCCCTCTTCTTCCCTCTCTCTCTCTCTCTCTCACTCGCCCCTGTCCCCTGTCCGGAGGTGCTAGACCCTGCCGCTCGTCCCTGTGGCCTATCCAGTGCCCCTATCCGGTGACGAAGCTCGTCCCTACCACTTGTCCGGTGTCGCAGCTCGTCCCTGCCAAGCTGTCACTCGTCCGTCATCACCCTGCCCTGCATGCCACTACCAGTCTTTCCTACCCAGTTCGCCCGGTAATGTGTGGGTTTGATTTTTTATTTTTTATTTTTAGAAATTGTTTAATATATGTTAATATAGAAATTGTTTAATATAGTATTGGGATTAACCTAATAAAATGATCAACTCGTGTGCTCGTACTCGGACTCGACTCGAAAACTCGGACTCGACTCTACTCGTTTACTACTCGTACTCAACTCGTACTCGGGCGAGTAGAGTACAAGCAGGGGGTCCCTGCTCGTTGGCCGAGTAGAGTCGAGTACGAGCAGCACTCGGGCATTAAGAGCCGAGTACGAGTAGGGCGATACTCGACTCGACTCGACTCGTGTGCAGCTCTAATTACATGGCCTAACATATCATTTGTGGTAGGCATCGCCAGTCAGCTTATGCATGCAGCTCGTATGGCTCATCTTTCTGTCGTGTATTGGATCATCTGTTATCTTAAATTAGCTCTTGGTCTAGGCTTACGATTTCAGCAACATGGTCATTTTCATCTCTCTGGTTACTCTAATACTGACTGTGTCGATAGTCTTCATGATTGCCAATCTACATCTAGCTATTGTACCCTTGTGGGTGGCAATCTAGCCACCTAGAAGAGTAAAAAGTAGTATGTGGTTGCTCGATCTACTGTAGATGCTGAAAATAGAGCAAGGGCACATGCGATGTATGAAATAATGTGGCTTCACACCCTGTTATAAGAGCTTGGTTACCCACTGGTCCCATTCCTTTGTATTGTAACAATCAAGTTGCCATTCATATTGCCAACAACCATGTGTTTCATGACCACACCAAACATATTGAGATAGTCAATCACCTCATATGTGAGAAGGTGGATGTTAAAGAAATTGCAACTTCATTCGTTCATTCCGGGGAGCAAGTAGCTGATATGTTCACTAAATCCCTTGCTCGCTCGGGACCCCTTGCATCATCAAGTGAACAAGTTAGGCATGATTGATATCTATGCTCCAACTTGAGAAGTATTGATATGTGTGTGTGTGTGTGTGTGACTGTCTTTATTTGAGTGCATGTGCATATATTTTTGTATGCTTTGCTAGAGCACCATATGTACATATATATAAATAATATGAGGGTTGTGTAGGGACTAGTGAGATAGAACCACCATTGCCCTAGCCATCTTTTTCCTCTTTTCTCTCTTTTCACACTTTCCCTTCCACTCCTGATTTCTTCTCCAATCTACTTCAACTGCAAGTGGGGCCCATGGATCGATGATCCAAACAGTTGACATTATGGGCCCACTAGATGGCCCATGCACCAAAAATTCATAAGGGCGTGTTTGGAGAGGCAAACCATCCATCGTTATACGGCGGTTATCCCGACTCTTCCCATCCCACCATCTGTTTGGCCAGTTCGTGTACGACTGTACGGGCGATGGCGCCGCCCTCGTAAACGGTGCGTGGGATATCGATCCGATTCGGCGAATCCATCCACTCTTTTCTCCATCCCACCAAATCCCATGGGATTTGCGATGGGATTGATCGGTCTGCTTCAGACGGCGGGAGCAAGCGACTCGAAAGGGTGATGGAAGAGACGCGGCACTGCGACCGGACCAGTGCTGCATGTCCATATAAGCAGAGGAGAAGCTGGGCGGGTTTCGTCGTCCGACTCCCATACTCGGCATTGAGGTGGGTTTTCTCCGGTCATCTTCGTCACCCACGTTATACAGCCACGGTCGTCTTCATTGAGAAACGGCGTTACCAGCCACGGTGTACCCTGTCCCTGTTGCAGAAAGTGAGGTGGGTTTTCACGACCGTCTTCATAACTCCATGAGTTGCAAGTCATCGATTGCAGGTAGGTACCGGAAACCAAACAAAAATAATGGTGATTTCCCTAGTGGTGTGGTGTAAGGTATTGCAATCCTCTGCTTCAATGTCTATTTGGGTGTGTGTGTGTGTGTCGGTGTGTTTTCCGTCTTTCATTTTTTCCATAATGGGTTGTTTGGGGAGTGTTTTTTCTTGGATTAAAATGGGTCCAATCTGTTTTGGGACTGCTATACCCCACACCTCATCTGAGTTCCTGTGACCGTTCACCACCATTTAAAATTAAAAAATGGCAATGCCTCTTCCACACAACACTCTCATAGTTGGGCAGAAATCCGGACCGCCCAATTCTCCACCCAATGGATGGAGCACAACTTCACAAAATCTACAAAGACCAAACACCCCAAATACCAAGGAATGATAGAATATATGCAGCGTGTACACTACACATTGGTGTATGTTGGACGTGTAGACCCAATCAAAAGCAAAGGAAGATGATGAGTGAGGCACACCAATGTTCAGAGTATATACTATACACCGTATCATTCCTTGAGAAAACCAAATGCCCCAGAAACACAAGCTAAGATGGAGAGAGGCAAAAACAGTGCAATCCTCACTAGGCCCGACACCATCTCTCTAATACAGTCTCATCCTATAAAATGATGTTTAAAAATAGATGGACGGCATGGATGAGACACAAACATCATGGTGGGGCCCACATAGCACGGAACCAATCCGTTTCCCTCGTACGGTGGACCACTGTGCAAGAAGTGGGCGGGCGTTGGACACGGCAGAGGTCTAGTCCTATGAGATTGGTCCGGCCATCCCAAACACGCTCGGCTACAAATCCACGGTGTACACCCAAACCCACCAACATCCCAAACACACTGGCCATCCAGGATGGAATTCGTTCCATCCCATGGGATTAGCCGACATCCACTGACACGCACCATCATTACCTTAAAAACCATTCCATCCCACCAAATCCCATGAGATTGGTCCGGCCAAACACACCCTAAGACTTGAAGAATCCTAACCCATCAATAGGTGGTCAATAAATGGACAATTAAGAGAGATACAACAATGGTTCACATTGAATCAAGAAATAGGCAACATGCTATACAGCTAGGACCTTCCTATTTGGGGATTTTGGGTGAATGGACTATCCACAGTAAAGCATGTTGTATCCACAGTTTGGATGATTGAACCATGAGCCTCACTCTCACACACTAACAACCCAAAGGATAGGGTACAACCTTTCCGCCCAAGCATTGTATAATATTTCTTTGATATTATATTCTTTTATTTAGTACTTGGAATTAAACTCGAATTTGTATTTCATTCACATACTTCTGATTCCTGAACAAATTTTGTAATTGTAAATGGATTAGTTGACCAATGTGGACAACTAGCAGAACATTTAGCCCTAAACTCCGCTATGTATTCCTCCCATCTTCTACTTCCGCTTCTTTATGTTTCTTCTTTCTACCAATCAACCAACATCTACTTTCAAATATCAGTATTGGACCATGTATTGGCTAGATTCAAAATCAATACATATTGGCACATTGGCCGATATGCTCTAGATATCAGCTGCAATGGTGTAGATTTTGACTGATTTAGTCCCATATTGACGATACATATAATAAATGCATTGCTTTGGTTTTTCAAAACAGAAATATGATGATATGCATCAGCCAATACAATACATCATCATCATCATAGTAGCCTTGTCCTGGCTATTTGAGTTGACTTTATGAATCCTATTTCACCAATCATTCCCATCCAAGGTCCAATCCTCAGCCGGTTGTGGGCTCTTCCTCTTCCCTCTATACTTGTTGATGGCAGCAAAACCAATTCAGTGGTCCATGCCATGAAACGTGGGTGGGACCCACATAATGGATGGTGGACATTAAAGGTGGGCCCACGTAATGAACAACCCATATTGAAGGTAAGCCCCATATGATGAATGGTCCACATCAAGGTGGACCCACATAAAGGACGGAGTGGGCCTCACATGATGGATGACTCAGATCAAAGTGTGGCCCCTCGTGATGGACAGTCCACATCAAGTGGGCCCTACTTAATGGAAGGTCAACATCCAAGGTATCGCATGATGAACGGCCCATATCCAAAGTGGCCCAGCATGATGGATAATCCGCAAAGAAGGTATGCTCCACACAATGGATGGTGGACATCAAAAGTGGGCCCCACATGATGGACAACCCATTTTGAAGGTGGGACCCAGTCCCACACAATGGACACATCAAATGTGGACTCCACATGATGGATAGTGGACATTAAAAGGCCCCACATAAAGGACAATTAGCATTGATGGTGGGCGCCACATGATAGATAACCTACGTTAAGGTGGGCCCCACAGAATAGATAGTCAACATTAAAGGTCAGCCCCTAATGATGAATGGTCCACATCCAAGATGGAGATGGGCCTCGCATGATGGACGGCCCACTTTGAAGGTTTGGCCTACACGTTGGACAGTCCACATCAAAGGTGGGCTCCATATGATGGACGATCCACATCCAATGTCTGACATAATGGACGGCCCAAATGTCTTAAAACATGAAGATTGTAGCCATCTATTCTTTTGCCATTTGGGGCACAATCCATCTATGATGAGCTTCACCAAAACAACCGTTTGGATTGCTCTTATAGTAGAGTTGTAATTTTTAAAAATGGCGTCAACCACCCCTCTTAAAAAAAGCTCTTATTCAAATGTTTTACCAAACGTGCTTATTTCAAATGTTTTGAAAAACTGATTTTACCAAACAAGCTTATTTAAAACAAGAGCCAAAGCAACAAGAGCTTATTAACTCTTAAAAATTTTTATATATATAAAAGAAGAGAGAGAGCTTATTAGAGTAACTCTCATTGGAATAGAGTAGATATCTCAAACAAGACATATGTAAGGAGTACAAGGTGATACATGGAGAGAGTTTGACTGTGCAACATAGGTTAATGGTTATTGATGTTACCTAGTAGAGACAGTAATACAGGGGCATTTTCACACCGGGCTCGAGTGGGGTGGCCTGTGGCATGTAAGGGCACACTCGAGGTGGGCGGCCCGTGTGAGGCAGGTAGCTCGTGTGATGCAGAACCCATGTGAAGTGGGGCCCACGAGGGCGGTTCAACAGAGGTCCTAACCCATGTGATGTGGGGCCTGGGCTATGAGATAAATGGATTGATTCGCCATGCTCTATCAGTTCAAGCTTTTAGAGCAAGTGGTTAATTGTCCTGCATCAAACAGTGTAGTGCGTGTGAGTGATCCAAGGTTTAATCTCAGGTAGTGTTACCTTTCCCAAAAAAAAAAAAAAAAAAAACATTAAGAGATGGAAGAAAGGGAATGAGATTAATAGGCATCCAAAAACTAGGTGGTGGAATTTAAAAGGAGAAAAACAATGTTATTAAGAAATAAATTGATGGAAGAAGAAAGCGGAATGTCAAGGAAGTACACGTTATGTAGAATGAGATAATTGAATGCATTAGGAAAGTGGCAAAAGATATTTTAGAAGTATCTAGAGGGAAAAGCCAATCATGTAAGGAAACTTGGTGGCAGAATGACGATGTATAAAAAGTTGTTAGCGAGAAACGTTCACGTTTCAAGACTTGGCAAGGGACTATAAACAATGATAAACTTAAACAATATAAAAATGTTTAAAATATTGGTAAGAAAGTAATAAGTGTGGCTTAAGGTTTATGATGATGTTTACAATAGATTGGAGACAAGAATGTGAGAAAATTGTATTTAAACTTGCAAACATGAGAGAGAGAGAGAGAGAGAGAGAGAGAGAGAGAGAGAGAGAGAGAGAGAGGAAGAGTGGGGACCTAGATCATGTTAGATTCATTAACAGCTATTTAAACTTGCAAACATGAGAGAGAGGAAGAGTAGGAACCTATATCATGTTACATGCATTAAAGAGTGATGACCAGAGGATACCAGTAAAGGAAAATGAGATCAATGAAAGGTGGAGAAATTATTTTTTAAACTTGTTAAATGGCAATCGCTATGAGAGCATAGGGATAGAAGAAACCACACACTCAAATGACATCAAAGTCCATAGATACTTTAATAGGATTAGGATATTTGAAGTGAAAGAAGCTTTGAGAAAGATGAAAGAAAGGTCCTTGGACCAAATGGTATACTAATAGAGGTTTGGAAGTGAATGGTTTGGTCGACAAAGTCGTTTAACAAGATTGTAAGATTGAAGAAAATGCCAACAAATGGACGATAAGTTTCGTGGTACCTATTTATAAGAATAAAGGAGACATACAGAGTTGCACTAATTATCGTGGGATTAAACTTATAAGCCATTCTATGAAACTTTGGGAAAGAGTGATTGAGCAAAGAATAGGGCATGAGACAAATGGTATCAAAAAAATCAATTTGGTTTCATGCCAAGGAGGTCTACCACTAAAGCTATTTTACTACTTCAACAATTAATTGAGAAATATAGGAAGAGGAGGAAGGATCTCCACATAGTTTTTATTGACTTAGAGAAGCTTAAGATAGGATCCCTAGAGAGTTAATATAGTGAGTGTTGGTAAAGGAAGGAGTTTCAAGAGCATAAACTGACATGATTAAGGATATGTATGAGGGAGTTGTAAGTCTATAACAAATGTGAGGGCCACTATTGAAGAGACAAGCGAGTTCTCAATTACCATAAGTCTTCACACGGGGTTGACATTGACATTGTACCTTTTCACATTACTTAGGGAGGAGTTAACGAGGCATTTGCTGGAAGAGATCACATGGTGTATGTTGTTTGAAATGGCATAGTTTTGATTGACAAGACGAGGGATTGCATAAACACAAAGCTAGATTTATCGAGGGGTGCTTAGAATTTAAAGGATTAAAAACTAGTCGAACTAAAACATAGCATATGGAGTGTAATTTTAGTAGCAATAGAAGTGAAAATGAGGAATTACTTAAGATTGTTGACCAAGAAGTTTTCCAAAATGACCACTTTTGATATTTTTTTATCAATAATTCATGAGTGGAGAGATTGAGAAGGATGTTGCCCACAGAATCCACGCAGGGTGGAAGAAATGGAGATGTGCCTCTAGAGTTTTATGTGATTGTCGTGTACCACTAAAACTAAAAGGGAAATTTTATTGGATGGCTACAAGACCAGCCATACTTTATGGGACAATGTTGGGCAGTTGAGGAACAACATGTTCATAAGATGAGTGTAGCTAAAATGAGGATGTTGATGTGTATGACTGCAACAACGAGGAAGGATAGAATTAACAATGGATGCATTCTAGGGAACTTAGGAGCAGCACCAAATATGTAATAAGATGAGGGAAAGTAGACTTAGATGATTTGGTCATTTGCAACGGATATCAAGAACTTCGCTAGTAAGAAGGAATGAATTGGTACAAGTTGAAGACTCTAAAAGGGAAAGGGGAAGGCCCAAAAGGATGTGGGTGGAGAAAGAAAGAAAAGACTTGATGACCTATGGTCCAACTGAAGTATTGGCCCTTGATAGAGTGAGATGACACAAAAGGATTCATGTAGCCGACCCCAATTAGTTGGGATAAGGCTTAGATGATGATGATGAAGTTGATTGTGAAAATTTTCTTGAATATTTTCACCATATTTTTCAACAAGCCCAAATAACCTAGGGTATTTAAGAAATGGTTTTGTGATGCAGTTAGGGAAGTTAGAAAATAGGAAGGATGTTTAACTACGACATTGGCACATAAATAGTTTCAATCATGCAACAACTATATCTTGAGAAATATTGCACAATCGAGATCAAAATGATCTAGAAGTTTGTCCTTCTCGAATAAGTTGATCAATCTATCTTCATTTATCTTCATGTATATGAAATAAAATAGTGAGGAGCATGTTTTGATTCTGTTTTGTAACATTCAGAAGTAACGCAACTCATTTATTGGATTGCATTTAGCATTAGTGTTTCAACATGTTTCTTTTGACACAATTTCAGCATGAACAGTTACTGATCATAAAATAATCAAAATCAAGATGAATCATGCTATTGAACAGACATCTCAGATGATATCCAAGGGAGATCGAAACTTACATTGGTCTTATGGACAAGGCGATCAACTATGCTCATTACTGATAAAGCCAATTCCTCATAATCTTTCTGCAAAGAATATGAATATTCTACTCAGGCAAGCATTTTTCTTGCAAAGCTGATGAAGTTGATTCAAGGCTAAAACTGAAATTTATCTCTGAAAAGTGACAAAAATCAACCAAGTCAAAAACCATGCTTTATCATCATCAGATTTGCACGTATCAGTTCTAGCCGCTAGCCGAATCCAGAAACTCTCATTGAATGCCAAGACATTTTCCACAACAAGCCTCTGAAGCTGCTATCAACAAATTCAAAAAAAAGAAAGAAACTTTAGTCAGAAATTTAGATTTTCATAGGATTCTACACAGTAAAAAGTAGCACCATCCAGGACACTTCCAAGTAGACCAAACTATGCAACTTTAAGCTACTGAATCCCTTGTTGCCCAAATAGATTTAAGTACAAAGGGTTGTTGTAGGTGCTTAAATAAAGTATCCTCTTACTTCATTTGCATCTGCATCCCTCAGCGTATCTATCAGTCTATCCACTTCAATGGTCTTTCTAAATGATTCTTCAGCATCCTGATTGACTGCACAGATTAAAGTTCTCCTGTTTATTAAATCCAAACATATCATTTTACAATCAATAGCTCCAGCCATCAGGTATCCAACTAATACAGCTTCTCAGTAGAAAGATCCATCTTTAAATCGAGGCAGACAGGAAGAAACACAATATAGTACCAAGTGAAACAGATTTTCTACACTAATTTGCATGAATTCAAAGCATAAAAGTAAACCCAAATTTGGGGAGTCCCTCTCCATGCGTGGAATGTGGAGGACTTTACAGCCCTCTGGGTTCATGCATGGGGACAGTAGTAGAAGTGGGATCCGAAATCCATCGAAGATATAGAAGTGGGGAAAGTGTGGATTCTCTTTGACGGCGTGTCAAAGCCTGAGATGACAGTGCCATTTATGGTGGAGGGCAGAGCGTACACAATGACAATCGGAGAAGAAGGGAAGGTTCCTGTTGGAAGGTGGAGAGATCTCAGCACTCGGGGGAATCTAGAGACCCAGCTGGAAAAAATGGCGGATGTAGTAGAAAGTTGTTGTCTGGGGAAGCAGAACAAGAGAAGGAACTAGATGCTGACTTGGAGGGGAAGGATCGGTCAACAGGGGAACGGGGACCAGATGACCGGCATGTGGACAATGGAAGGACTGGGATCATTTCAGGGTCTGCCATAGGTGCACTTGTACAAGAAAGAGAGGACTCTCAAGTGGGGAAGGAAAAAGTAGGAGAGAGTGATACTACCCTATGTCAATCTCTCAGATTACTACCCTATGTCAATCTCTCAGATTGAAAATCACCTTCCACACACCAAGGACAAACAGCAATGTATGTCGTAACACTAACGGTGGGCATAATGGTCCCCTTGTTACCGTTACGTCACAGGGGGCGTAACGGTCGTCACGCCCCCAATAATAGTTAGATTTTTCCAAAAAAAAAAAAAAAAACTGAAAAGATAAGGGAAAATTCGTAAATATTTAGATGATTCCAAATATGTATTCTTCCTTTTGTTTTGACCACGTTTACAATGGCTTAACGGCCCACTCTTTGGTGGGAATGCTATCTTGGCTCATCTGATTATTTTATGAACCTGACGAGCTTAGGTAGTCCATTCTATAGCACTTATCCCACTAATGCATATCCCAAAGCATTTGACATCATTCCCCCCAAGTATTTTTGAAGAAAAAAAAAATGAAATTAAATTCAGATAAATAGTGTTGCCAATTTGAGGGACAGTTTGAATGCCCCCAAATCAGCCCAAATTTTATGCAATCGATAGACTCATCCCGCTAATGCATATCCCTAAGTATTTGACATCATTTTCCCTAGGTAATTATTTTATATATATTAAAAAAATTGAATTAAATTCAGATGAATAATGTCGACGATTTGGGGGACCACTCAAATGCTCCATATCAACCCGAAATTCACGCAATCTATGACAATTAATCCACAAATGCATATCTGTAAGCATTTGGCATCATTCCATCCAAACAAAAATTTTAAGAAAATTTTGAAATTAAGGATGAATAATGTCGCCGATTTGGGGGACCGCCAGAATGCTTCCAAATCGGCCCCAAATTCATGCAATATATGACATTCATCCTACTAATGTTTATCCGTAAGTATTTGACATCATGACTGCCAAGAAAAATTAAGAAAATTTTGATATTAAATTTGGATGAATAGTGTCATCAATTTAAGAATCACTTGAATGCCACAAATTGGCCCAAAATTTATGCAATCTATGGCACTCATCCCACTAATACAATCGGCCCTAAATTATGCTCATTTCATCAACCATATATCATATTAGTGGACATTTATTGGACAATGAAGAATAAAAGAAGTCCAATGGCCATATTTCAATAAACAAGTGTCCACAAATCAATAGTGATGATCATTAAAAAAATCTGATTTTGGGATTGTAACTTAGCAACAACGGGTCCCACAATTTAAACAGTTTGGCTAATTTAAAATATGCCACATGTACAAACTTTGAGACGTGCAAGTGTATCAGGCATCATATGCCACCAAAGTATCATACAAATGACTTCATGAAATCGTGGCTGATATAAAGCCACATTTTTAAAAGACAAGAAAGAGAGAGGGGAGAGAGATGTTCCAGATAAGAAGAAAGAAGAGAGAGGAGGAGGAGGACAGAAGGGGGGGGGGAGAGGGGGGAGAGAGAGAGAGAGAGAGAGAGATCATTACAAGATCTAGGGTAGTGTGTGTGTGTGTGGGGGGGGGGGGGGGGGGGCGGGGGGGGGTTGGAGAGATGCAAGGAAGAGAGAACAAAGAAGAAGAGAAGAGGAAGAACACTTTTTCCCAATTTTTTTTCTTTCTCTAGAAGAACCCCTTTTTAATTTATTGTGCATAATGACCCAAGGCTATTACGGCAATCCGCATGGACCGTTTAGCCGTAATAATCCATTTTTACCAGGCCATTATTTCCCCAGTGTAATGGCCCAAACCGCTTCCGTTATGTTTGGCCCATAAACCACTATGAACACATTCATTAATCAACATTGAAAGCCCCCCCCCCCCCCCCCAAATGCTAGTATCCCAAGCCACCATAATGCCCCTAGCAAACCCAACTGCATCGATGGCCACCCAATCCTCCAATTTAACATCCCACAACAAGTCCAACAGCCTCCTGTCGAAACTCTGGACTTTAGTTTCCTAAAACGTAATTACATGGGTTTTCGCTCTTCTGAAAACATCCTTAATTGCACACTTTCCCCTTCCTTGAAAGGAAACTGTAACGCCCCGAATTTTTGCAGCCCTAGTATATACCCGTGCCCGAGAATTCTGAGTGTTAATAATGTAAAAAATTAGATGCTTCAAAATCGCACCTTGTTTTATTATTATTATTATTATTATTATTATTATTATTATATTATTATTATTATTATTATTATTATTATTATTATATAAGGTTACATCCAGTTACATTCACGAAGGTAACCATTCACAAGAGTAAAATCAACTATATTTATTATTCCATAAGAGTAAAAAATATCCAACAAATTTTCTAATGTTATCTCAATCGGAGCTTATTACATTGTCTTAAGTAAGCAGCGGAAAAATAAATAAAAGCAAATCTTGCGCTATTCTTGTTCTCTATTTGCACATATCTTCCACAAAACGGTCGTCGTCCGTATCATCAAACCGTAATTCACCTGCAATATCTGTATGGTTTGAGAGGGTCAATGCCCTACTCATTGTGGGGGTTGTCCTTTAAAGTTTACAATGATTCAAGTGATTCATAAGAATAACAAAAGGGTCCTGATACATCTCATACTCCACAAATACAATTGGTATTGGTATGCGCAAACATTCTACATGAAATGCATGCTTAGCAAAGTATGTGCGGTCCATCACACGTAGCGATCATCATAATGAAAAACAATTCAAAAATACCCGGATCGCCCGCATCCCAAATTACAGAGATTCGTTGGCATGTCCAACGTTAACGTGGATTTATGCGAACGCCTCAAGGCGACACAACATGCAATTGGAAGATTTACGTGACACTATTTGTTCATGGAGCAACTATTTGAGACATCAAATCCCGAGAAGTGATGTAACATGCATGGTGGTTTACTTACATCGATTGTGCATCACTACCCAACCCACGGGATTACGTGTTGACCAAGAGGGCCGCTACCCGAAACGCATTACGTCCACAATAATATATCGATCGCTAGGAGTGTGATTTCCAACACAATACTTGCATGCAAGATAATAACGTAATGATTTAACTTATGCAACAATGATTCATATGGTGAAGATAAACAATAGTATAAACTTGAAGCATGTAAGAAAAGATGGTCAAATCTAATGTATCACAAATTTTAAAGGAAAAACCCTCACCTCTTGCATTCAATCACACTCTAATGCTACTAGATTTGAATTTACACATTGTAGTACCCAACTCTAGCATAATTAACATGATTCATATGGTTAGATCGTCATATTACATGGATTGTACGGTTAGGATCAAAACATAGGATAGATGTAGATTTAGGGTTAGGGTTGAAGTAATTTTCCAATCCAATTAGGGATTTTAAGCAAAGTGGAACGTAGATGCCCTCTTACCTGAATCAGCAACTCTTCTCAACCTGACCAAACCCTTGATCAGTGATTTCCTTCGCTGAGTCGACTCAGTTCGACTCGATTCTAAACAACCTACATAGGCTTGTTCAAGAGTCTAAATAAAAACCTAATCTTAGCTAATGATGATTTTTTTTTAGAAGCTCGATATAACAACTTACCTTTAACATTGCGAAACATAACCCAGATCTAAATCTGATCCAAGCCTGGTGACTCACCGAGTTGTTGTTAGGCCACAAGTAACTCTCTCTCTCTCTCTCTCTCTTCTCTCTCTCTCTCTCTCTCTCTCTCTCTCTCTCCTCTCTCTCTCTCTCTCTCTCTCTCTCTCTCTCTCTCTCTCTGTTTTCCATAATATGGCCGAAATATCTCCAAGACAGAGAATATATGGGTAAGTTTGGACAGCCGTTGCGCAAGAGGGAGTTCCCGACATGTTACACAACATGTGGGAAGTTTGCGCATGACTCAGACGTGAGTTGTTCAACCCAGTACGATGCTCCAGATTGTTGGTTCATTTCTTATACTATATCAGGAAATACCACACGTTTAGGTGGGCCACTCATTGAATGGATTGGATCATGAGATAGTGCGGCCTCAGCAATCGACAAACAGCACTCCAATGAAGAAGATGACCGCCATTCTAATGGCAGATTTTGTTCTAGCCCATCTTTCTTCAAGGCGGTCATTGTGGATGGTCGATGGAAGCATGGAAGCTTATAGACATTGAAAATTGAAGGTTGGGATGTGTTTGGTGGGTTCTGCGACAGATGTGGCTGTTATACCGCATGTGACGCAAACCATGGAGTTTTTGTTTTTAATTCCAATTATGCTTGAATAGTCGGATTGGAATTTGGATTCTAAGACTTTCAGAGTCTTGATTAGATGATCCAGATTTTTTTCTAGATTTGGCTCCTAGTTTCAGTTTGAAATTATGTTTCGGTAAAAAGAAAAGAAAGAGAAAGGAAATCATAGACGACATTGTTGCTGGTCGTATTCTTCAGCTTGAATGGCCTATGAACAGCTGAGATCTAATTAGAGTGACCCTCCTTGGGTCGTGCTGCTTTAGGAGAAAGAATCGGAGTCGGTTCCGTCTTGAATGCAAAGCGGATGCGAAAGGAGCTTCTGTTTTTGTTTCCATCACTGTTCACACAGCTTGGTGGGATGTGATCGATTGTTGGAGCCAAGTGGGGTCCACTGAGAGGTTTTTATGAGAATCCACCCTCTTCATCAATTTTGTAGGATTGTGTTAGGCCATTGTTGTGAATATGGAGTTGATCGGAGGCTTATCTTGAAAGTTTTCCAAGCGGGTGCCAAAATGAACTTAATTCTGAATTAGCGGTCCACACTTAATGATCAGGACCCAATCTTGGAAGAAATAATATGTAGTCAAGATAAGCAAACAATTGGACAAAATTTGGTGGTTGGTCGATGGTGGAAAAAGCCCAAATCTAAAATCTCACCTTTTGCACCAAAAGGAAGGAATTGGCTTCCGTGTTCAATGGTGTCGGATCATAGATCGGGGTCTAAATTTTGTATGATATCATAGTCATGTGAGGCCAAAGTGTGGTCCAAGTTTGAGTTGAAATGGACAGCAGGAAGTGGTTAAATCGGATGATCCAAATTTATAAAGAGTTGGTAAGCCTCAAAAAGATAACTTCACGCCTAAGGAAGAGCTTACCAAAGTGGTGTTTTTATGTTTCATAGTCGGTCCATATGATGGGCAATCCAAGTCATTCATATGAAAGGAAATCTCCTACTATGACTACCCACGATCGTCCCTCACTCGATGGTCAACAATTAATGGGTTGATTTGTCAATTGGGCCACTTTTCCAATGATCTAAGGGCTGAAATTCGACATGTATGGTTAATTTATAATAAATATGCATGGTATAAAATTTCACATGAAACGGATCATGGGAACCATGTGATCTAGAATTCAATGGTATAGGTTAATTTTGTCATCTTTTATTTCTCTAACTTCCGTCATACGTAATGCCGAACTACACCATCCGAATGCATTGAAATTCGCCGGGCATTCTTTATTTTTCATGCTCTTTCCATCGCCCCAGTTTGGGCCTTAATCGCTTACAAATGACCAAGAAGCCTTTTTAATGGGTCATACCGCCCTGAGGTCTAAATCGATGCCTTCATACATCTAGTAGAGAAGTTAGCCAGTAATTGTGATATATACCTTACGATCTTTGAACTGAGCGGTTTATTCTAATATTTGAGCGGCTCGTTTGGCAGATCCAAATTTGATGAGTGGTAGGATGACATGTTAAAAATAGGAAAACTTGATGGTTAGTACTCTGATCATATATGTAAATGGGTGTACGGTCAATTTTGTAAACAAATGAACACAAGTGGGTTTTTAGAGTGGTCAAGAGGTAAAACATGTATACCGTTAGATTCAAGTAACTTGTTCACATGTATAAGTTCCTCAGATTGTAGTTTTGATGGTGTAACACCCCGGATTTTTGCCACTTGGAATTAGACATTCTTAGGCAATGGGTCGATCCTAACACCTTATTAATTTCTCAAAACTCAATCTCAAAGGTCAAAATCCCTTTTTAACCCATTTCCTTCCAAATCTCCCATTTCACCTGTCACCACCTTGTTCTTTAAATGTTTTTAAGTACTTTCATATTAGGCAGGAATCCAAGTTTAGGTGATGAAGAACAATACTTTAAAAATCCGTACAAAAACCCGAGTATCACCTCGGCAGAAAACCACTCAGGATCAAATCCTTTAGGAATTTGACAAAATTAACTAAGTGCTAACCTAGATTAGCTACGAAATCCGCTTGATCCACTTTAAATACGATCTGCAAGACCCAAAACTTGTAGAATCAGTGACGCTAGGATACCCTAAAATCTAGGATCAATCTCATTACCCAGTTGCTCTCGGGAGCACATTGAAACTCCGTATCGAATCTGGACCGCACGTCGAAAGTCCGATGATCACGAAATTATATATTCAGGACCGCCTTGCTGGACTTGACAACCATCTCGGAAATCAACTCCAGATAGTGTCCCAAGGCTATTCGCTTGAACCCGGAGCGAAGAGTGTGATAACTGTGAAATTAATTAAAATATATATATAAATTTAAGTAATCTGGCATGTGTCGCTTGCGGATCAGTTATAAGGATTCCGACCGTCAGAATCAGGCCAGATACACCCACGGATCAGGGATATTTGCCCCTATGTGTCAGTGTACTTGAAATCTCTGATCGAGTCTGCAGTTGACTGAAGAACTGTTGAACTGAAACTGATCCGCCATTTGTGATCTGGAAACCCGACTGGAACGAAAACTTAACTAAACCTAGATCCAGTGTTAATGAGCTTAAGTCCGACCGCACACAGAAAATGGGCCGCCAGAAGTGCTCCGTTGGATCGAAACGGACCCGCTTTGGACATAACCTAAGTATGCTTTGATCCTGAGTCTATTTTGGAGACTTTTGGGGCTATATAAGGACCTTAAACCCTCACTCTCTCATCCCATACGAATTTGAGAAAAACCTAGGAGAGAGAAAAGAGAAAAGAGAGAGAAAGTGTGAGAGAAGTGGGAGGATCTCCCTGATGCTCTACCCTGTCACTATACAAGCCTAACCACCTCGTTCTAATCGCTTTCCCTGCGATTCCGACTTCGTTTCTAGGTAAGAAACCCTAACCCTAAACTGTTCTAGGGTTATGATCATTGCAAATGATGAAATATCTAATCTATTTCATGTTATAGGTTGCCAAATTACCGTATACGAAGACTTAGCAAATCTATCGAGTTCGTTACGATTCTACGGCAAAATGTGCGGACTTTATACGTATAGGTTATGGTTTTCAACGCTTTCAATATCAGATAATGATAGATTCATGATCTGGATGCTATTGCACATGTACAAAGTGCTGTCTGTTTTCCGTTTCGGTTAAATACAACGAATATGGAATTTTGTGTATTCTAGGTATTTGTAGAAAATACCGTATCTGTATAAATTTTGCTGATATGCTTGCCATGAGTATCTGCCGTGTATATACGCTAGTTATGGATGTATGACCTGTTTGGTGAAAGGGATTCGCCCTAATACACTTTTTGGCCAACTTAGCTTATGTAGGCTAATGTGTGTAGTCTAAGTGTTTGTTGAAATGACTAAATCAATATGGATTTATGATTTATGTCTGCCATATGTATTGAATGTAAGAACATGATTGTTGTGTATGAGACAACTCCTTGATATAAGGATTTGTCATATTCTAGGTTGAAATCAACATACGTCATGTATATTGGAGTGGTGTAGTTTAAGTGTTTGATAAAATGCCTGTGTGAGAAATTTTGTGACGAACTAAATTTAATAGTGGTGTTGAGAAAGGATTCTCAACTACCTTAGTGATGTGTATGATTTCCTTCATGTAAGTTGATTAGGGTAATCACTTACTGGTTTATGAAACGTATGTGTTTGGATTTTCTGTTTGCATTGTGTTTTATAACATGCTTGTTCATATGTTTGAATTACTTGTTTATTTAATTATGCTCTGACTACTTCACATGTTTAAGTTGTATTCCATAAGTGCTGTGAAGGGTGATGGGGGAGTGGTGTAACGATTCCGTGCAACAGCCCTGGTAGCCCTAAGCGGACAATATTGGATATTTGATGGTATGATTTGAAATCTTGATCCATTACTGCTTTGACTCTCTGTACTTGAATGTGATTGGGGCTATTGTATAGTCCAGGCAATCGGTAACGGGATTGAATTCGTGGCTGAGATTCATTCTCCACGTGAGATGTGTTCGACGAACCCGAGTCGTACTTCGGTTGGCGATAGTGGTTGGCCACGCGAAGTGCTTATGCACTTCATGTCGTTCAACTTGTCGTGCGCTCGAGCTAGCCGAGCTCGTCAAGTAACCAGATCTGTCTAATGTATGTTCACCATGTTTGGACACTACTGCTTGAACCTAAGGTACCGAACTAACCAGTGCAACCCCGTTAACCTTAGTACCTCAATCCGCTAAGACTCATGAGTCGGGCATGGTGGTATGGGACACCGTGGTCGAGCTGTCGGCCTACGCTGGGGCCATGAGCCTCCCCGTAGTGACCATTGAGCAACCAAACTCGTGAGCCGATTATGGTGGTATGGGACACTATATTCGAGCTGTCGGCCTACACTGCTTTGATGGGTGATGGGGGAGTGGTGTAACGATTCCGTGTAACAGCCCTGACCGTACCCGGTGTAGTGACCTCGAGCATACTCTGAATCTACAGCGAGGCGATGAGCCTTCCCGTAGTAAACAGAGTATAAACTAGGCTTGTATTGATAAGCTGATGGGGGAGTAGTGCAACGATTCCGTGTAACAGCCCTTGCAACGACCTAGAACCACACTATCGTATGAGATTATCTAGGATTGACGACCCTAGAATGGATCATTCTTTGGGAATGATATAAGGAAGGTACCTTAGTTTCCCAATATTGTTGTATGAAAGGACTAATAACAACTCGGTAATCATACTCATAACATAGCACTGCATGTGCCTGGAAGATGTGGAGCACTGAGGGATGAACACATGCCGCGGACGTAAGATGGTGTCGCATGAGGGAGGTTTGGCAAGGGCATGCATCATGACTGCATTTCATACTTGCATTAATAAGAGTATTTAGGATTGCTTCATTGTACTGCTTTATCATTACTGCTTGACTGAATTGATAACATGTTAACCTTTGCTTTATTGTTCCACTGAGTTGATCACTCACTCCCACGTTACGGGACGGTGTTGTACACACCAACCAGACCCTGTTTGAGTTTCAGATGATGGCGATGCTTACGAAGCGGAGCCGGACTTTTATGATGAGGAGGGTTTCTCCTTATACAACTATCAAGCGGGTCTATGTAGACCATCTTCTGATCGACGGGAGTACAGGGATTACTTTAGTTTGCACTTTTGGAACACCCATGTATATTCCTTCTGTTCATTTTTGGTGTATACATGTCTATTTTTAACCTGGTAACATGTTCATACTCTGGAGACGTACAACAGTTTATATATTTTATATATCTATCACAGTCTTCCGCTTGCGTAATTTAACTGTCTGTGGAGTATGATATGTTGTTTTGGTATAATTCCACTCATGTTTATTGCATTAATATGAACAACATTCAATCATCATTATCTATGTTGCATAAGTGATGCGTTGGAACTCGGGAGTAGAGTTTGTGCTCGACCCCCGATTTTCAAGGCGTTACAGATGGTGAGTTAAGCATATACATAAGTGGTGAACAAGAACAGATAAAAATCTCAATTTTGATGTGTACGAGCGGATATAGAGATCAAGTAGTTAGTTTACTATGATCAGGTGATCCAAACTCAAAGTGGACAGTCAGATATATTTACCTAGCGGTGAATAGTTGACTGAACGGTTGGTTATGATGAGCAGGTGAGAATACTTGGATATATGCTGGTCTATCTTACAATTCGATGGTCAGATGACTTAATTTACTAATAAAGATTATTCTCAATGGTCATTTAGATGTAAGGTTAGGATTGGCTAAATTGGTATCGTACACATGTACATACTAAGTTAAATCTCATGATAACACTCGAGAACTTCCAATACTTGGGTAATGAAAAGTTTGGGGTGTTACAGAAACCCCATCTTCCCCTTCTGCAGCTACGACCTTTAGCAAAGCAATCTCCACCGCATCCCTTTGCCTTCCTATGATGTCCCTAACTCCATGGATTTTCGACTCAAAAAAGCAAATCTTCCTACCCTAGCTTTCCTGTTTGCACTACTGCCACTAGAGCATTTGCCGTCTCACCTTCAAGCTCTCTGTCGCTACCAAAATATTCAAAACCCAAGCCCACCCTCCTCACAACCACTGGAGAAAGATTAATTGTCGACTCCAACTCAAGTAGGAAGTTAGACTCGAAGAGCAGCCCATGCGCTCTGGAAATAAAGTCATATTGCTTGTGTTACAACTTAAAAGGTCTTCACACGTGCGATAATGGTAAGTCGAGACTACACGTGACACCATCGAAGAAAGAGAGACATGTATTGGAGGGATGTGCATAGCCTTCTCGTCTCCATCAACATAAGCATCAGACCTAGCACAAGTCACCCCCTCGCAAAAACGCGTGTCCTCCAACCCAACGTGCGTCAACGTCTCACTAAGACATGTGTCCTCCACATTTTATACCATCAACACCAGCCACCTTTCAATTCTACACGTGTCTCCCGAGCCACAGAAACCACGCTATCAACGCCAACCTCATACCCAAACCGGTAGGTTTAGACACCACAAGTCCCTCCCTTGCTACCCTTCTCTTGCCGAGGCACCGTCTCCTACAGCTTTCCCAACATTATCATCATCCAATAAACATGATGCCACTATCTCAGTCATCCCTCTCCCTGACACCTGACGAGAGAGACATGTTGCATACATCATTGTGATTATCTGGTGTCTGTCGAAGCACGGAGAGGGTACATGTTCATCCTCCTGAGAAGCTATAGAACCCAACCCCGCCTGTCCGCCATTACTAAACCCCCTTGCAATTCCTCGTCCCTCCCCCATCCAAGTCTCAACTCCTTTAACACCCTTACAAATCACTGAAACTTCCCCAATAACAATGAAAAATTCCCTCTGGCGCTGGGAACCATCTTCCCTTTGACACACATCCTCGCCCACCTTACCTTTGCCCCTTCTTTCGTCTTTGGTCCACCACGACCACCTCCCAATGCACAAAGCCACCATCCAAAAAGCTTCCATAAACCACAGTTTTAAGGGCAGCCCCCACGCCTCTTCCCAACCGAACTACGACTTCTCTGCCCACCTGCACAGACTCTCCAATGGCTTGTCCCTAAAAATTGCCCAAACAATGAGGACCTTGTCAATCTCCGCATCATGACTTAGTGAGTTGGGAAGAAGTTCAAAAACTGGAAAGTGAAGGGTAATTGGGTTAGGAAGAATCAAGGAGAACAATTGGGCTCGCCTAGCAAAACAGTTGAGGAGGTTTGGAGATGAGATGGATGCATTATGGAGAGAGGTTACCTATAGATAGTAAGGTGACTCGGGGGGAGGCAAGTGGTTTCCTAATAGGGCAACGAGATCAATGGGTTCATTGGTGAGAAAGACTAATAAGCTAAATTGGTAGGCAGTTAGGCCAAGATGGAAGCCGAATTTTGGAGATGGTAGGTTAATAAAAGAAGGCTGCAAACTTTTGACAAGCATTGGTTCTAGAATTATGTTTTGAAAGGACATATGGGTCAGGGATTCGGAATTGGATAACGGATTCCCCTCGTTGCACTCAATTGCATTGGATAAAGAAGTCAAGGTGGAAGATTGCTTTTCCGTTTTGTGACAGTCCATGGTGTGGAGCATATCGCTCTGAAAATATTTAAATGAGGAAGAAACTAGTGAGTTCGCTACTTTGATGAGTATCTTCCATGAGGCTAGTATTGAGAACTCAAGCGAGGACTCTAAATATTGGAAATGGAGTGGTAGATTTGCTATGAAGACAATTTATATCAAGTTGTGTGGAGCATATCACTCTGAAAATATTTAAATGAGGAAGAAACTAGTGAGTTCGCTACTTTGATGAGTATCCTCCATGAGACTAGTATTGAGAACTCAAGTAAGGACTCTAAATATTGGAAATGGAGGAGTGGTAGATTTGTTATGAAGACAATTTATATTAAGTTGTGTGAATCAGGGGAACAGAAGTGTCACGACCCTAAATCTAGTGTTGGTAATCCATGATTACTAGACACCAAATTTTGGTTGACAGCCTCCGTAGAACTCCGATTTTGGGACTTCCAACTATCACATACTAAGTCCCATAAACGGGGCTCCACAAGGAGGATTTCTGAAAGTAAAGACAACAAACATGTATCATTTCTCAAAATTTCATCATATTCAACATATATGACTGTGTACAACTGAGCACATCAAGACAAATCCAAAACATAAACCATGTCATATTTACTACACCTGATGTACATATTCAGGGTGTTACAAAAAAATATATACACTGATATGTACAAAACAAAAAGGACAACTCGAGTCTGTAGCCTCTACTCCTTCAGCTCCCTACTCTCACCTGTAAAAAAAAAAAAAAAAAAAAAAAAAAAAAGGAAAGCTTGAGCTACTAAGCCCAGTGAGTGCATGTGTGCAGTGAAAATGCATGTTTCATGTCATGCTCAAATAATGCAAAGGCTTTCTGGCTCGATAACAATAAAATAAAGATACAATGCATACTCTTTCAATGTTTCCACAACTTTCCACATTTCCCAATTAGATCACCAGGGTCTAAAACAGAAGTGGGACTCATTACTACCCACTTGTGTAGACTTTTCCACCATGGTCAACTACAGAGGTGAGACTACATAGTTCATGGGCCGAACTAATCTAACCCACTTGTGTTAAACCTCACTATCTGCCTAATAACGAGAAGTGATAAGTCGCCTGGCAAAACGATAGCGGACAATTTACTAGCTCGTCACACACAACCTATCTTTGCTTGCCCATAAGCAGGTCAGGTCAAACCTCTCAACCAATTGACAGGCGTCGGTGAGAGTCGCTGCCTACTTTGGTATTTCGGCATTCCAGCGCTCTGTTCTTCCACCCGGTCTAAGTATTGGTCACTCCCAATGGTACCAATCGGGGTTTAGGAACTTTCACCCACGGACCCTCTAATCATGTCCTGTCGAATTACACATTTCCAGTGTGGTGTCCAACTCAAGTTATAACAAAGTATGTTTCATTGCATTTACAATCACCATATGCATAAGTCCACACACAAGCACAATATGTCATGATTTTCAAGGTAAACATAGGACGACCTTCCTCATGTGGTCTCCTCATACATTTAAGTTCCTCATAGGGGTCTCATGTAATACATCATGTATCTAGATGGTTTACATACTCATCATAGACACATCGTGTGTCGCAACACAACCCCATCATAGACACATCGTGTGTCGCAACACAACCCACTATGATCACCATATCATGATATGACTCATGCGCTTTCAATCATACAATGATACAACAACTATGAATCAAGCATATGATATGCACACGACTTAGCCAATCTAAATCTAATCCGGGAATTATTCTGCTATAAGACTTCATGCCACAAGCATGCTTTTTCTCAAGAATTAACTACATCAAAAGGATGAAGCATATTTCTTTTAAACATTTTGTCAAACAGGTAGCGGATGGACATGGTAAGGGACAAAGAGAGAAACCATTAGAAATACGTATGACTTTAAACAAAACTAAATCATCTCTATCATCTAATCTTCCATTAATAACCTAATCAACTAACTTAGAAAATCCAGCCATAACCTTAAGAAAATCCAGCAATAACCTAACGAATTTAAATAAAAAAAACTAGTCTGCTATAGGGCTTTAAAAGAAAATTCAACAATAAATTAACCAACTCCATTAGAAATTCCAGCAAGAACCTAACCCTAAATCAAAAATCTCATCTTTTATAAGGCTTTTAAGAAAATTCAGCAATACCTAATTCGAAATCAGAAAATTTAGCAATACCTAACCCTAAAATAGAAAATCCATCAATTATCTAACCGTAAAACAGAAATTCCAGCAATCTATTAACCCTAAATGAAAAGTCAGCGAAAACCTAACCCTAAGACAGAAAATCCAGCAATTATCTAACCGTAAAACAGAAATTACAACAATCTATTAACCCTAAATGAAAAGCCAGCGAAAACCTAACCCTAAGACAGAAAATCCAGCAATTATCTAACCATAAAACAGAACTTTCAGCAATTTTCTAAAAATCAAGCAAAAGGGTTTTGAAGGAAACCCCAACGTACACATATGCGTGCTCCCAATCTATGCACTCATCAGTAACTATCAGAGGATTGGCTCCCAACCTCAGCTTCTATTTCCTTTTAACTTCACACTCAAAAAGAAAGAGTGCTGGAAAATGGAATGTTGCAAAGGGTTTTCATATGTATGGACTTGAAAATGGTTTTAAATTAGCTTTTGTCTAAAAAGGAGGGTTATGGGATGTTTTGTGATGATTTTTGAAATGTTTAAACTTATAGTAGCAACATAACAATGTTATTTAAGTAATTTAAACTAACGTATTCCAAGGAGTTTAAAAACATCGAGGTCATTTGAGTATATTTTCTCAAAATATACATATGCATCTCTATGCATAACTTACAATCCGGGTGTCCTATTGACATGCCGTTTTCGCCATTAACTCCGTAACTCGACTACAGTTACAACGGTTAGGCTCTCGGACCTAACGGATTTTGAAAACTCGATGGTGGGGCTCCGCCAGATAAAATAAGGACATAATTGTCATTTCTCAGATTGTTTAATTTTAAGTCTGTATCTTAAAATTCGGACATCGAGTTGAAATACGGCTTGCGGCTTGATAACATAACAACATTATGATCAAGTCAAAACATTCTCGAGGCCAATGGACCTATAGTCAACGGCTATCCAGTGTACAAACCAGATTTCAGGGCCTCTAGTCTTACAAATCTTCCCTCCTTAAAAAAAAAAAAAAAAAATCGTCCTCGAAATTTCAAAACATATCCGGTTATAACAGTACAATACAACAATAACCATATCATATTTATACGTACCTAGGAATCAAATAGATGAGGGTAACGACTACGTATCTTTGCTTCCGTTCCCAGGTTGCTTCTTCTACAGAATGATAACCCCATTGGACTTTAACTAAGGGAATGACTTTAGTACGAAGAACTTGTTCTTTTCTATCCACGATACAAATTAGCTGCTCGATATAGGATGCATCTTCTCGAACTGCTAAGGATTGTCAGTCAATAACAGGTGCTATAATCTTCGGATCACATTTACGGAGCATCGAGACGTGAGAAACATTATGAACTCCAGATAATTGGGGTGGCAAAGCGAGACGATAAGCTACGGTGCCAACTCGTTCAACAATATCAAAGGGTCCTATAAACCTCAGGGCTAACTTTCCCTTAACACCAAATCGTACTACACCTTTCACTGGTGAAACTCGAAGATATACACGGTCTCCCTCGACAAACTCTATGGGTCTACGCCGGCGATCTGCAAAACTTTTCTGCCGACTTTGAGCTGTAAGCATACGTTGTCGAATAAGATCAATCTTTTCAGACGTTTTCCGGACAACATCAGGACCTAAAAGACATCGCTCACCAATCTCAGTCCAATAACTTGGGGACCTACAAGGTCTACCATATAACGCCTCATAGGGTGCCATGCCAATAGTAACCTGAAAACTATTATTATACGCGAATTCTGCTAACGGCAAGTGGTCGTCCCAACTACCAAAGAAATCTAAGGCACATGATCTGAGCATGTCCTCGAGAATCTGGTTAACTCTTTCGGACTGCCCATCTGTTTGTGGATGATATGCTGTGCTAAATCTTAAAGCCGTCCCCATTGCTTTTTGAAAACACTTTCAAAACTTTGATGTAAACCTTGAATCTCAATCAGATACAATCGAAACAGGTACACCATGTAATCTAACAATTTCGTTTACAAACAACGTTGCTAGTCGATCTTTAGACCAAGAAATACAAATAGGAAGAAAGTGGGTTGTCTTTGTCAAACGGTCTACAATAACCCATATAGCATCATGTCGACGTAAGGTTCTTGGTAAACCCACAATGAAATCCATAGTTACATGTTCCCACTTCCATACTGGTATCTCCAAAGGTTGCAATTCCCCTGCGGGCTTTTGGTGCTCTGTCTTTACTCGTTTGCAAACATCACACTCTGACACATGCCTAGCAACTTCATGTTTCATTCCAGTCCACCAAAATTGCCTTTTCATGTCCTTATACATCTTCGTAGATCCTGGGTGGATAGTAAACTGAGTGCGATGTGCCTCATCCATAAGGGCCTTCTTCAATTCTGAGATATCTGGAACATATAATCTGCCCTGAAACCGAAGTCCACCATCCAAACCTATCTGCCACTCCGGTTGACTTTTCCCTATTATCACATCTTTACAAAACAACGCCCATTGATCAAACTGTTGGGCTTCTATTACTTGGGATATCAAAGAGGGCTGAATTATCAAGTTTGCTAATTGTACAACTGAGGACTGTAGAGTCATCTCAAAATCAAATTCAGCTATTATCTTCTACCATTTTCCACTCTCGCATCATCAATTGTGCCACTTGGGCCTGTGGCTGACGACTTAAAGCATCCGCCACCACATTAGCTTTTCCTGGGTGGTACTAAAGATCAAAATCATAGTCTTTCATCAATTTCATCCAACGTCTCTGCCTCATATTCAATTCAGCTTAGGAAAAGAGGTATTTCAGGCTCTTATGATCCGAAAAGAGTTCAAATCTAACCCCATACAAGTAACGCCTCCATACTTTGAGGGCAAAAACTACCGCTGCTAACTCTAGGTCATGTGCGGGATAATTCTGCTCATGAGGCCTAAGTTGACGAGATGCATATGCTACTACCTTGCCCTGTTGCATTAGGACACACCCCAAACCTATAAGCGAGGCATCTGTATAAACAACGAATCCCTCACTACCAGATGGAAGAGTGAGAATCGGTGCCGTTGTAAGACGAGTTTTTAGTTCGGCGAATGCCCGCTCACAGGCTCCACATCAAACAAACATTGCATCCTTTCAAGTCAATCGAGTCAGTGGGGCAGCTATACGAGAAAATCATTTAACAAAACGTCTGTAATACCCTGCTAGACCTAAGAAACTCCGAATCTCAGATGCATTCTTCGGCCGTTTCCATTGCAAAACTGCTTCAACCTTAACTGGATCAACTGAAACTCCATTCTTTGAAACTGTGTGCCCCAAAAATTTCACTTCTTCCTACCAAAACCCACATTTTTCCAGTTTAACATATAGTTGGTGGGCACGAAGGGTTTGCAACGTCATCTCTAAGTGACACTCATGATCTTCCCTTGTCTTTGAATATATTAAAATATCATCAATAAAAACAACAATAAACTGGTCCAAATAAGGACGGAATACCTCATTCATCAACTGCATAAATACTGCAGGTGCATTAGTCAGACCAAATGACATGACCTGAAATTCAAATTGTCCATAACGAGTCACAAAAGCTGTCTTCAGGATATCGTCCTCCCGAACCTGAATCTGATGATACCCAGACCGTAAATCTATCTTCGAGAAATACTGCGCACCACTCAACTAATCGAATAAATCATCTATTCTTGGGAGCGGATACTTGTTTCTAATCGTAACCTTATTAAGTCCTCTATAATCGACACACAACCGTAACGAACCATCCTTCTTTTTTACAAAAAGCACAGGCGCTCCCCAAGGTGAAGTACTCGGGCGAATAAACTACAAACGACGTAATTCATCTATCTGTCTTTGCAACTCACGCAACTCTAACGGTGCCATACGATAAGGAGCTCTGGATATAGGGGCAGTGCCAAGGATAAGATCTATTCGAAATTCTGTACGTCTAACGGGTGGCAAACCTGGAATTTCCTGAAAAACATCTGGAAAATCACGTACTACTAGCAACTGTTCAATACATACACCTTTGGACTCTTTATGAATACAGGACATCAAAGTCTCTATAAACTTATCTTTAGGATCAGCCACAAACTGAAATCAAGGTTGGTCAGGTATAGAAAAGGTGACTGTCTTAGCTGTACAGTCCAACACGGCATGGTACTTGGATAACCAGTCCATTCCCAAAATCATATCATACTCTAACAACACCAAAACATAACAATCAATTGGAAGGGCATACTCTGCTATGTAAACAGGACAGTCCTGGCATATAGAACTCAACACCATTCTTTTCCCTAAAGGAGTCAAGAGCTCTAATCCCTTGGTCATCGATGTTCTCGGCAATTCCAACGACTGACAAAAATTATCTGCTATAAATGAATGTGATGCGCCAGAATCAAAAAGGACACGTGCAAAAGGGGATGATACTACAAGTATACCTTCTATGACTCCTCCCTTAGTCTAAGAGTCTTTCTTCTGGATTGCATAAACACGAGGTTGCGTCTGAATGGGTAAGGGTTGTCTACCTTGCTGTCGCTGTGACTGCTGTTGAGATTGTTGTTGTTGGGGCCTATATTGTGTCCTATATGATGGCCCTTGCTGCTAGGGTTGCTGATGTCTAGGTGGTTGATATGGTTGTTGTTTCTGCGGATTGGGACAATCCTTTTTACGGTGCCCTACACCACCACAATTATAACAGGCTCCGAAAAACTGTCGCTGAGGAACAGACGGTGATACTGGGGATCTGACATCAGGTCTGGCTAAAAACTGTCGTTGAGGAACAGATGGTGATATTGGGGGTCTTACATCAGGTCTAACTACATTATCATATCTAACTGTAGGCCTCTTTGGGGATGAAAATGGCTGAAAACTACTACCACTCTCTGAAATAAATCTCCTCTTCCTTTGTTGATTAGAAGTAGATGGATGCGTACTTTGTTGTTGGTTCCAATCAGACTCAAAAATCGGTGCCTTCGCTACTACTCCCTCAAGAGTCGACAACTCAAACCCTCTAACTCGAGATCGCAAACTAGGACGCAAACCATCCTCAAATTTCCTCGTCTTCAAATCAGCATTGGCTACTAAATGTAGAGCAAAACAAGATAATTCTATAAAACGAGCCTCATAGTCAGCAACAGACATCTCACCCTAAACCAAAGAATCAAATTCATGTGCTTTCTGACGACGAACAGCTACGAGGAAAAACTTACGATCGAACTGGTCTTTAAATGCTTCCCATGTCCACACAAATTTTGGATCTACTGAACGAACAACTGACTTCCACCATTGGTCTGCCTCTCCTTGCAATTGATAAGTCGCTAAGGTAACACATTGCTTGGAAGTACAACCCATAACTTGAAACAGTTTCTCTATTTCTGACTTCCATAACTCGGCTGACATAGGATCTGGCTTGCCAGAAAAACAAGGTGGATCTAGACATCTAAACTCCATAAAAAGAGCACTGGCCCACTCCTGCGCTGATGTCTCAGGAGTATAACTAGATCGCTGCTTTTGATTAGCCGTTATAATTGACAGTCTGCAACAGTTATTGAAGTTGTGTTGTAGGAATAGGTATGACTGGATCTGGAACGTATTTTGACGTAGATTTTGACTTAGACTTGGGTTGCACTGGAGGAGTCTGAACAGGATTCTTTCTAGGCGACATCCTATAGATAAAACACCGAATTAGCCTAAAAAGAACAAGTGAACCTATACAATATACACCATAATAAATAACCATACAACTCCTCTACTTCGCAAAGCATGAACCTAACAACTCTAACACAACAACATATAGTAAATACATTAGATTTCCCAGATTATGCTCTGATACCATTTTGTCACGACCCTAAATCTAGTATTGGTAATCCATGATTACTAGACACCAAATTTTGGTTGACAGCCTCCGTAGAACTCCGATTTTGAGACTTCCAACTATCACATACTAAGTCCCATAAACGGGGCTCCACAAGGAGGATTTCTGAAAGTAAAGACAACAAACATGTATCATTTCTCAAAATTTCATCATATTCAACATATATGACTATGTACAACTGAGCACATCAAGGCAAAACATTCTCGAGGCCAATGGACCTATAGTCAACGGCTATCCAGTGTACAAACCAGATTTCGGGGCCTTTGGTCTTACAACTTTAACCTATTAACCCTAAATGAAAATTCAGCGAAAACCTAACCCTAAGACAGAAAATCCAGCAATTATCTAACCGTAAAATAGAACTTCCAGCAATTTTCTGAAAATCCAGCAAAAGGGTTTTGAAGGAAACCCCAACGTACACATATGCGTGCTCCTAATCTATGCACTCACCTGTAACTATCAGAGGATTGGCTCCCAACCTCAGCTTCTATTTTCTTTTCTTCTTTTTCTTCTTCTCAACTTCACACTCAACAAGAAAGAGTGCTGGAAAATGGAATGTTGCAAAGGGTTTTCATATGTATGGACTTGAAAATGGTTTTAAATTAGCTTTTGTCTAAAAAGGAGGGTTATGGGATGTTTTGTGATGATTTTTGAAATGTTTAAACTTATAGTAGCAATATAACAATGTTATTTAAGTAATTTAAACTAACGTATTCCAAGGAGTTTAAAAACATCGAGGTCATTTGAGTATATTTTCTCAAAATATACATGTGCATCTCTATGCATAACTTACAATCCGGGTGTCCTATTGACATGTCGTTTTCGTCATTAACTCCGTAACTCGACTATGGTTACAATGGTTAGGCTCTCGGACCTAACGGATTTTGAAAACTCGATGGTGGGGCTCCGCCAGATAAAATAAGGACATAATTGTCATTTCTCAGATTGTTTAATTTTAAGTCCGTATCTTAAAATTCGAACATTGGGTTGAAATATGGCTTGCGGCTTGATAACAGAACAACATTATGATCAAGTCAAAACATTCTCGAGGCCAACAGACCTATAGTCAACGACTATCCAGTGTACAAACCAGATTTCGGGGCCTCTAGTCTTACAAGAAGCATCTAAGCGCCGAAGTTTAGAGAGCCCCCATTCCCCATAGGGCCATTTTGGGATGTTGCATTAGAGTGAATTAGAAGGGATGGAATTAGATTTAAGGTAATGAGAGGATTGTCAGTGTTTGTCCAGGAATTCCAGTGGATTGGAAGAGCCCGAGATGATCTTTGTTTTCTGTTTGGATGGGTTATGGAATTCGGCCCTCCTCCAGCTGTAAACTCGTGGGAGTGTTTGGAAATGCAAGCGTTTTTTAACAGTGGGCATCCTTAGCACCACTACTTCCTACGATGTGGTCCATTGCAGCCTTGGATCTATCTTTGTTTTGGTCCAATTCTCTATACTGAATGGACCTTACGTAGGGACGGTGTGGATCGAAGTTATACATCACGGTGGCCCACTTGTGAGGCCGCCTGTGGTCCCATCCCGTATCCCACGCTATATCGAGGGATGGGCCAAGTCTAAAGGAATGATTTCACAAATCCCTTGGGAGGCCGATGCAGTTTACGAGGCATTATGCGCCAGAGTAACATCTAGCCATCCAAACAAACTATTGGATAGAAATCGGGATTAAATCCCACTTAATACCATCCAATTCCGTCCAGTGCGTCGAGCCAAACACGCCTTTAGGGTTCAAGATTTCGCATAGTTAGCCATTGCCAATAAAATTCTTATGGTGGACAACGTGAATAAAAGAAAATTGTTGATGTTGGACATGTGCATGATGTGCAGACAAAGTGAGGAATCAGTGGATGACTTAAGTTACCATGTATTTAGGCAGTTCAAGATCAACTAGGAAATGCAGAGGCCTCTAGAAGAGGTCATAGCTGGCTGGACCTCAGGTCCATTTTCGAAGAAAGGTAAAAGAATTTGGGCCCTGATCCTATACACAATTGTATTGAGAATATAGAAAGGAACAAAAGAATACTTAAGGACAAAACTAAATCAATCACAGCTACGTCATACACAATTGTCACCATCAGTGAATTTTCTGGATCCTCTGCTACATCAGTGAAAGGCGAATGGGATTCAGTGATTTCTCGATGAAAAGGCAACAAGCGTGGGAGATATTGCATTGCAATCTTATTTGCAAGTATGTATCGTTGTGGGGTGACGATAGGATCACCATCCATAATCGCTACTGGAATGATGCTTCGCAATCATTAATGAATTGTCATCTTTCAAAAAAAAATTTAAAAAGTAAACCTTAAAGAGTAACGGAAATGGGAAAACAGTCATGCTACTCTAATATCAAGGTGTTGCATGCAACCAACACGATTAATAACAAAAGATGGAAAGAAAACAAAAGAGAGGACTCCGATGGAGAAATAAGCACACCGAAAGTAAGGATTCAAGAAGCAAAATGAAAAAAGTAATACAAATCATATATCTGTTTATTGAAATTGAAGGGTGTCGCTCAAGGGAGAAGCAAAGCTCACACACCATGATGAAGGACCTTCGGTTTTGGTTTGACCCCACCAAAAGAGGTACAATGTCTCCCACTGAAACTTCTAAGCTACCTTGCTAGGTAAGTGTCAAAGGATCCAGATTGCAGGCCTTTGCATTTCGATATCCCATTTATAGCATCCGGTATCAAAAACTGGTTCTGTAATTTAGACCTTAACTCCTTATATTGCTTAGTTGCATCTTGTTTGTAGGGTTGTAGTCATTTCAAATGGGTTTGATGTAAAACAGCTCTCTTAATATAAGGACTGAACGTTCGCCCTCCACTGATCTGCACCCAGAGAGGACTGCTATAGGTTAAAGATGGGCTATAAATTCCGTCCTGTCTGTAATGGGTCGACGAGTGAGTCATTGTGTCAGATTCCAGCCCCTTCCAAGGCTTGGATGGAAATATGAGATGGGTCGACGAGTGAGTCATTGTGTCAGATTCCAGCCCCTTCCAAGGCTTGGATGGAAATATGAGATGGATAGATGGTCAAGTGAGAATGACAGTGAAGGACTCTCTAATGTCAGAGGAAAAAGGATTCCTTGGAGCTTACTTGATTGGGAAAATGAATCTTAGCAAAGCTTCAGTGAACAAAATCCAAACTTAGGTCAACTCTCACAAGAAGATTGGCAATTCTGGTGGGTATTAAAAGATGGACTGGAACACATTTCTAGGTCTGCTTCCAAATGAGGAAGAGGTGGATAGAGTCCTCTATGAAGATTGGAAAGCCATGAGACGGCCCATTAAAGGTCTATCTAGATGGAGTATCAATGATAGTTTGGTTGAAAGTGTGGAGTGTTCCTTTAGATGCCTGTGACGTTGAAATCTTCATTGCCAGAGGTGCATGTTTTTGTGAGGTGCTGAAGGTGGATCCGCTGACAATCTACTGAGAAGAAATTAAATATGGTAGAGTGGAAGTCATCATCTGATGGGTTGGTCGACCTAATCAAACCATTCATGTTGCTTGAAGGATGGGGTTATATGGTGAATGTGAGAGAGAGGAAGGGGAGGCTTCCGGGCCCAGAACTGGCTTGAGCAGTCAAACTACTGCTGTTGTCGGCATCAATGGCAGTGTCGTCTCCAGAAAACCTATGGTGGGATGAGCCTTCACCTGAGTTTCAGGGAGAGAGAAATCTTAAGAAGAGGAATGTAGCTATCCCAAATATGTGCTTTATGTGTAGGAACTAGTAAGACAAAAGAACCAGTGAACCACCTATTTATCTGTTGTGCAACTGCTAAAAAGGTGTGAATTATTTTTTTCTGACTGTTCATTTTTTATTTTTATTTTTTAAAAAAGATAACGAGGAATATATTAAAAGAAGGAAGGAAAAACAAAAAGAGACTGCTGAGATAGCAGCACAACTAGGAAACTAAAAACAAGAGGTCATGATCAGAAGGACCATCGACTAAAACAGACCACTCAACAACCAGATTTCTGACTGTTCATTATAGCATGGGCCTCTAATCACTCTATTCATGACCTATTGGTGGGATGGGTGAGCGGCCCTTTTTCATCCTAGAGAGTGGTGATTTGGAAGATTCTTCATCTTTAGGTCATGTGGGGAATTTGGAAAAAAAGGAATCGTAAAAAATAAAGAAATAAATAAAAGGCAAGAGCAAGCAGTTAGCAGTGCTGCGTATGATGATTCTCTTCATGGTCACAAAGTGGACTATGTACCACCAAAGTCCAATATTTTCAGGGCATCTCCTGCTCTCTTTCCATCTCAGCATGAGAGCCTTTTTCGCATGATGATGTTGGTTTCTAGCTGGTTTGTTTTCTGTTTTTTGGCTGCTTTAGCCTGTGCTTTTTCCCCAGACTTTGTTTTTGATGACCTCTCATCATCCTTCTGTATTTCTTTTTCTTGTTTAATATTTTGAGTTGCCTTTTAAAAAAGGCTGCCCAATCCAAGGTGTAGAACTAGGAACAAAGTGTAGATCAGAACAGGAACACAATGATACAGCATCTTCCAAACCAGGTGCGTTAATGAAAGGGAAATTCCAAAACATAACTATTGATGTGGGTTAGTTTCAAGAATTATGTGTCAGAGGAAGTGGTACGAAAATTGAGTTTGGAATGAAAGAAGCAACCAAATTTTGTGCCCACACATGGTTGCTTGGTTTACAAGTGGAAATGAGGCACTTCTCCTCCTTGCTATAGATAAGTTACATAGAGATCAATTCACCTTTTCCAGCACACCTAAGAATGATTTCGGGTTGCAAGCATTTAAAGCATTAAGTCCAGTTTGTTCTTTAACACAATCACTTGAATCATGACCAGTGTCTCTACATGGATCTCCACCTTCCCTATGATTTGGTATATCTTATTTAGAGAAACCTTACAAAGCCTACAATTCTTCTTATAGTTGCCTTGAAAGTTGAAATTAAACTGTATTTGAGTTGAAGTTCCCTACATCCCTCATCCCACTACTAAAGAACTGTTGAAAGTGCCATTATTTGTCAATATATGTGAATGTTGAGTCTTAGTGTCAAGTGAGCCCCATTTGAAGACTAAAAGACCAAAGACTCACCAAGTTGGAGTAGCTAAGTGTGCTATACAAGTATATTAAACCTCACTTCCCAACCAAACCCTATCAGGTAAAAGACCCACTTAAAATAAATCTAAACTTGCCCAAAATCATGTTTGTAAAAACCTTGGTAAGCTTAGATTAGAGTTTGTTTAAAGCCTATGGATATAGAAGCAAATAGGTAAATTTCATGTTCTGCCGATTGCAATCGAGCAGCTTCGATGGCATCGAACACCTATTCGATGGCATTGAAACAAAGGCCTATCAGTCCAGCAACCAAATTGAGAAAATCATGGATAAGGTCGATGGAATCAAAGGCAGTTCAATGCAATCAAAACTTAAGTTTCGATGGCATCGAGCCCACTTCGATAACATCGATATAAGGCCAAATATCTCCAGGAAGCTTTGAAATTTTCTAAGTATACTCGATGCAATTGAACCCCTTTCAATGGCATTGAAGTAAGTTATCGATGCCATTGAACACAATTCGATAGCATTGAAAATGAGACCGGTTTGTCCAGCAAGCTTTCAAGGAAAATCATATATATTCTCGATGGCATCGAAAGCCACTCGATGACATTGAAATTCAATTTCAATGGCATCGAAACGATGTTCAATGGAATCGAAATATGGACCAAACTGTCCAGTGAGTTTTCATAGGAAAATCTATTTATTCTCGATGCAATCGAAATGACTTCGATGACATTGAGATTCAAATCTCGATGGCATTGAATCATGTTCGATGGCATTGAATCATGTTCGATGGCATCGAAAAAGGGCTCAAATAGTCCAGCAACCAAAGTGTATTTTTCAAGGAAAATCCCGACGGCATCGAGCCATCTATCGATGGCATCGAAGGATGTTCGATGGCATCGGACAGAATCTGTTATGCACTTATTGAAAAATCTTAGTGCAGGATGTCGATGTAATCGAAGAAGGTTCGATGACATCAAAGGAAACTTCGATAGAATCAAAGACCCTTCGATGACATTGACAGCGACAAATTTTTGCTCGTTTTTTTACTGTTGGGATTTTCTTTTATATATCACTTGGGTTGCTTCTTTGGCTTTTGAGAGAGCATTGAAGAGAGCTTTGAGAGAGTTATGACTTGAGTTATTTCCCTTCCTCTCAAGCCCTCTTTCCCATAGGAGTTCATCATTCAATCCATAGCTTAAAGGCATTTATTGGTATATTCATAGCTTGGATTGAAGAATGAACTCCGGCCTTCATTGATCATCTAGTAGCACTCCTTAATGGCAAATCATTGTGCTGGGATCTTTGAATGCTTAGCTTCTGGGAATCTTCTCTAGCTCTTAAAGACCCATCGTTAATTAGAGAAGATCGAACCAAACCCTAATCCAACAACCTCGTACCTCGATTGGAGCATCTGCAAGTTGTTGCGGTTCAAGGGAGCTGAAGACACTTAATCAGTAAGAAGATCGTCATCAGCATGTGCTAAACGGGACTCACTCACTTACAAGTAAGTAATAGAGTCCATTGAGTCTGAAGCCCTTTCCTTGTGTAGGATTGGGATTCGGAGTTTGGTTCTCAAACTCACTAAAACCTTTCATAGGCCTCCAACGGGAGAATACATGTAAAGTCCTTGTGTAGGACCTACTGCCTTGTATAGGCATTGCCTTATGTAGGCATTAGAGTTTGCCTTGTGTAGGCATTGTGAGTTGCTTTGTGTAGGCACCTAGGGTTGTCTTGTGTAGGCACCATAGTTAACTTTGTGTAGGTTGTAAAGGTTTATGGTTAACCTGATTTAAAACAGTTAGATAGTGAAATCCAGTACACTCATGGGGATGAGTGCGTCAACCGGGAGTAGAGTAGGCACATAGCCGAACCAGTATATATCGTTGTGTTTGTGATGCATGTTTTTGTCTATGTTGTGTTGATTCATGATATGATTAATTTCCGCACACTACATGTTTGATGCATTACAACTATTGTATATTTCACTATCCTATCTTTTGAGTGTGAATAGTTTTATATTAATCCTGCTTACTTCTGTTTAGATTGATAGCATTAATTTTTTAAGCGGGATTAAAGTTTTAAAAAGTCCTATTCACCCCCCTCTAGGACACTTGGGCATAATTTCGTACTTCACTAATAACGGTTTACCACAATTTCAACTGTTACAAAATATTTTTAGTACATCGACTGGGCCATTAGTGGAACGCATTCAGTTGGGGTCCGTACGAGTTTCTCCTTTAGATCAAAAAACCTTCATCCGGGTAGAACAACTAAGATCTCTGATTGATACAAACCATCTTCGGTACATGTTTCAAGTAAATTTGAAACTGGTTTCAACTTTCAAGTTACAATAGAAATATTAAACCTGAATTCAATATAAAATTCCTTTCATCTAAAGCTTCTACAGACCCATATAAGGCTGGCTCACATTTAGCAGCATTTCTTTATTGAAAAGGAAAGTGCATGCCTTGGCATAACAAAAACTAAGCAAAAATCAATACTCACAGTATAAAAATTTTAAAAAATTAAAAAGTTGAGTATAACCAACACATACCTCCTTCCCCATTTTGACGAGGTCATCGAAAGAAATGCTTTCAGCTTCTTCATCCCGAAAGTTCCAATGTTCAATCCTTGTAGCCATGCACTCTGAATCCCATAGCGCAAGAAAGAATCGAACTCAATGTACCATTCATATCCATGAGCAGTTCAACCAAGTGCCTTATCAACCATGATTTTAAGACTCGACATCAGATTCAATACTGCCCAATCCGGTTTGATACCACAAGTCGCCTCCCACCGAGTTGACTCGAGCCATTCGCAAAATTGACCCGAGACTAAACGAGTTAATCCGAGTCGCCGTGTCCAAAAACCATGTGAACAACAATTAATGTATAGAGAAGAGATCTCAAGTCCAATCAGTTGGACCATAAGCTACCATCCACCGAGTAGATAACATTCAGCCTTTCATATGTCTGTGACATCCAACCCATCCAACAGGTTGTTCACATCAAGAGGATCTCTTTGTGCAATTATCAGCCACATCCACTCATCACGTGGACCACACATGTATTTTGTTATTTATCAATGGTTACACATGATGCATTGGAAGTCATTTGCTAGGTAGACCGTAAATTATGGTCCAACGGGTTGGACTTGAGACCTTCTCATATATAAGAAACCTAATCGGCCGAAGCAAAAGAGACGAAAGATAAGCAGAGCAGCTGCTACAGAGCTACTCGCCGAAAGAAGGCATTGGAGGAGAAAGCTGCTTCTTGAGAGAGAGAGAGAGAGAGAGAGAGAGAGTTGTGAGTAGAAGAGAAGAAAGAGAATCCATACATGCATGCATTCGTCGACTCAAAGTAGAAGAGAAAAAAGAGAATCATACAAACATGCATGCATGGATGCATACATACACACCCGAGGAGGGGAATGAGAGAAACGGCAGGTAGTGATGTTGGGATGCGCTGCTGCTGTTGTGGTAGCGAGAATCGTGGCCATTGGAGGGGCGTCTGTCCGTACAGCTGGGATGGGAGATGCGAAGAATTCAGTTGCGGTAGATGAACAGAGTACGAGTGGCCCATGTTAAGGGAGAGCGGATTAGGAAAGAACCCGGCCTCACCCAAGACGGTGCGGTCCTTAACGGAAACGGATTGCTACTCCCCTGCCACCAGCCCGGTGGCTGATGGTCGGTGCTATGTGGGATCCACCATGATTTCTGTGTTTCATCCATTCCGTTCATCAATTTTTAAAGATCATTTTTGTTTTTGTGCAAAAAATGAGAAGGATGTAAATCTCAGGTGGACCACACCACAGGAAAATAATAGTGATTGGATATCCACCATTAAAATCCTCATAAGGCCCACTGTACTGTTTATTTGACATCCAATATCTTGATTAGGTCATACAGACCCAGATGAAGGGTAAAAACAAAGATCAGCTTGAAACTTTTATGCCCCAAAAAAGTTTTTAATGGTCAACGTTCGTTCAATACTATTTCCTGTAATGTGGTCTACTTGAGATTTGGATATACTCCATTTTGGTCTACTATTATAAAATTATCTATAAAAAATAGATAAACGGCATGAATGAAACACATACATGGTGGTGGGGGCACAGATAACCGACGATTGGATGATGCCAGGGGGAGTAGCCAATCCGTTTCCATCCTAACCGTGGGGTTACCGTGGGACCCAATTTGATATATGTATTATGTATCTGGGACCTAAATCATTTTAGGGACCCAAAAAATAATTAGATCCAATTATCAGATGACCATACCATACGAGGCGGTGGTGATTGACCGTCCTACATAAAAAAAATTCTAAAGGTGCACATTAGTGTTTCCGTTATATTCATTTACCATCCAATCTGTTGATAAGGTCACGTAAGACTGGATGAAGGCAAGAAACAAATATCAGCTTGATCCAAAACTTTTGTGATCCATTAATAGTCAATCACCACTGTTTCTTATGGTATGGTCCACCTGACAATTGGATCTGGTTAAAATACTAAAATGATCTGGAAAAAATGGACCGACGGCTTGGATACATATTATATACATAAATGTGGGCCCCACGGTCAGGGCCCACCGTCTTGGGTGAGGCCGGGGTCTCACCTAATCCGCTCTCACGTTGAAGGAGGACTGGAGGAGGGTGAGTTCATCATCGCTTTCTAATTATCGAGTGAAAATTGCTCCATGTGGTTAAGCAGGAAATATAGATGGTCTACTAGTTACGTCCATCAATGCCATGAACGTTATGGTCCTTGTAAAGCGCACATGTCGCATCCTTTTGTATCAGATGGAAGAACAAGATCATAGTTTTGTGGGCATCCGTCTTTCTTCTCTCTTGTCAGGATCACGTTTTAAGCGGAGTTATAGTTTAACATTGGACACACACATGGTGTGTGTGAGTAGAGGTGGCAGAGCCTTACTCTCCAACCTTACAAGGCTCCTCGCACCTATGGGAAGAGAAAATGAAAGGCCTCACAACCGTTCACATAATAATAGTTGGGATGCAACCACAACCATGCGGGCTCCACCAAATACTTGAGCAGCCCATACGTGTACCATGCCGAACTCGCCTGTGGGGCCAATGCCAACAAATGCCTTATGTGGCAGAGAATGGTGCATGGGCATGAATTCCAACCGTGCATTGCATGGGCATGAATTCCAACCGTGCAATAATGGGTTCCCACCACGCCCATCCCTCCGACCTAGAAACCAGGCCTGTCTGGGCACACCATAATGCCATACATAGTTAAATGCCTTGGAAACTGAATGACATAAGTGATTAATTGATCCCCACCATACAAACTTTTAGGCAAAAAAAATCAAGTATGCCTGCATAGGCCTTAATTGGTTAATCCGTATTATTGAATATGAAATTGCGGTAAATTGAGATAGTAGAAGTATGGAGGTACATCCAAGTGTCCTAGAGGGGGTGAATTGGACTTTTCAAAAGTATTACTTATTAAATGCAAACAATGCCTAACTTTAAATTGATTTATTAATTAAAACAAGTAAGGCAAAATAATTTTAAGGCTTACAAGCCAATGGAGGGTCCAATCATGTAGGCTACACATGATATGCAAGTTAAGTAGTTAACTTAGAGAGATAGTGTATATAAGTGTGTGAGATGTGATTCCTATCAATCCTAAACATTCATTGAATCATGCATTATAATTAAGCATTTGAATCATATAAGCATAATTAAACAGATGCACAAAGACAATCTCAAACACAGCGGTATATAATAGTTCGGCTATGTGCCTACTCTACTCCCGGCGGACGCACACTCTCCTAGATTGTACCTGATTTCATTATCAATGATTTTAAATTAGATTTGCCATGAACCTTCACAACCTACGCAAGGTTAACTAAGGAGCCTACACAAGACACCCTCATCCTTAGGTGCCTACACAAGACAACAAGTCTTACACAAGGACACTACTTAGGAGCCTATACAAGACATCTTAACAATTTAGGTCACATGGGCCAAGGTCCTATATAAGAACTTTTAAGTCCTACACAAGGACACACAACGTATTCTCCCATCGGAAGCCTACGAAAGGATTTTGCAAGTTTGTCAACTCAAACTCTGAAACTCTATCCTATTATACTTACAAATAAGTGAGTGAGCCCCTTTTTAGCACAATCTAACGATGGTCTTCTTTGTTGATGAAGAATCTACAGTTCCCTTGAACCGCAACCATTTTATAAATGCCTCGACCAATCGTCAGTGCGAGGTTGTTGAGTTTAGGGATTAGTTTGATCTTCTCTGATGAATGATATGCATTAAAGATTTAGAGAAGACTCCCATGAGCTTAGCATTCAAATATCCCAACATAATGATTTGCCTATAAATGGTGCTGTTGAAAGATCAATGAATGATGGAGTTCATAGTTCAATCCAAGCTATTAATAGATCAATGAATGCTCGAGCAATTGATTGAATGATGAACTACTATGGGAAAGAGAGCTTGAGGATGGGGGTATTAACTATGACAATTATTCTCTTAAAATTCTTTTCAATATAAGCTCAGAAGTCCAAGAAGCAACCCAAGTGGTATATAACGACAAATCCCAACGGTAAAAAAAATGGGTAGAAATCTGACATTGTTGTAACATTTTGGAAAAATTCGTGCAAAGACCTGAGTACCACCTCAGACAGAAATCACCAAAACTAAATAATCAGTGGAATTAGCTCAAACCACTATCTATACGAATGACAAGACCCGAAACCATTAAAATCACTAACTCAACATTACTTAAGAACTTAGGAAAAATCTCAAAACCTAGTTGCTCTCGGGAGCACCTTGAAACTCCGTATCGGACCTGAACCGCACGTCAAAAGTCCGATGACCGCGAAACTATAGGGTTATGTCCACCTTATTGGGTGTAACGCCCTGAAAATCGGGGGTCGAGTAGAAACTCAACACCCGAGTTCCAACACATCACTTATGCAACACATTTAATGATGATTGTATGTTGTATGTATTGGTGCGTAAAACATGAGTGAGATTAAGTCAAAACAGCAAACATAATCCCGAGACAGTTATAATACGCAAGCGGAAGACTGAAAAGAATATGTATAACCTTATAAACCATTTCATGTCCCCAAAATATGTATGCATTGCCAGGTCAATAATTACAAGTACTGTTTCAAAATACAAAATGTCAAAATTGTGGTAGTCTGCTACAAGTAAAACCCTGGAACCCCATCAATCAGAACGGTTTAAATGAATCCGCCTGAATACTGCATATAAGAGTAGGTATCCTCGTCATCCTCAAAGTCCGGCTCCGCCTCGTAGGCATCGCTACCACCTGCATCTAAGACAGGGTCTGGTTGGTGTGTACAACACCGTCCCATAACGTGGGAGTGAGTGATCAACTCAGTGGAACAATAAAGCAAAGGTTAACATGTTATCAATTCAATCAAACGGTAATGATAAAGCAGTAAATCACACATCCCTAAGTACTCTTATTAATGCAAGTATGGTATGTATGTATGATGCATGCCCTCGCCTATGCTTCCTCAGCGACTCCTTCTTACGATCGTGGTATTCCACACTCCCTCAGTGCTTGACCATCAACGCCAAACGCACACGTAATGTGGTGCATGAACGTGATTACCAAGTCTCTTATTAGTCATTTTCATACAACAGGATTGAGAAACTAAGGTACCTCCCTTATATCACTTCTCAAACAAGGATCCATTCTAGAGTCGTCAGTCCTAGTAAACTCATATGATGATACGGTTCTAGGTCACTGCAAAGGGCTCGTCGCCTTATCAGTGCAGGCCTAGTTATACTCTAGTTGTTACGGAAACGCTTGTTGCCTCGTCGCAGACTCAGAGTATGCTCGAGGTCACTACAAAGGGCTCGTCACCTTATCAGTGTAAGCCGACAGTTCGAATACAGTGTTTCATACCACCGTATTCAGCTCACAAGTCTGGGTTGCTCACTGGTCACTACGGGGAGGCTCGTCGCCCCAGCATAGGCCGACAGCTCGACTACGGTGTCCCATACCACCATGTCCGGCTCATGAGTCTTAGCGGATCAAGGTACCAAGGTTAATAGGGATTTTACTAGTGAGTTTAGTACCCTAGGTTCAAGCAGTAGTGTCCAAACATGGTTAACATACATCGGGCCAATTGGGTTATTTAACGGGCTCAACTACCACGAGTGCACATCGAGCTGATCGACATGAAGCGCATAAGCACTCCGTATGGCCTAACCACTGTCGCCAATCGATATAAGACTCGGATTCATCAGGCGCGTCTCATGTGGCGGGACAAAGTCAGCCACTACTTCGAGGCCTATTACCGATTGCCTGGACTATAGAATAGCCCCAAACACATTCAATTACAACAATCTAACATATGAGATACTCAAGCAGTAATGGAGCAATGATTCAAATCATACAATCAGTTGAGCGTGTTATGAAGTACAACATAAACATGAATCCACACTTATACATTTCTAGGTAAAAGCAATGAATATGAAAAAGGCATATGGAGAAAATCGTACACATCATTAGAGTGGCTGAGAATCCTATCTCAACACCCATTTAAAGAACAATTTACAAGTATTTATTCATACAGACATGTTTACAAACACTTAGCATACACATTATATCATACATGGTATGTATTTGTTAGCATACGTATTAGGGCAAGTCCTTTCGTCAAAGGATTGCTGCCTACACAACATTCGCATAGCCACGATAGTTAGTCATGGCGTACACTAACGTAAGGTTTATACTCATTTAGTCTTTTACTTAAACACTTAGGCTACGCATTATAACATACGCGACGTATGTTAATATAACATGTATTAGGCTAATCCGTTCACCCAGAAGTTGATACACATGCATCTAGCATATATAAACAGCAATTAATCATGGCAAGTACAAATCCGAATTTCATACATATACGGTATTTTCTACAAATACGAGGAATACAGTATATTCAAACCTAGCTAATGTATAACTGAAAAACGGAACGGACATCACTTTATGCATGTGAAATAGCGTCCACGTCAGTAATATATCATTAACCGACATTAAAAGCCTTGAAAACCATAACCTATACGTTTATAGTCGGCACCTTACGCCGATAAACAAGTATTGAACTCAGTTTGTATACCGAGTATTCGTTTACGGCAGAACGACAACCTAAATCATGGAATAGGTTAGCTATTTCATCACTTACGCTATTTGGTACTCTAAAATCGATTAGGGTTAGGTTTTCTTACCTAAGAATGGGATCGGTATCGCCGGAAAAATGATACAGATACGATAGTTGAGCACGTGGACTAGCAGGGAAGAAGCCATGGATCAATCACCAACTCTCTCTCTCTCTCTCACACTTTCTCTCTCTTTCCTCCTTAGGGTTGAAAATTCGTATGTGAAGAGAGAGGGGTTTTAAGGTGTTTATATAGGCTTAGAAGTGATGAAAATGACCCCAGGGTCATGGTATACTTAAGTTTCAGCCAAAACTCGGCTGTTTCAGCTCAACGGAGCACTTCTGGAGCCCCCCTTGAGTCTAAGGTCGGAATTAAGCTCCCCTATGTTGGATCTAGGTCAAGCTGAGTTTTTAGTCCGATCGGATTCGCAGATCGACCGTGGTGGACCAGTTTTAGTTCAACGGTCACCGATACTCGATCAGGGCCACAAGTACACTGATGTGTGTATGAATTTTTTCCTGATCCGAGGATGTAATTGGGTCAGATTCTGACGGTCTGAATCCTTATATATGGCCTGCAAACGACGCGTCTCAGATTACTTAAATTTAGCTTTTTATTTCTAAGATATCCACGTTTCTCACACACTTCACTCCGGGCCCAAGCGAATAACTTCGGGATATTATCTGGACTTGATTTCCGAGGTAGTGGTTAAGTCCAGCAAGGCGGTCTTGATTATATAATTTCGTAGTAATCGGACTTTCGACGTGCGATCCAAGTCCGATACGAAGTTTCAATGTGCTCCCGGGAGGAACTGGGTAATGAGATTGATCCTAGATTTTAGGGTAACCTAACGTCAAGGATTCTACAAGTTTTGGGTCTTGCAGATCATATTTAAAGTGATCAATGCGGATTTCACAAGTAAACTAATTTAGCACTAGATAAAACTCGCCTAATTTCTAAAGGATTTAGTCCTAAATGATTTCTGGCTGAGGTGGCACTCGGGTCTCAGTACAGATATTTCCGAGACGTTACATTGGGCTTGACAACCAATGCGAGAATCGAGCCCAAATAGTATACAGAAATGCACAACTTGAGCCTTGAGCGAAGTGTGTGAGAAACGCGAATATCTTTAGAAAATGAATCAGAACTTAAGTAAATTGGGCCGTTCGCTTGCAGGTGAAATTGAAGATTTCGGATAGTCAGTTTCTGACGAAACTTCACCCATGGATCAGGAAAATTTTCCTGCACATATCTGTGTAATTGTGGCCCTGATCGGGTGACGACGACCGTTGAACTGACACGGGTCCTCCACGATCGATTCGTTAATCCGATCGTACCAAAATCATATCCTGGCCTAGATCCATTGCCAGGGAACTTACTCTGTGACATAAGTGAGTAACAAACCTCCAGATGAGCCCCGTTTGCCCGAAACAGGTGCCCTTTGGCTATAACCTAAGTATACCATGGTCCTGGGGCCATTGACATTACTTTTGAGCCTATATAAGGCCCTTAAACCCCCTCACTCCCATTTCATACGAATTTCTCTAACCCTAGGAGAGAGAAGAGAGAAAAGAGGAGAAAAGAGTGAGGAGAAGAGAGTGAGTTTGGGAGATCGTTGCTGAAATTCACTCCCACTACTCCACGCATTGAATCGCCGCCCCAATATCGCTACACGAACGATTCCAACTTCGTTTTGGGTAAGAAATCCTAGCCCTAATCTCGATTTAGGGATTCAAATAGAGTAATCGACGAAATAGCTAACCTATTTCAATGTTTAAGTACCAGTTGTTCCGTATTTGGGAATGTAGGATGCAAACCGAGTTCGTAACGAATATACCGACGAAAGGTGCAGACTATAAACGTTTAGGTTATGGTTTTCAAGGCTTTTGATGTCGACTAATGATTTATGTCAGACTTGATTGTTGTCATATGATCTTAGTTACGACTTTTTCCATATATTACACATGTATGAACTATGTTGAACAAATATGCATTTCATGTGTTTATTGAAATGTCTGAAATGAACTTGCGATTATGATTTGTGTTTGCCATGACTATTAACATAGAATCCATGTTTGCTGTATGTATGACAATTCCTTTGTGAAAGGATTTGCCATAATATATGTTATAACTAATTTAGTTCACATATGTAGTAATGTGTAGGCTAAGTGTTTGATAAAATGTTTGAATGAAAATTTGTTGATGAATTGTATTTGCTTAGGGTATTGAGATAGGATTCTCAACTACCTTATCTACATTTATAATTTCCTTCGTGAAATCCTAATTTCTACTACTTGATTTATGGATGAAATACATATGTATAATAACATGTTCACTGTGTTTGATAAAATGCTTAAATGAAAGATTCACGTGAATTGTTTGTTAGATACTCTTATGATTATCACATGTGACTACCCATTGCATTTGAGTATGACTAGGACTACTACGTTGTAACACCCTGAAAATCAGGGGTCGAGCATAAGCTCCACTTCCGAGTTCCAACGCATCACTTATGCAACATAGATAATGATGATTAAATGTTGTCCGTGTTAGTGCATTAAACATGAGTAAGATTATACCAAAACAGCATATCATACTCCAGAGACAGTTAAATTACGCAAGCGGAAGACTGTGATAGATATATAAAATATATAAACTGTTGAAGTCTCCAGAGTATGAATGTTACCAATTTAAATATATACATGTATACACCAAAAATGAACAAAATGAGTATACATGGGTGTTCCAAAAGTGCAAAATAACAAGTGTAATGGTATCTTATCAGCACCCTTGTAATCCCGTCGATCAGAACATGGTCTACATAGACTCGCCTGATAGCTGCATATAGGAGAAACATTCCTCGTCATCATAAAAGTTCGGCTCCGCTTCGTAAGCATCGTCATCATCTGAAACTAAAACAGGGTCTGGTTGGTGCTTAAAACACCGTCCCGTAACGTGAGAGTGAGTGATCAACTCAGTGGAGCTATAAAGCAAAGGTTAACATGTTATCAATTCAGTCAAGTAGTAATGATAAAGCAATACAATCAAGCATCCCTAATGTAACGTCTCGGAAAAATCCGTACAAAGACCCGAGTACCACCTCAGGCAGAAATCACTTAGGACCAAAATCCTTTAGAAATTAGACGAAATTAACTAAGTGTTAAACTAGATTAGCTGTGAAATTTGCTTGAACTACTTTAAATACGAACTGCAAGATTCAAAATTTACAGAATCATTGACGCTACATTACCCTATAATCTAGGATCAATCTCATTACCCAGTTGCTCTCGGGAGCATCACGAAACTCCGTATCGGACCTGGACCGCACGTCGAAAGTCCGATTACCACGAAACTAAACGATTATGACCGCCTTGCTGGGCTTGACAACCATCTCGGAAATCAAGTCCTGACTGTGTCCAGAAATGCACAACTTGAGCCCGGAATATATTGTGTGAGGAATGTGAATATCTTTTGAAACAAATCCAAACTTAAGTAAACTGAGGCGTGTCACTTGCGAGCCAAATATAAGGATTCAGACTGTCAAAATCTGATCCAAATACACCCTCGAATCAGGAGAAATTTCTCACACATGTCAGTGCACTTGTGGCCCTGATCGAGTACTGGTGACCGTTGAACTGAAACTGGTCCGCCACGGTCGATCTGTAAATCCGATCGGACCAAAAACTTAACTCGACCTAGATCCAATGCCAGGGAGCTTAAGTCCGACTGCACGCAGAAAGGGGGCCTCCACAAGTGCTCCGTTGAGCCGAAATAGATGGGCTTTGGCTATAACCTAAGTATACTATGGCCCTGGGGCCATTCCCATCAGTTCTGTGCCTATATAAGGGCCTTAAACCCTCACACTCCCTTCACATACGAATTTCTAACCCTATGTGAGAAAAAAGAGAAGAAAGAGAAGGAAAGAGAGTGAGAGAGTTGGAGATTCATCCTAGGATTTGATACCGTAGCTCCACGCACTTAGCCACCCTATCTGTATCACAACTCTGGTGTTTCTGACAACGTACTTGCGTAATAAAACCTAACCCTAATCTGTTTTAGGGTTTCAGATAGTGTAAGTTATAAAATAGCTAACCTAATTCATGCTATAGGTTGTCAATCCGCCATTGACAATGACTAAGTATCTAAAACGAATCTGTTATGCGTTTACCGGCGTAAGGTGCAGACTATAAACGTATAGGTTATGGTTTTCAAGGCTTTCAATGTCGGTTAATGATTTATTACTGACGTGGGTGTCATTTCACATGCCAAATGCGTTGTTTGTTTTGCGATACAGATATATATGAACTATATCGAATATATTGTAATCCATGAGTTTGTATAAATCATCGTATATGTATGGAATTTGAAATTATGTTTGCCATGATTATTTTCCGTGTATATATGCTAGTTGTATGTGTAACAACTCTTGAAAGAATTTGCCCTAAGACATGTTATCCCGACATACGTCGTGTATGTTATAATGTGTAGCCTAGGTGTTTGTGAAAATGTCTGAATGAGTGTAGGATTGGCATTCGTGCTCGCCATGACAAATTGTTGTGGATATATGATTGTTGTGTAGGCGACAACTCCTTGACGAAAGGTTTTGCCCTAATACATATTATAATCAACATACGTCATGTATGTTGGAGTGTGTAGACTAAGTGTTTATAAGAATGCTTGAATGAACTAGTAGTTAGTAAATTGTACTTTGTAGGAGTGTTGAAATGTGATTCTCAACTACCCTAACCATGTGTATGATTTCCTCCATGTACTTATACTATAGTGTCTATTTAGGTATGGAATGCATATGTGTGAATTCATGTTTAAGTTGTATTTCATAAATTGCTCAAATGATTGTATGAATTGAATTATTGATCCATCACTACTTTGGTTATCTCATATGATTGTTTGTTGAAAGTGAATGTGGTTGGGGCTATTATATAGTCCAGGCAATCGGTAATAGGTCTCGAACTGATAGCTGGAGTTGGTTCACCACACAGGATGTGGTCGATGAATCCGAGCCGTACTTGAGATGTCGACAGTGGTTAGGCCACACGGCGTGCTTATGCACTTCATGTCGATCAACTCAACGTGCGTTCGTGCTAGTCGAGCTCGTCAAGTAACCCGATTGACCCGATGTATGTTCACCATATTTGGACGCTACTGCTTGAACCTAGGGTACCAAACTCACTAGTGGAAACCCCGTTAACCTTGGTACCTCGATCTGTTAAGACTCATGAGCCGGACATGGTGGTATGGGACACTGTGGTTGAGCTGTCGGCCTACGCTGGGGCGACGAGCCTCCTCGTAGTGACCAGTGAGCAATACTGCCTCGTGAGTCGGATACGGTGGTATGAGACACAATATTCGAGCTGTCGGCCTACACTGATTAGGTGACCAGCCCTTTGTAGTGACCTCGAGCATACTCTGAGATTGCGTTTAGGCGACGAGCCTTTCTGTAGCAACTAGAGTATAAACTAGGCCTGAACTGACCGCGTGACGAGCCCTTTGCAGTGACCTATAACCGCACTTCGTATGAGATTTACTAGGACTGACAACCCTATAATGGATCATTGTTTGGGTATTAATATAAGGAAGGTACCTTAGTTTCACAATCCTGCTGTATGAAAAGGACTAATAAGAACTTGGTAATCATGCTCATGCACCGCACTGCATGTGCCGTTTGGCGTTAAGTAGATGGCACTGAGGAAATGACCGACATGCGCGACCGTTAGATGAAGATCGCAGAGGGAGTGAAGGCGAGGGCATGCATCATTTATACATACCATTCCTGCATTAATCAGAGTACTTAGGGATGTTAGATTGTATTATTTTATCATTACTGCTTGACTGAATTGATAACATGTTAACCTTTGCTTTATTGCTCCACCGAGTTGATCACTCACTCCCATGTTATGGGACGGTGTTGTACACACCAACCAGACCATGTCTTAGTTGCAGGTGGCGGCGATGCCTACGAGGCGGAGCCGGACTTCGATGATGATGAGGATGCTTTCTCATATATGCAGTATTCGGGTGGGTTTATGTAGACCGTTCTGATCGGCGGGACTTCAGGGTTATACTTGTAGTGGACTATCACATATTTTGACATTTTGTATTTTGAAACAATACATGTAATTATTGACCTGGCAACGCATACATACTTTGGGGACTTATACTGGTTTATAAGGTTATACATATTCGTTTCAGTCTTCCGCTTGCGTATTACAACTGTCCCTAAATTATGTTTTGCTGATTTGGCTTAATCTCATTCATGTTTTATGAACTAATACAGACAATGTACAATCATCATTAAATATGTTGCATAAGTGATGTGTTGAAACTCAGGAGTTTGGTTTCTACTTGACCCCCGATTTTCAGGGCATTACACCTAAGTACTCTGATTAATGCAAGAATGGTATGTAGTAATGATGCATGCCCTCACCTGCACTCCCTCTGCGATCTTCATCTCACGGTCGCTGCATGTTAGTCACTTCCTCAGTGTTCTACCCAACGCCAAACGGCACATGCGATGCGGTGCATAAGCATAATTTTCAGGTTCTAATTAGTCCTTTTCATACAGCAGGATTGGAAAACTAAGGTACCTCCCTTATATCAATTCTCAAACAATGATCCATTCTAGGGTCGTCAGTCTTAGTAAATCTCATACGATGTTGCGGTTCTAGGTCACTACAAAGGGCTCGTCACCTGATCAGTGTAGGCCTAGTTTATACTCTAATTGATACGGGAAGGCTCATCGCTTCAACGCAGTCTCAGAATATGCTCGAGGTCACTACAAAGGGCTCGTCACCTAATCAGTGTGGGCCGACAGCTCGAATACAGTGTCTCAAACCACCGTATTCGGCTCACGAGACGGTATTGCTCACTAGTCACTACAGGGAGGCTCGTCGCCCCAGCGTAGGCCGACAGCTCGACCACGGTGTCCCATACCACCATGTTCGGCTCGTGAGCCTTAGCGAATCAAGGTACCAAGGTTAACGGGATTCACTGGTGAGTTTGGTACCTTAGGTTCAAGCAGTAGCGTTCATACATGGTGAACATACATAAGGCCAATCGGGTTACTTGACGAGCTCGACTGGTACAAGCGCACCTCGAGTTGATCGATATGAAGTCTGTAAGCACTTCGAGTGGCCTAACCGCTGTCGACAACTAAAGTACGGCTCGAATTTATCGAACACGTCCTGTGTGGTGAAACAACCTCAGCCACCAAATCAGGGTCCATTACTGATTGCCCAGACTATATCATAGTCCCAAACACACACTAGATCGATAGCACTCCAATGTAATAGTCAAGACAACATATAACAACATAATTAAATATAGATCCCATACTAGCATTTCAACAAACACGTGGAATACATGTTAACATACAAAAACATTTAATTCACAAATTACATAGCAGTAAAATAGATTACATGAAGGAAGCTGTAACCCTAAATAAGGGGATTGAGAATCCTATCTCAATACCCTCATTAAGCACATTACATTTAGCATTTTCTCACCCAGACATTTTATCAAACACTTAGACTACACATATTACATACATGTAATAAGTTAGTTAAAAACACATATAGAAGCGAATCCTATCACGAAGGAGTTGCCACGCATACAATTATCATGCATTAGCAACCAACAATCATGGCAAGCATAAATCATAGTTCCATATTCATTCAAACATTTTTACAAACACTTAGGCTACATACTTCAACATACATGACACATGTTGGTCCTAACATGTATTTGGGCAAATCCTTTCACCAAGGAGTTGTCGCATATACAACAATCACATATCCACGACGGATAATCATGGCAAACACGAATCCAAATTCCATACTCATTCAAACCTTTCAACAAACACATGAAATACAATATATTCAACACAGTTCGTATATATCTATGAAGCGAAGGAAACAACGTATCTAGCATGTGAAACGGCAACCAAGTCAGTTATAAATCATTAACCGAAATTGACAGACTTGAAAACCATAACCTAAACGTTTATAGTCCGCACCTTTCGCCGGTAGACACGTAACGAACTCAGTTTAAACACTAAGTCTTTGTCTACGGCACCACAACAACCTATAACAGAGAATAGGTTAGTTATTCCACCATCTGCTCTATTTGAATCTCCACAACAGGCTAGGGTTAGGATTTCTTACCCAATAACGGAGTCGGAATCGCTGGAATGACGATGCAGAAGGGTTGATTCAGCCCGTGGAGTGATAGGGAAAGATCCATGGACGGTGTCCCACTTTCTCTCTCACTTTCTCTCTCTTTCCTTCTCTTTCTTCTCTCTTCTCTCACCTAGGTTAGCAAATTCGTATGGAGTGAGAGAGAAGGGGTTTTACGCCTTTATATAGGCCCAAGACTGATGGAAATGGCCCCATGGCCAAGGTATACTTAGGTTATATCCAAAGGGCGTCTGTTTCAGCCCAACAGAGCACTTCTGGAGGCCCCTTTTATGCATGCGGTCGGACTTAAGCTGCCTGACATTGGATCTAGGTCGAGTTAAGTTTTTGGTCCGATTGGATTTACAGATCGATCGTGGCGGACCAATTTCAGTTTTATTTTCACCGCCACTTGATCAGGGCCACAAGTACATTAACATGTGTATGAAATTTTTCTTGATCCGAGGGTGTATTTCGGTCAGATACTGACGGACTGGACCCTTAAAATTGGCCCACAAGCGAACAACCCAGTTTACTTAAATCTTAGTTCATTTCTTAAAGATAATCGTGTTTCTCACACACTTCGCTCCGAGCTTAAGTTGTGCGCTTCTGGGTACTATCTGGATTTGATTTCAGAGATGGTTGTCAAGTCCAGTAAGGCTGTCATAACCGTATAGCTTCGCCCTCATCGGACTTTCGACGCGCGATCCAAGTCCGATACGGAGTTTCAAAGTGTTCCCGAGAGCAACTAGGTTTAGAGATTGATCCTAGGTTTTTAGGTAATGTAGCGTTAGCAGTTCTACGTGTTTTAGGCCTTGTAGTTCATATTTAAAGTGGTTCAAGCTAATTCTACTGATTATTCAGTTTAGTACTCAACTAAATTATGCCCTAATTACGACAGAATAAGGTCCTAGGGCAGTTTTACGCCCCTTTCTAGCACTTTTAAGTAGCATATTATTTTAATTAATTTTCTAGTACTTTTTCATCAAGTCTACTTCATCTCTACCAAATTTCATTAGATTTCGTGTTGTAGAAAAATTCTAAAAATTCTCGAAGCAGTAGCTGTCCAAACTGATGATTTTCGGACAGTTGTCACAATGACCTATATGTAACTATACTAAAATTTTTATTATATTTTTCACTTATTTTCATATGAAACTATACTTATCAATCTTAAATATGCCTTTTGAATCACCTAAATTGGAGTTATAACGAGGGAGATGATTTTTTGAAGTTGGATGAACAGTGTAGAAAAACGGGCCGCCCAGCCCGCAGGCTGGTGAGGCCTCGCCGATCCGGCGATGCCATCGCCACTCGCTGGACCCTGGGGTAATGGCATCCACCCCTTGGGGTGTCGAAAAAGTGCAGGACCCACCTCGGGTCCCCCCGATTTACGTCGTTAGGCCCTCCGAGTCCGTTTGATGTGGTTTCGCCACCCGATACTTGAAAATGGGTGCATCTTTCAATATGGAATGGGTTACGCGACGTGCAATATATGATTTGGGTTAGGAAAAACTGATTTATCTAAATAACCTATTTATATCATGAGATTCTAAAAAAGTTAATAGTCAAAAGCCCATTTTATCTATGTATTTACCATTTACAGTAAGTTTTTGTTTAAGTATTGTTCTTCATCATTTAAACTTTAGGATTAGTATCTAATGTGAAAGTACTTAAAAAAATTTAAAGAACAAGGTGGTGAAAGGTGAGATTTTCAAGGAAATGGGTTAAAAAGCGATTTTAGACTTTGGGATTGAGTTATGACAAGTTAATAAGGTGTTAGGATCGACCCATTGCCTAAGGACGTCTATCTCCAAGTTGGTAAAAATCCAGGGTGTTACATACGTAGTTCAGGCAATCAGTAACGGTTTCCGATTGAGTGGCCGAACTAGTCTCACCACATTGGATACGTTCGATGAATCTAAATCGTACGGTGATTGTCGACAGTAGTTAGGCCACGTGGAATGCTTATGTACTCCATGTCGATTAATCCAGCGTGCGCTCGTACCAACCGAACATATTAAATAACCCGATTGGCCTATTGTGTGTTTACCCTGTATGGACGCTACTGCTTGAATCTAAAGTATCACTTACCAATGTAAAGCCCATTTCAACCGTGGTACGACGATCCGCTAAGACTCATGAGCTGGTCATGGTGGTATCGGACACCGTGGTCGAGTTGTCAGCTTACACTGGGGTGACGAGCCACCCCGTAGTGACCGGTGAGCAACTCAAACTCGTGAGTTGAATACGGTGGCATGGGATACTGTATTCGAGCTGTCGGCCTACATTCAGGTGACAAGCCTCCCGTAGTGACCTTTAGTATAATCAATTGAACTTGCTTATCCACTGCTTCCATTAGGGGTGATGCCCTACAACTTGCCTATCGTATGTGATTAACTAGGATTGACGACCCTAGATGGATCTCCGTTTGGGTAAATGATATAAAGGGAGATACCTAACTTACCTTAGCTTCCCGAATCTGCTTATGAATAAGCCTAATAAAGAACTTGGCTAACACGACCATGCACCGCATTGCATGTGCTTTGGCGAGGAAGCGCACGTTTAGGAAGTTTGTCATGCGCGATCGTTAGATGAAGTCGCTGAGGGAGTGCAGGCAAGAGCATGCATCATTATCGCATATCATCCTTGCATTAATAAGAGTAGTTATGAATGATTGTTATAATGATTTATCATTACTGTTTGACTGAATTGATAACATGTTAACCTTTGCCTTATAGTACCACTGAGTTGATCACTCACTCCCACTCTGGGACGGTGTTTTAAAACACCAACCAGACTCTGATTTATATGCAGGTTATGGCGAGGCTTACGCGACGAAGCAGGAGTTCATAGACGAGGAGGAAGAGTTCTCCTATATTCAGCTCTAAGGCGGGTCTGTGTATACCTAGAGTTACGTTGCCGGGATTACAGGGCTATGGGATAGTTAAACACTTTATGTTTTGCTATTTTGCAAATTTTGGAAACAATATATGTAAACGTTCAGCCCAGTTACATACTTAAACTCAGGAGGTTGTAAATCGCTTACTTGTTCAAATATGCATGTTACAATCTTCCGCTTGCTTAATCGAATTACCTCTGGAGTATGATATGTTATTTTAGTGTAATCTCACTCATGTTTAATGCACTAATATGTACAACATTTAAACATCATTATTTATGTTGCATAAGTGATGCGTTAGATCTCGGTAGTTGAGCTTTGCTCGGCCCTCGAAATCCGGTGCATTACAATTGTCGATGTCATCGAATTTTGAATTTCAATGTCATCGAACATTCTCTGATTACATCGACTTTCTGCACCAGTATATTCATTTGGGTGAAAGACAGATTTTGATCGATTTCATCGAGCAACCTTCGATGTCATCGAGGAATGTTTCAATGCCATCGGGATTGTAAGACCCGTATCCTAGTCCGTAGGCTTCCGCGATCATTCCGGTCGAATTTCGGCAATCCTCGACTTGAATCCGACATTTGTGCACGATCCTAAGCCGAGTCCTGTATACCGAATCCGGCTCGAACTAAAACCTGTACCTTGGCGACCGCACTGTCGCCGAGGTTCCAACGCTGCGACTCACGAGCCGACCGATACACAGACTAGGAGTTGTGGGTCCGCGTTCATTTTGAGGAAAACGCCGCGCGTGCGAATTCTGAGAAAATCTCTATGACCTATCCCATCAATCAATGAATCTCATCAATCAAGTACACATCACACATCAAGTCAAGTACAAGCAACCCATACCCCATCCTTACCTCTCTCTTACACAAGCTACCCAAAGTCAACCCTTACATCACTTCATCCATCACTCAACCCATCACCCATCCTTATCATCCCATTACTTCTCTCTCTCCCTCATTTCTCAAAATATCTCCCAAGCAACAAAAAAATTTCACATGTCCAAGCCTTTCCCAACACTCCCAAAGCAACAAGTGTGGCCCACTTTCCCTACCCTCTCATCTCATCCACACCATCAAAACCCCATCAACTTCTATCAAAAGAGAAGGCAATGAGCTAAGGAGGCTTAAGGACCAAGGAGAAGGCCTAGAGGTAGGTGATCCACCGTTAATTTCCATTAAGGGTCCACTTGTGATGGGACCCACTTTGATGTATGTGTTTGTGATTATAGAGGGACCCATAGTGGCGGGGTCCCTCCACTCCACCGATCTCTCTCTATTTCTCTCTCTCTCTCTCTCTCTCTCTCTCTCTCTCTCTCTCTCTCTCTCTCTCCTCTCTCTATCTACCTCTCTCTTTCCCCTTTCCTTGTTGATGGCCCACCTAATATGTGTGTGTATGGCCTACCATGAAGTATGCATTTCCACCGAGTGGCCCACATGGTCGTCTGTTTGGAAGGGCCTGATCAAGGGAAGATACAAATGTTAGATTGATCAAGTGGGCCACGTCCGTGTGGGACCCACCTTGAGGGACATTCACACGTCCAGCGTCTCTGGACGCTGGACGTGTCCAGTAAAAATAGATGGAAGGGGTGGCTAACATGGAGTGCGTGTACTGTCATGGGCGTGTACTAACAACAATAAAAAAATAAAAAAAATTAAAGGTTTGGAGTGGGCTGCTCATGCAGGCCCCACCTCGATGTATGTATATAATCCACACCGTCCATTTCATTGCTCAGCCTATTTTAGGCGTTGAGCCGAAAAATGGAGTCAATCTGATAATCAAGCGGGCCATACCATAGGAAATAGTGGGGTTAGCCGTTAAAACCTACCTTGATGCTTTTATCCGCCAAAACACGCTATATATTGGGCTTGATGGGTCTGTCCCGAGCCACGAAATCCAATGGCTGGGTCGAATTTATCTGAGGCGGGCCCCACCTACCGAAAATTGTAGAAAAAAAATATGTGCAGCAGCTGACGCTGCTGCTGTCAGAACGCACGCAGGCAGCGCCTGCGCGCTGACGGGCGGGCGGGCGGATGGGCTGGGGACCCACGACCCCAGCCGTGGGCCCCATTGTGATGTGCATGGGCCATCAACACCGTCCATTTGGTGGGCCCCTTTTACTGTGAGCCCCACTTCAAAAATCAGCCTCATATAAAGCTCAGGTGGCCCACACCACTGGAAACAGTTGGAGTGAACGTCTGCCCTTGAAACCCCTTTTGGGTTTGTAAAAGTTTCGGATCAAATATGAAATTTGTTTTTCCTATTCGTCCAGGTCCACGTGACCTTATGAACAGTTTGGATGACAGATAAATATCACGGTGGGCCCCATGTATACATGGCCTTGCCAACAGATTGGATCCAAATAAACATTATGGTGGGCCCCACGTGGGACCCACTAACGTACGTGTACCTCACCTTCCATCAGTGTGGTCCCCACCATGAATTATGTGCTTTATCTATAATGTCCATCCCTATGGGACCCACCCTGATGCATATGTTACATCCTAACCGTCCAACCTTTGACAAGCTCATTTTTAAGGTTTGAGACTAAAAATAAGACAGATCTAGGATCGGGTGGACCACATTATAAAAAACAGTGGGTTTGAATGTCCACCATTAAACCCTTGGGAATTCTAATGGTGGAAATCCTTATCACAACTTATATTTGAGTGTACATGTGGCCCATGTGGTGTGGCCCACTCACCATATTTATGACCCATTGTTGAGGCCCACCTTGATTGATATGAGGCCCATGATATGAGGCCTATTTTGATGTATGCAAGGCCCATGTGATTAGGCCCAACTTGATGTAATTGTAGCCCACCCACTAAGGCCCCCTTTGATATATATGAGACCCATGGTATGAGGCCCACGTGACGTATTGGAGGCCCATGGGTCGAGGCCCAACGGGATGTACATAAGACCCATTGTAATGTGTGTCCACCGTGGTTTATGTGATGATCTCAATGGTGGGCTATGCCGTGAGCGCAATGATGATTTGACATCCACATTGTATGGATGATGTCGGTTAAATGTCCGTATTGTCACTCTTCCTAAGGCCCATTGATAGGCCCATACTGGTAGTGTGTAAGCCGTTTAGGCCCATCTTCTTATGAACAGAGCCCATCACCCTTTAACATGATTAGTATAGATCCATGATCATACGCATCATATGTATGCTTGATATGAGGAGTGACTGATCATAGCATATGCCTTCAGGCAGAGTGTTTTTGGGCTCCCTGACAGGCTGAGTTGCCCTACATGAGCGCGTGGTACACGCAGGATTGTTGCATGTCTGGTAGAGTAATTCATGCACTTGCATGTGTGTGATTATGATTTTTATATGCCCTAGCGACATTAGGGTCATAGCCTCCACAGACACATCGTGGATGGATGGGTTGGATACCGAAAATACTGTTTCTAGCATTGGAGCGCCATAGATGTCCATGGGTAAAAATCCCTAAACCCGATGTACCAGAAGATGACTCCAACGTCGAGACTGAGTGGGCTCATGAGCGCATGAGGGCCGAATACCAGGAGGTCGCGACTCCCACTGTGTCTGGTCGGTTGGACGGTGTGTCAATGCTTAGGGGGTGTGGCCTTACGTTGACCTTACGTAGCGTAGGGGGCATTACTAGGCGGAGTTTCTAGCTCGTGAATGGATCCGCTATCGACATGCCGGATAGGTATTGACAAACTATTGGTCAGGCGGATAGTGAGGTTTTTTACGCTTACTTGGACTGTGCGGTTGGGAGAGAGACAGTGCCATTTGAAGAATACTAAACCCCGGTGATTATCCAGACTGAGAACCATACTGATTTGATGCTCTAGTGAGGAGTTGCATTGATATGTGGATGTGGATTGGCATGCTTGACTTGCATTATGCATCGCATGGCCTTGATATGGCCGATAACATTTATATTCTGCACCGCATAGCCTTGGTACGGCTGATTACATTTATATACCCATCAGCATGACTCTGCATTACTCTGACCTTACATTCTGAGCACGCTTATATTGCGCACATACTTACACCACCCTCTAAGCTTTCTATAAGCTTATGCACGATTGATGCGTGCAGGTGACGCCAGGACGCAGCCGTAGCATAGTAGCAGCAGGAGCATACAGTCAAGCTTTTGAAATTTTAGTTATTAGTATTATCTTGTATTTCCCTTCATATGCATTGTACTCAAAAGTTTTTTATCAAAGTAGATTTTGTGATAGTGTTCTTATGGTTATTGTTCGTGGGTTATGCTTATGGTTATGCTCATTACAAATCAAATTGATGATTAGAAATCCTCCTTATAGCATCCTAGGATCGGAACCTTGTGTATGGGTGCCGGGAGCCGAGAATGGGGTACTACGGAGGCTGTCGGCGCCAGATTTGACGATCGGGAATTTTGTGAGCCCGGTTTCCGAGTTCGGGGCGTGACAGGGATTCCCTTGAAAAATATATTTTGGTTGCTGGATTGTTTTAGGCCTTTTTAGACGTCATCGATCATTGTTTCGATGCCATCGAAGATGTCATCGATCCTGTTTCGATGCCATCGAGAGAAATATGACTTGAGACTCAAATGGAGGAATGGAGTAGTTTTCAGGTTTTCCCTTAAAGCATTATCTGTCCCCTCTCATCGGTATGAGATTGCTACTGAGTTTCCAGTGAACTGCTTCGAGGATATGATACACTTTGGTGGATCTGTATGAAACAATCACAAAAACTCCACAACAGGAACCTAGTACATAGTATACTATTATGGCAAACTTTGTGTATTGTAAAAATAATGAATCAACTTCATGTGGATTGTTGTCTCTGAAAAGAGTAATGTAAAATATTTTTGATCGAGAATTTATATTGAGTTTTATATAAAATGAAGGGTCATGCATTTTTGTAACGCCCTGAAAATCGGGGGTCGAGCAAAGCTCTACTCCCAAGTTCCAACGCATCACTTATACAACGTGGATAATGACGTTTTAGATGTCGTCCATAGCAATGCATTAAACATGAGTAGGATTATACTAGATTAGCATATCATACTCCAGAGTTATTGTAATCTGGCAAGCGGAAGACTGAAATATATGCATTTAATTATAAAAACGTTTCACAAATTCTGAAGTATGAGTATGAAACCGCGCTAAATATATACATGTGTTGTTTTTAACCATATAAAGTGTAGAAAATAAATGTGTTCAACTAAACATGTATCCCAGTAGTCCCTGCTCATCGGTAGGAGATCTACCTAGACCCGCCCGATAGTTGAACGTAAGAGAATCTTTCCTCCTCGCCTACGAAGTCCAACTCTGTTGTATAGACCTCACCATCACCTGCATCTAAACCAGAATCTGGGTGGTGTTTTAAAACACCGTCCCAGGTGAGAATGAGTAGTTAATTCAGTGGAACTATAAAGCAAAGGTTAACTTGTTATCAATTCAATCAAGCAGTAATGATAAAGCAATACAACAAGCATTCCTAAGTACTCTGGTTAATGCAAGGATGATATATGTTAATGATGTATGCTCTCGCCTATACTCCCTCTGCGACATCATCTCACGATCGCGGCATGCACCCTTTCCACTGTGCTCAACTCTTACGCCAAAGGCACATGCAATGCGGTGCATGATCATGTTAGCCCAGTCCTTTATTAGACCCATTCATACAACAGGTTCGGGAAGCTAAGGTACCGCATTTTATATCATTGACCCAAACAATGATCCATCTAGGGTCGTCAATCATAGTTAATCACATACGATAGGGAAGTTATAGGGCAACGTCACCCCTGATTTAAAAGCAGTGGACAGGCAAGTTCAGGTCACTATGAAGAGACTAGTCACCTCAGCGTAGGCCTTAGCTTATACTCGAGGTCACTACTGAAAAGGCCAAGCTATATGTCCTAGAGGGGGGGTGAATAGGACTATGCCAAATTTAAAATAAAATCAGCGGAAATAAAGTAAACCAATAGACTTACAATTATGAATCAATTCACAATGCTAAATTTAATCACCTTGATAAATAAGTATTGAGAGATTGATACAAATTCAGTTCTAAGGACAACCTTACACCATAATAAACAAGGGCTTATGGTAGGACAACCTTATTTCTAGAACATCTTTTGGATCAAGGACTCAATTTTAATAGAAGTAAATGAAATAGCAAGGAATTGAAATTAATGCAGAAGTATAGATCTAAATTATTACAACAATCCCCACACTTGCTTGAAATGTAAATAGTTACAACATTCACATCCACTTGTACATTCCACACATTGAATGATAAAAGATATCAAAATTAAGCAAGCATTCAATCCACAAGACAGAGAGTTATAGTGGTTCGCCTGTGTGTACACCAACTGTTTTTCAACAGCCACACAAAAAGCTACTACACTCCTAATATCTCCTCACACAGGGGATATTAGCGTTCACTATCAAATAGGTTTTCACAGGTTCACCAAAAACCTTTACAATTGTGTCTTTTTCACTTGGGCTTACACAATTCAAAAACCCCTCTTTTCTGAGTTTTCTGGCTCTCCTCAGATAACCAATACAATGAGATTTTTCTGGCTTAACCTCAAACAAAACCAAAAGTAAATAAATTTTACAGAATTGTAAAATACCTGGATTTCTCCTTTTCGTAGCAGCCCGGTAGAACCAATCGGAGTAGATGATTGAATGTCAAAGTTCAATTTCCAATACTCACATTCATATGGTTCTAAATTCTAATTGATTTTAGATTTTAACTAGGGCGTAGCTATATTTGATTTTGATTCCAAGAAGAAGGAATAAGATAATTCCTCTTTTCAAATAAAAGATTGGAATACAGAAACAAAATCAAATTTAATAAGCTAGCAAAAAGGAATATTAAATAAGCACAATGTAGCTTAAAATAAACACAGACTTATCTCAGAGTGATCACTTGAAATTTCTTGAATTTAATCGAGTTGAAGTGTGAAAACTCTGAATTTCGTGTTCAATTTATAGAAGCAAAAATCGCTCCTACGACTGGTCTTAGAAACCTTCGACTGGTCGTAGCTCTAACAGATTTTTGAAATATTGAGTGCGATTTTTGAAAGTCGTTCCACGACTGGTCGTGAGAAGCCTACGACTGGTCGTGGGTCACCTACGACTGGTCGTAGATCTATACGACTGGTCGTAGGACCATAGATTACGTTGCTGGACTTTGAGTCGTAGCTCTACGACTGGTCGTGGACGAGTCGAAGCCACACCTACGACCGGTCGAAGGACCTCCAGGACTGGTCGTGGGTGTACCAAAAAATTCTGAAAATTCTTCAACAACTTAGGACTGGTCGTGGAATTTCTTGGACAGTCGAACCAATGCTAGGACTGGTCGAACAAGAGCTAGGACTGGTCTTAGAATAGACCAAACTTATGTAAAATAAACATTTGATTTATGTATCCAAAGTGACCTACTTAAAGGGTCAACTTAAGGTCATTCAAACCTGAACCATGTCGTTTGGACATTGAACTTCAACCATTCAACGAATGTAGATATTTTGAATCATATCAGGCTTGAGATCTTTGAACTTGTTGTAGCTTTAAACTTGAGATCTTCATCAGCATAAAACTACTTCATGCGTTGCTTATTAGTCTTGAAGTTATTTCTTGAGTTGTTTCTTAAGACTTGAACTTCAAAATTGTAGCTTCTTGAACTTCAATAATGTAGCTTCTTGAGACTTCAACATTGTAGCTTCTTGAGCTTTAATAATGTAGCTTCTTGAGACTTCAACATTGTAGCTTCTTGAGACTTCAACATTTGTCTTAAATTCATATAAATCACCATACAAGCACAAGACACAGATAGATGTTTTGACACATCAAAATTTGACAACTAAAGGAGCATGAGACCATAGCACTTACAATCTCCCCCTTTGTCAAATTTGTGACAAAACACCCAAATAATAATACTTCCAATTGAAATAAGAGAAGTACAGGCACAACAGGTTGTTATAGATATGATAAATAATAACTAGCATCATTCTCCCATAACTACACCTGAGTAGCTTAACTCCCCCTGAGTAATAGGAGCACATCACTTAACTCCCCCTGAGTAATAGGAGCACATCATAATCATTAAATTCAAATAAAGCCAAAGGCTCTCCCAAACTTCTCCCCCTTTTTGTTACAAAATGACAAAGGAAGAAGAGCAACAATTATAATGAAAATAGGAGTTGATTCAAGAAAGCATAGTGCATAATTCAAAAAGTCAGTAAGCATGTAAAGTTCAGACAAAAAAAAAATTTATTACAGACCCATCAAAAATTCAGTCAGAACCAGAAGAGGGAGCAGGATTAGATGGATCAATTATGTGTAAACCCCTAGCAACCCGCCTCATATATTTGCGTAAATATGAAAATTGCGTGTCTTGGGTAACACGAATTTGAGCCACCTGCTCTTGAAGGGAATTCAATCTCTCATCAAAATCAGAAGGCTGAAAATCAGGATCATCAGCCGAGTCTGACTCAAGTTCTTCAAATAAATCATCCATATTCACGTCTTCAGGAAGATCACCAGGTGATCTGCATTTCCTGCTTCAGCACCACTGCTACCAGCATCCACTTGGCCATCAGCCAATTCTAAATTCATCTTGTTAATATTGGAATTATTAAAAGGAGATGATGAATGAGTTTTTCTCTAGTAGGCATAGCCACGAGCATATGATTTGCCAGCATAGTCAATAAATAACCAAAGGGTATATCACTATGTCCTGGATGGTGATGAGACAGAATAATGGAATGACAAATTAAAGAAGGTAAACATATTTTTGTACCAGAGATGACAGAATGCAAAACATGAACCATGAAAGCAGTGAGTTCGGTTTTATTACCAGAACGTGGATAAAGATTTGAGATGAAAATCCTATGAAGTACTCTGTGTCTGGGTAACAAATACCTTAAGGGAAGTGCATGACCTCTATGAGTCCAGTGAACATCCAAATTACATAAATCTCTAGTAAGCATTTTTCGTTCAGATTCTGAGAGGCTGTCATGTAAAAGATGAATTGGAATGCCCTCATCATTGACAGGTATTTCCATAATGTGAGCAATCAAATGTCGATCCACTGAAAATAATCCTTCTTGAGTATCAACTTTAAAAGTTAAATTCTCAAGAGAAAAATCACAGATACATGCAAACATGGATTGGGCAATGGACTGGTATGCAGCTCCACCCCAATGTAAGATGTTATCCCATCCCACAGATTCCAACAGAGGAAGGATACCAAATGAAGCAATGTGATTAACATTAACAGGACGCTCAACAATAACGTTGCGCATACGCAAATCCTGAGCATTAGAAGGATCATTTTCGGGAGAGCGAAGATGACGTTGTGCAATAGAAGCTGATCTAGATGAAGAGGGACCTCGAGTAGTTTTCTTTTTACCTCTAGCATCCATTTTCAAAGGAGGAATTCAAGGAAGCAAAAAGATGCAAGATAGAAGAAATGGGGTTTTGATAGAACAGATTTTTCAAGATAAAGCCCCAAACTTGCAATGAACGACCAAATAGATTCTACAAGAATGAGATTTAGAACACCAATAACAAGAATCAACAAGAAAATAGCAAAAGAACCACTAACCTTGAAGTACCATGAAGGTGGGTTTCGACGGGTCGTAGCTAGAACCGTTGGAGAGTAAAAAGAAAAGAAGAAGAAGAGTCAAAATCCCCAAAATAAAGTGAAATCCCGAGTTTCACGACCGGTCGTGTAAGTGTTCGACCGGTCGTATCACGACCGGTCGTGTACACTCATGACTGGTCGAGTACGACTTAAAATTTACAATTTTTTCAAATAATTTTCAAATTTAAGCAAATAAAACATCAAACTTATGTACATTATGATACACCAAATTATGCAAATTCAATTTAAATTGCACATACCGAGATCAAACTTTAATTTATTAAACCTGCTTTTGTCGAGCGATTTAGTGAAAATGTCCGCAAGTTGAGTCTCGGTTGGAATGTAATCCAAATATATTAATTTTTCTTCCACTAATTCACGAATGTAATGAAATCTAATGTCAATATGCTTAGTACGTGAATGCTGAACTGGATTTTTAGAGATATTTATTGCACTGGAATTATAACAAAATAAAATCATAGCATCCTGAGTAATTCCATAATCGCTTAACATTCGTTTCATCCAAACAAGTTGAGTACATGCATTTCCAGCAGCAATGTATTCAGCCTCAGCTGTTGATAGCGATATAGAACTTTGCTTCTTGCTAAACCAAGAAACAAGACAATTTCCAATATAGAAACAACCACCACTGGTTGATTTCCTATCATCAATGTTTCCAGCCCAGTCAGCATCTGCGTACCCGGCTAATTGAACATTAGTCTCATGTGGATACCAGAGACCCCTTTAGTAGAACTTACGACATATCGCATAATCCGCTTAACAGTAGTTAAGTGAGATTCTTTAGGATTTGATTGATAACGAGCACAAATACCAACACTTAAAGCGATATCTGGTCTACTAGCAGTCAAATAAAGCAAACTACCAATCAAACTACGATATAATTTAGGATCCACATCATTACCTGTAGAGTCTTTTGAGAGTCTCAAAGTTGTACTCATAGGAGTATCAAAATTTTTACCTTTCTCAAATCCAAATTTCTCAATTAAATTCAGAGCATATTTGGTTTGAGAGAAAAAATTCCATCAGGTTGTTGTTTTACTTGCAACCCTAGGAAATAGTTTAATTCTCCAACCATGCTCATTTCGAATTTAGACTTCATCAAATCTGCAAACTCAACAGTTATGTTAGTACAGGTTGATCCATAAATAATATCGTCACATATATTTGAACCATTAGAATATCATCGTTATGTTTCTTAACAAAGAGCGTCTTATCAACACATCCCATCTGAAAATTATGACTCAGTAAAAACTTAGTCAGTTTTTCGTACCATGCTCTAGGAGCTTGTTTTAGACCATAAAGAGCCTTCTTAAGACGATACACATGATCAGTAAATTTAGGATCTTCAAACCCTGTAGGTTGTTCAACATATACTCTTCATGTAAATCACCATTCAGAAAGGCACTCTTTACATCCATTTGGTAAATTTTAATCTTCCTAAAACAAGCAATGGAGATAAAAAGTCTGATTGATTCAAGACGAGCTACAGGGGCAAATGTTTCATTATAGTCAATACCTTCAATTTGTGTATACCCCTGTACAACTAGTCTTGCTTTATTTCGAATAATATTTCCAAGTTCATCAGATTTATTTTTGAAAATTCATTTTGTTCCAATAATATGTTTATCTTTAGGTCTAGGAACAAGGTACCAGACATCATTTCTGACAAACTGATTAAGTTCTTCTTGCATCGCAAGAATCCAGTTTTCATCCGAAAGTACTTCTTTTACGTTAACCGGTTCAATCTGGGATGTAAAGCATACGTAGTTACATATGTCCTCTAATTGTCTACGAGTGCGCACACCAGTGAGAGGGTTTCCAAGTATTTGAGAAGTTGGATGATCTTTAACAGTCCTTAATTCAGAATTAGTTTCACTTGATGAAGTTTCTTGTTTTTCAAGTATATGCAATTCATCATTATCTGAACTAGGGACAGGTGTATTCAAAAGATCGTCAATCACAACATTTATTGACTCTTGAATCACACCGGTCCTGTTGTTCAGAACACGATATGCACGACTGTTTAAAGAATATCCTAAAAAGATTCCTTCATCACTTTTAGTGTCAAACTTTCTCAAATTTTCACGGTCACGCAAAATATAGCACTTGCTGCCAAAAACTCGAAAGTATTTGACAGAAGGCTTTTTCTCAAACCACATTTCATAAGCCGTTTATTATTAGATTTACAAATATAAACACGGTTAATAATGTAGCAGGCTGTATTCACTGCTTCAGCCCAGAGATTCCTAGGGAGCTTCATGCTATTTAACAAAACATTTCCCATTTCTTGAAGCACTCTATTCTTCCTCTCGACAATTCCATTTTGTTGAGGAGGAGTTTTAGGTGCAGAGAATTCATGCGATATTCCCTGATCGCTACAGAATTTCTCAAAACTGCTATTTTCAAATTCGGATCCATGATCACTACGGATCTTGCTGACTTGAGAACATTTTTCAATTTGAATCTGTTTTATAATCTTTTTCACTTCATCAAGGGTTTCTTATTTGTCTCTCAAGAATAAAACCCAAGTGTATCTTGTATAATCATCTACAATAACTAAGATGTACTTTTTGCCACCTCGACTTTCCGTTCTTGTTGGTCCTATAAGATCCATGTGGAGAAGCTCGAGTGGTCTTGTGATGGTATTGGAGTTCACATTTTTGTGAGAGCTCCTAGTTTGTTTACCATACTGGCATTCACCACAAATCTTGTCTACTTTTTGCATCTTAGGTAGACCTCTAATTAGTTCACTTTTGCTCAATCTGTATAAATTTCGGTAGTGTACATGTCCAAGGCGTTTATGTCATAATTCTGTCTCATCGGTATGGACCATGTAGCACGTTTGTTTAGATGAGCTACCATTGCTTACTATATAGCAGTTTTCAGAAGTTCTACGACCAGTTAATATTACAGAACCCTTTTCGTTTATAATTTCACAACCTTGATTAGAAAATTTAACATTATGGTTGTTATCGCATATTTGAGATATGCTCAACAGGTTGTGTTTTAAACCCTCAACATATAAAACATTTTTAAATAAGGGAAGGTTATAGAGTTGGACCGTACCTTTGTCAATTATCTTGCAGTTGCTACCATCACCAAATGTGACTGACCCATCAGTCATATCTTTAAGATCGGTGAATAGTGCCTTGTCGCCTGTCATATGTCTGGAGCATCCACTATCTAGGTACCAATTCGAATGGCTTGTAGCATTGAAAGCAGTGTGAGCAACCAAATAGGCAACCTTAGGAGCCCATTTTAGAACTGTTTTGGGTTTAGGAGAATAATTGGTCTTCTTTTGTTTATAGTTGTAAGAGTGACCTACTGAGTTAGATTTTAATAGCTCCTCAAGTAAATCAACAATTTTTTCAGCTAGTGGGTTTCGAATCTGATTTTTGAAATTTATATAGCTGCTTTTGGGTTTTTTTGAAAAGTTTTTGTATTTTTAGAAAAAACTTGACTAGTACCTTTTCCTTTTGAGTTAGAAGTCTCTCCTTTCACAAAATTGAAAGGAGTATTCCTCTGTTTAGGAGATGTGTTTTTATCATAGCCCAACCCGGATCGATCGACACATTTTCTTGATCCTGATAATAATTTTTCTAATTTTGGATCACCTTGGGCATATCTCCATGTGTCCTTCAAACTCAGAAGAGAAGATACTTCATTTTTAAGTTTCTCATTTTCAGATTTCAAATTTTCAATCAGGGAGGTTTGAATTCCAGATCACACTTTGATTTTTCAAAACAATCTGAAATTTGGGATTTTTCTAAAACAGGGTTTCAAAACATTCTTTAAGTTTAAAAAACTTTTCTTTTTGAAGTTTAAGTTTGACAGCAATTTTACAACTTTCCTTATATAAGGCATTGTAAGCATCTTGAAGATCTTCATCATTTTCATGATCACTATCCAAATTTTCTTCACTTGTTGAATCATAGTGATCTGAAAAAGTAAACTTGGCTAGCTAGAGTCATAAGGGCCTTAAGTTCACTGCCCGACTCGGTTTCTGAATTTTCTGATTCAGAAGAGGCTTCAGAATCAGACGATTCATCCCAAGTAGCCAACATACCCTTCCTTTTGGATCTGTCCTTTTTAGGACATTTGTTTGCTAAATGCCCATATTCTTGACAGTTGTAACATTGACTATCTTTCACTGACTTCCAAGTTTTAGACTTAGGTTTAGAATGTTTCTTTTCATTTGCCTTTTGAAAGTCGACTCTTTCTTACTTTTGAAAATCTTATAAAACTTTTTCGCCAAAAGGGCCATATCATCTTCAGACTTTTCTGAATCTGAATTTTCTTGAGTAATACTTTTAGATGACTTCAAAGCAATAGATTTACCTTTAGGAGCTTTAAAACTTAATTCATAGGTTTGTAAAGAACCAACTAATTCTTCTACCCTCATATTATCCGTATCACGAAGTTCCTGGATTGCGGTTACCTTAGAATTGAACCATTCAGGAAGAGAGCGTAGTATTTTTGCACACACTTTACTTTCTGAAATCTTATCGCCAAGACCCCACATTGAGTTTACAATGTCATTCAATCTAGTGTAAAAGTCCATAAACATTTCATTTTCCTCCATATGAATTTCTTCAAATTTAGTTGTGAGGAGTTGGACTTTAGATTTCTTGACAATTGATGAACCTTCGTGTGTCATTTCTAAAATATCCCAGGCTTGCTTTGCAGTATCACAGGATATGATTCTTTTGAACTCATCCGGTGATAGTGCGCAAGTGATTGCATTTAGTGCTTTAGCATTAGCACTACTCTCATTTTTCTGAAGTGTGGTCCATTGGAAATACGGTGTAATTTTCATAGATTTTGAACCATCAACTCCAGTTACTTCCATGATAGGAGGATTCCATTCAGTCACTGTGGCTAGCCACACACTTTCATCCATTGATTTGAGGAAGATCCTCATTCTGGCTTTCCAATAGGCATAGTTGGAGCCATCAAAGGGTGGAGGCCTAGTAACTGAAAGGCTATCAAAATTTGACATCTCTTTATATAGCTTAGATCGTTAGCTCAGGAAATAAATCCTAATAAAAAGCAACAAAAATGAGCTATTAGGCTCTGATACCACTTGAAAAGGCCAAGCTATATGTCCTAGAGGGGGGGTGAATAGGACTATGCCAAATTTAAAATAAAATCAGCGGAAATAAAGTAAACTAATAGACTTACAATATGAATCAATTCACAATACTAAATTTAAATCACCTTGATAAATAAGTATTGAGAGATTGATACAAATTCAGTTCTAAGGACAACCTTACACCATAATAAACAAGGGCTTATGGTAGGACAACCTTATTTCTAGAACATCTTTTGGATCAAGGACTCAATTTTAATAGAAGTAAATGAAATAGCAAGGAATTGAAATTAAATGCAGAAGTATAGATCTAAATTATTACAACAATCCCCACACTTGCTTGAAATGTAAATAGTTACAACATTCACATCCACTTGTACATTCCACATAATTGAATGATAAAAGATATGAAAATTAAACAAGCATTCAATCCACAAGACAGAGAGTTATAGTGGTTCGCCTGTGTGTACACCAACTGTTTTTCAACAACCACACAAAAAGCTACTCCACTCCTAATATCCTCACACAGGGGATATTAGCGTTCACTATCAAATAGGTTTTCACAGGTTCACCAAAAACCTTTACAATTGTGTCTTTTTCACTTGGGCTTACACAATTCAAAAACCCCTCTTTTCTGAGTTTTCTGGCTCTCCTCAGATACCAATACAATGAGATTTTTCTGGCTTAACCTCAAACAAAACCAAAAGTAAATAAATTTTACAGAATTGTAAAATACCTGAATTTCTCCTTTTCGTAGCAGCCGGTGGTAGACCAATCGGAGTAGATGATTGAATGTCAAAGTTCAATTTCCAATACTCACATTCATATGGTTCTAAATTCTAATTGATTTTAGATTTTAACTAGTTGGGCGTAGCTATATTTGATTTTGATTCCAAGAAGAAGGAATAAGATAATTCCTCTTTTCAAATAAAAGACTGGAATACAGAAACAAAATCAAATTTAAATAAGCTAGCAAAAAGGAATATTAAATAAGCACAATGTAGCTTAAAATAAACACAGACTTATCTCAAAGTGATCACTTGAAATTTCTTGAATTTAATCGAGTTGAAGTGTGAAAACTCTGAATTTCGTGTTCAATTTATAGAAGCAAAAATCGCTCCTACGACTGGTCTTAGAAACCTTCGACTGGTCGTAGCTCTAACAGATTTTTGAAATATTGAGCGCGATCTTTGAAAGTCGTTCCACGACTGGTCGTGAGAAGCCTACGACTGGTCGTGGGTCACCTACGACTGTCGTAGATCTATACGACTGGTCGTAGGACCATAGATTACGTTGCTGGACTTTGAGTCGTAGCTCTACGACTGGTCGTGGACGAGTCGAAGACCACACCTACGACCGGTCGAAGGACCTCCAGGACTGGTCGTGGGTGTACCAAAAAATTCTGAAAATTCTTCAACAACTTAGGACTGGTCGTGGAATTTCTTGGACAGTCGAACCAATGCTAGGACTGGTCGAACAAGAGCTAGGACTGGTCTTAGAATAGACCAAACTTATGTAAAATAAACATTTGATTTATGTATCTAAAGTGACCTACTTAAAGGGTCAACCTAAGGTCATTCAAACCTAAACCATGTCGTTTGGACATTGAACTTCAACCATTCAACGAATGTAGATATTTTGAATCATATCAGGCTTGAGATCTTTGAACTTGTTGTAGCTTTAAACTTGAGATCTTCATCAGCATAAAACTACTTCATGCGTTGCTTATTAGTCTTGAAGTCATTTCTTGAGTTGTTTCTTAAGACTTGAACTTCAACATTGTAGCTTCTTGAACTTCAATAATGTAGCTTCTTGAGACTTCAACATTGTAGCTTCTTGAGCTTCAATAATGTAGCTTCTTGAGACTTCAACATTGTAGCTTCTTGAGACTTCAACATTTGTCTTGAATTCATATAAATCACCATACAAGCACAAGACACAGATAGATGTTTTGACACATCAAAATTTGACAACTAAAGGAGCATGAGACCATAGCACTTACAACTACGGGAAAGGTTCGTCACCTTAACGTAGGCCGACAGTTCGAATACAGTGTCCCATACCACCCTATTCGGCTCACGAGTTTGGTTTTCTCACTGGACACTACGGGGAGGCTCGTCACCCCAGCGTAGGCCGACAGCTTGACCACGGTGTCTCATACCACCATGCCCGACTCATGAGTCTTAGCGGATTGTGGTACCAAGGTTAAACGAGTTTTCCATTGGTAAGTGGTACCTTAGATTCGAGTAGTAGTGTAACGTCTCGGAAAGATCCGTACAAAGACCCGAGTACCACCTCAGGCAAAAATCACACAGGACAAAATCCTTTAGAAATTAGACGAAATTAACTAAGTGTTAAACTAGGTTACCTGTGAAATTAGCACTAATCACTTTAAATACGAATTGCACGACCCAAAACTTGTAGAATCGTTGACGTTACATTACCCTATAATTTAGGATCAATCTCAAAACCCAGTTGCTCTAGGGAGCAGCACGAAACTTTGTATCGGACCTGGACTACGTGTCGAAAGTCTAATTACTTGCAGAATCGTTGACGTTACATTACCCTATAATTTAGGATCAATCTCAAAACCCAGTTGCTCTGGGGAGCAGCACGAAACTTTGTATCGGACTTGGACTACGTGTCGAAAGTCTAATTACTGCAAAACTGAATCGTTATGACCGCTTTGCTGGGCTTGACAACCATCTCGGAATCAAATCCAGATAGTATCCAGAAACGCACAACTTGAGCCAGGAGCAAAGTGTGTGAGAAACGCGAATATCTTTTGGAAACGTGCTCAGATTTAAGTGAATTAAGTCGTTCACTTGCAGGCCAAATATAAGGATTCAGACCGTCAGAATCTGACCCAAATACACCCTTGATTCAGGAAAAATTTCATACACATGTCAGTGTACTTGTGGCCCTGATCGAGTGGCGGTGACCGTTGAACTGAAACTGATCCACCACGATCGATCTGTAAATCCGATCGGACCAAAAACTCAGCTTGACCTAGATCTAATGTCAGGAAGCTTAAGTCCGACCACGCACAGAAAAGAGGCCTCTAGAAGTGCTCCGTTGGATCGAAACGGACGCCCTTTGGACATAACCTAAGTATACCTTGGCCCTGGGGCCATTCCCATTAGTCCTAGGCTTATATAAGGGCCTTAAACCCTCTCTCTCTCATCTCATACGAATTTGGGAAACCCTAGGAGAGAGAAGAGAGCAAAGAGAGAGGAAATGAGAGAGTGTACTGGCATTTGTTCTTGGGATTTAATCCTACTACTCCACACGCTTATCTATCTCGTCTGTAGCTATATTCCGGCATTTCCGACAACATACTTGGGTAAGAAAACCTAACTCTAATCTGTTTTAGGGTATCATATAGTGTAAGTGGTGAAATAGCTAACCTAATTCATGTTACAGGTTGTCATTCTGCCGTTGACAAAGACTAAGTGTCTAAAACGAATCCGTTACGCGTTTACCGGCATAAGGTGCGGACTATAGATGTTTAGGTTATGGTTTTCAAGGCCTTCAATGTCAGTTAATGATTTATAACTGACTTGATTGTTATCACATGTGCTTAGATTAGATGTTTCTCATATATTACATATGTATGTAAGTTATGTTGATTAAAATGCATTCCTAATGTTTGTTATAATGTTTGAATGAATATGGAATTTACATATGTGCTTGTCATACTTAGTGATCGTATATATATGATGGTTGTATGTGTGACAACTCCTTTGTGAAAGTACTTGTCATAATATATGTTAAAACTAATACATTACATGTACATGGATATGTGTAGTCTAAGTGTTTAATGAAATGCCTGAATGAGAAAATGCTCGATGTAATGTACTTAATGAGGGTGTTGAGATGAGATTTTCAATCCCCTTATACATAGTTAGAGTTTCTTTTATGTAACCTATCTTACTACTATGTGATTTACCGTTGAAATGTCTATATATGCTAACATGTACTGTAACACCCTGAAAATCGGGGGTCGAGTATAACTCAACTCCCGAGTTCTAACGCATCACTTATGTAACATCAATAATGTTGATTAAATATTGTCTGTGTTAGAACAATAAACATGAGTGAGATTATACCAAAAATAGTAATTCATACTCCAGATCATTTGTATAAAGGCAAGCGGAAGACTGAACTACATATACATGTATGTAAAGAAACCAAAATCATTTTTTTGTTCTCCAGAGTATGAATCTATCTGAGTTACCATATACATATGTTTTTGTTGCAAACAAAATGTCAAAAATAGTCTAAGGAGTAATCCCTGCAAATCCCGTCAGTGCGGCAGCCTAGTCGAAGCCGCTATAGTACTGCATATACGAGAACTCCTCCTGATCCTCATCATAATCGGGCTCCGCCTCCAGAGTCGTCGGCTCGTCTAAACCTGAGACAGAGTCTGATTGGTGTGCGCAACACCGTCCCGTAACGTGGGAGTGAGTAGCTAACTCAGTGGAACAGTAAAGCATACGTTAACATGTTATCAACACAGTCAAGCAATAATGATAAAGCAGAAAAGTCAAACACTCCTAGCTACTCTTATTAATGCAAGTATGGATGCGGGTATGATGGATGCCCTCACCGACATACTCCCTCATGCGACACCATCTCACGCTCGTGGCATGCTTTTATCCCACAGTGCTTCACATCTTCCAGGCACATGCAATGTATGATGAGCATGATTACCGAGTTTTTAATTAGTCCATTTCAAACAGCAGGATTGGGAAACTAAGGTACCTCCCTTGTATCATTCCCAAACATGATCCATTCTAGGGTCATCAATCCTAGTTAATATCAGACGATGGTGTATTTTCTAGGTCACTGCAGAAGCTGCCAGGGCTGTTACGCACAAAGGTTACACCACTCCCCCATCACCCCTTAAACGATTCATCACAATACAGAAATAAGCCTAGTTCATACTCTATATACCGCGGCACACCCTAAGGCGCACTGTGATTTCAGAGTATGCTCGAGGTCACTACAAAGGGTTGTTAGGGCTGTTACGCACAAAGGTTGCACCGCTCCCCCATCACCTTATCAATGTAGGCCGACAGCACGAATATAGTATCCCATACCACCATAATCGACTCACAAGTTTGGTTGCTCACCGGTCACTACGGGGAGGCACGCGGCCCCAGCGTAGGCCGACAGCTCGACCACGGTGTCCCATACCACCATGCCCGGCTCATGAGTCTTAGCGGATCGAGGTACCATGGTTAACGGGATTCTTACTGGTAAGTTTGGTACCCTAGGTTCAAGCATAAGCGACCAAACATGGTGAACATACATAAGACACACGGGTTACTTGACGTGCTCGGCTGGCTCGAGCGCACAACAAGTTGAGCGATATGAAGCGCAGAAGCACTTCGTGTGGCCAACCACTATCGCCAACCGAAGTACGACACGGGTTCGCCAAACACATCATGTGTGGCGAGACGAATCTCGACCACGATTTCAAGTCTGGTACCGGATGTCTGGACTATGGACATAGTCCCAAGCTCAATCATTTCTCAACCATAGCATGTGAAGTAAAGCATGATAAACAAAGTAATTCAAGCACACTAGCAATCATGTCATAAAGCATATTATAAAGCATGTTATGAAACAAGTTGCAAAGCATATTAAAAAGCATGTTATAGAGCACTATACAAATAGGGATATAAATACATGTATTTCATAAGTGAGTGGTTAGAGTAAACAACCACGTGGAGGGCATCATACGTGACTCTAAGGTAGTCGAGAACTCCATCTCAGCACCTACCTAAGGCACTAACACCTAAGCACTTACACCCACAAGCAATTTCACAAACACTTAGAGTGCAGTATTACAACATACATAACGTATGTTAGTAATATATGTATTAGGGCTGTCCTTTTACCAAAGTAGTATTTTATACGTATATATCATATTCACACAGAAAATAATCGTGACAATTACATCTCCAAAATTTATACATATACGGTATTTTCTAGAATACACAATTTCAACATACGTGGCGTATACAAACAAACATGTATTACGGCGATTCCTTTCGCCAAACAGGTATTTTATCCATATACTATATAATCATACAACAATTAATCATGGCAAACACATTTCTAAAATGTGTACGTATACGGTATTTCTACGTATACCTAGAGTATGTAAAATTCTATATTTTGCATCTTTAATCGAAACAGGAAACGGAAAGCACTTTGTACATGTGCAATTACATGCAGATCATGAATCTATCATTATCTGACATTGAAAGCGTAGAAAATCGTAACCTATACACCTAAAGTCCTCACCTTACACCGATAAACGCGTAACGGAGTCAGTTCGTTCACCCTCGCTTTGTCTAAGGCACAACGGCAACCTAAGACATGAAATAGGTTAGCTATTTCACAACCCACACCCTTCACAACTCCAAAATAGGTTAGGATTAGGGTTTCTTACCTAGAAACGAAGTCGGTATCGCTGGGAAAACGTCAAGGAAGAGGTGGTGCAGCCCGCGTGGTGGTCGAAAACAGTAGGAGGAAGATTCTTCCACAAACCTCAAGCTTTTTCTCTCTTTTCCTCTCTTCTCCTTAGGGTTTTATCCCAAATTCGTATGGTTGTGAGAGGGGCTTCCCTAAGGTCCTTATATAGCCTAAAAACTCTCCGGAATAGACTTATGTTCAAGGTTTACTTACATTGTAAGCAAATCGGCGTTGTTCCAGCTCAAAAAAGGGTTTATGGCGGCCCTCCTTGAACCAAACGTTAGACTTAAGCTCACAACTCATGGATCTACGTGGGATTATGTTTTCGTCTCGGTCGGATTCCCAGATCACGCGTGGCGGACCATTTTCAGTTCAACGGTCAGTGGGCCACGATCCGAAATTCCAAGTACATGTAAATATTCCTGAAATTTTTCCTGATCTGAGGGTGTAATTTGGTATGATTCTGACGGTTTTGTTGCTTAATACTGATCCGCAATCGAGTGGTGCCAAATCACTATTGAAGATATTTATTTTATAAAGAAAACAGAGGTTTTCACACTCCCTCGCTCCGGACTCGAGCGAATGGCCGTGGGACATCGTCTGGACTTGATTTCCGAGATGGTTGTCAAGCCCAGTGAGGCGATCTTAGTTCCTTAACTTCGTGTTAATCGGACTTCCGATGTGCGATCTAGACCTGATACGGAGTTTCAATTCATTCCCGAGAGCAGTCGGGTAATGAGTTTGATCCTAAACTTTAGGGTAACCTAGAGTCAATGATTTTGCAAGTTTTGGGTCTTGCAGATCGTATTTAAAGTGATTCCAACGGATTTCATGGCTAATCGAGTTTAGCACTTAGTTAACTTTGTTAAATTTCTAAAGGATTTAATCCTAAGTGATTTTCTGGTCGAGGTGGTACTCGAGCCATAGTACGGAAATTTACGGGTCGTTACATGTACTCTATGTGTTCGTTGAAATGCTCAAATGAGATTCATATTTGATTTTAGTTGTCACATGCTATCTCTGACTACTACATGTGTACACAATTGCTTGGAGTGTGTTTGGGGCTACGATGTAGTCCAGGCGATCGGTAATGATTTCCGAGTTAGTGGCTGAAGTCTCTTCGCCACACAGGACGTGTTCGATGAATCCGAGTCGTACTTGGGTTGTCGACAGTAGTTAGGCTACACGGGGTGCTTACGCGCTTCATGTCGATTAACTCGAGGTGCGCTCATACCAGTCGAGCTCGTCAAGTAATCTGACTGACCCGATGTATGTTCACCATGTATGGACGTTACTGCTTGAACCTAAGGTACCAATCTCACCAATGGAAACCCCGTTAACCTTAGTACCTTGATCCGCTAAGACTCATGAGCCGAACATGGTGGAATGGGACACCGTGGTCGAGCTATCGGCCTACGCTGGGGCGACGAGCCTCCCCGTAGTGTCCAGTGAACAACACAGCCTCGTGAGTCGAATACGGTGGTATGAGACACTGTATTCGAGTTGTCGGCCTACACTGATAAGGTGACGAGCCCTTTGCAGTGACCTCAAGCATACTCTAAGCCTGCGTTGAGGCGACGAGCCTTCCCGTAGCAACTAGAGTATAAACTAGGCCTACACTGCATCGAAGTGACAAGCCCTTTGTAGTGACCTAGAACCGCAACATCGTATGAGAATTACTAGGACTGACAACCCTATAATGGATCATTGTTTGGGAAATGATATATGGGAGGTACCTTAGTTTCCCAATCCTACTGTACGAAAAAAAGACTAATAAGAACTTGGTAATCACACTCATGCACCACATTGCATGTGCCGTTGGCGTCGGAGTAGGGGCACTGAGGAAGTGACTGATATGTCGCGACCGTGAGATGAAGATCGCAGAGGGAGCATAGGCGAGGGCATGCATCATTTATACATACCATTCTTGCATTAACCAGAGTACTTAGGAATGCTTGTTGTATTGCCTTATCATTACTGCTTGATTGAATTGATAACATGTTAACCTTTGCTTTATAATTCCATTGAGTTGATCACTCGCTCCCACGTTATGGGACGGTGTTGTACACACCAACCAGACTCTGTCTTAATTGCAGGTGGTGGCGATGCCTATGAGGCGGAGCCGGACTTCGAGGATGACGAGGAGGCATTCTCTTACATGCAGTTTTCAGGCAGGTTCATGGGAGTCGTGTCCCGATCGACGGAAATTTCTGGGATGTTGATTAGATGACATTACACCTTTTGTATATTTTGGAATAGTACATGTAATTATTTAACCTGGTAACATTATCACACTTCGGAGATGTACTGCGGTTCATATATCTTAGACATGTATTACAGTCTTCCGCTTGCAATTTCACTTGTCTCTGGAGTATGATATGTTGTTTTGGTATAATCTCATTCATGTTTCATGCACTAATACAGACAACATTTAATCATCATTATTTATGTTGCATAAGTGATGCGTTGGAACTCGGGAGTTGGGCCTATGCTCGACCCCCGATTTTCAGGGCGTTACAAGTAGCGTCCATACATGGTAAATATACATTAGGTCAATCGGGTTACTTGACAAGCTCGACTGGTACGAGCGCACGTTAAATCGATCAACATGAAGCGCATAAACACCCCGCATGGCCTAACCACTGTCGACGATCAGCGTACGACTCGAATTCATCGAATGTGTCTAATGTGGCGAAACGACCTCAACCACTAATTCGGGAATCATTACCGATTGGGTGGACTACGTAGTAGTCTCAATCATATCTAAACATAATAGGCATTCATGTATGATAGTCAACCAACATGTGACAATGAATTGAAATATAAATCTCATTTGGGTATTTTAACAAACACATAATGCACATGTTATCATACACAAACATTTCATCCATAAAACACGTAGTAGTAAGATAGGTTACATAAATGAAACTGTAGCTATAAATAAGGTGATTAAGAATCCTATCTCAATACCCTCATTAAATACATTTAAACAAGCATTTTCTCATTCAGGCATTTTATCAAACATTTAGGCTACACATATCAACATACATGTAATAAATTAGTTATAGCATATATTATAGCAAATCCTTTCACAAGTGAGTTGCCACATGCACAATAATCATATATTCTCAATCAATAATCATGGCAAACACAAATCATAATTCCATACTCATTCAGACATTTCAACAAACACATGGAATGCATTAAAAATTAACATAGTTTACATATATGTGTAATATACGAAAAACATTGCATCTAAGCATATGTGATAGCCATCAAGTCAGACATAAATCATTGCTGACATTGAAAGCCTTGAAAAATATAACCTAAACATTTATAGTCCGCACCTTTCGTCGATAAACCCGTACTGAGCTCAGTTTGAATACTACGTCTTTATCTACAACACAACGACTACCTGAATCACGAAATAGGTTAGCTATTTCGTCGATTCATCTACTTAGATACCTAAAATAGATTAGGGTTAGGATTTCTTACCTATAAATAGATTCGGATTCGTCGGTGTAGCGACATGGGAGAAGGGATTCAGCCCGTGGAGTGGTAGGAATGAATTCCGGCATCAAATCACAACTCTCTCTCACTTCTCCTCACTTTCTCCTTCTATTTTCTCTCTTCTCTCTCCTAGGGTTAGGAAATTCGTATGGAATGAGAGAGCGGTGGGTTAAGGTCCTAATATAGGCCCAGAACTGACGCAAATGGCCCCAAGGCCATGATATACTTAGATTATAGTCAAAAGGCATCTGTTTCAGGCCAACGGAGATCATCTGGAGGTCCATTACCTGCACACGGTCAGGGAAAAGTTCCTTGACAATGGATCTAAGCCAGGTTAAGATTTCGGTCTGATCGGATTTATGGATCGACCGTGGGGGACCAGTTTTAGTTCAACGACTATTGTCACTCGATCAGGGTCACAAGTACACTGACCTGTGTAGGAAAATTTCTCTGATCCAAGGGTGTAGTTGGTTCAGAATATGATGGTCTGAAACCTTAAATTTGGCCCGCAAGCGAACGGCCCAAATCACTTAAATTTGAGTTCATTTTCTAAAGATATTCGCGTTTCCCACATACTTCACTTAGGGCTCAAGTTGTGCGTTTCTGGACACTAGTTGGGCTCGATTCCCATATTGGTTGTCAAGCCCAAAAAGACGGTCATAACCGTATAGTTTCGTGGTCGTCGGACTTTCAACGCGCGGTCCAGGTCCGATACGGAGTTCCAATGTGCTCCCGTGAGCAACTGGGTTTTGAGATTACTCCTAGGTTTTTAAGTAATGTTGGGTTAGTGATTTTAATGGTTTTAGGTCTTATAACTTGTATAGAAAGTGGTTTAAGCTAAATCCATCGATTGTTTAGTTTAGTACTTAATTAAATTCTGCCCTAATTACGACAGAATAAGGTCATAAGGTAGTTCTATGTCCCTTTTTGGCACTTTTAGTCAGTATATTATTTTAATTATTTTTTAGTAGTCTGTCATCAAGTCTACTTCATCTCTACCAAATTTCATTAGATTTCATGTTGTAAAAAAATTCTATAAATTCTAGAAGCAATAGTTGTCCAAACTAATAATTTTTTGATAGTTGTCACAACAACCTATATTTAACTATATTAAATTTTTTATTATATTTTTTACTTATTTTTATATAAAACTAGACTTATCAAGCTTCAATCTGACTTTTGAATCACTTAAATTAGAGTTATATCGAGGAAGATACGACCTTTCGAAGTCGGACGAAAAACTGCAGAAAATGGGCCGCCCGGCCCGCTGGATGGCGAGGCCTCGCCGTTGCGGCGATGCCATCGCCGCTTGCTGTCCTGTCTGGTGGTGGTTTCGCCACCCGATATTTGAAATGGGTGTATCTTTAAATCCGAAATGAGTTACACTATGTGCAATATATGATTTTGGGGTAGGAGAAGCTGCTCTATCCAAATAACCTATTTATTTCATAAGATTCCAAAAGTTTAATGGTCGAAAATCTATTTTATTTATTTATTTACTATTTATAGTAAATTTTAGTTTAAGTATTGCTCTTTATCACTTAAACTTTACGATTCGTGTCTAATATGAAAGTACTTAGAAAATTTTGAAGAATAAGGTGGTGAAAGGTGAGATTTTGAAGGAAATGGGTTAAAAAAGGATTTTAGACTTTGGGATTGAGTTCTGAGAAGTTAATAAGGTGTTATGATCGACTCAGTGCCTAAGGATGTCCATCGCCAAGTTGGAAAAAATCCAGGACGTTACAATTTTCTTAAAGATCATGTGTTTTGGAAAGACGCATCCGAGCCCATTTGCAATGGTCATATCTTTTATGAAAATACGTGTCTTAACTCAAAAATAAATCTTAATGAAGAGACACAACTTAAATTAACTTAAATAGACCAAATTAATCATTCTCATAACAAAAATGTGCAATGGTAGGGTTTGACCACTGAAACTTAATAACAGTTGATTTTCGCCGACGGCGATCAATGCAATGATTGGTATTTGTCAGTTGACTGGCACAACAATTATATTTGTTAGCCGATAAGCCAAATGGCTGATCTCTTTTGGCCGATTGGAGCAATGGCTATTGACGGTCGACAAAGTCCACAATGGTTGATATTTGTCGATTGATTATTGAAACGTCTGGTCTTGTGATGGACTTACTCGTTATAATTGTTTTAACAATTGATTAGCCTACTTGCACCACGACTCCCACTGGATCGCAGTAGGTCATGTGGGAGCAACATGATGCCCACGTGCAAGTGCAAAGTGTGCCACTCGCACTTCGATAACCACATTACCTCACCACCCATTGCCTACGCTGCCCCATGCATGAATAGGCAGGCTAGTATTCTCCTCTCTCCATTATCTGAGTAAAAATACTAGAGAACTCGAAGTTTTTAAACTCCTTTAACACTCTCTCCAAGCAACTTATAACTAAAATTTTTCAAAATTTTTCAAAATTTTTCACTTTTTAAACAATTTTTTAGAGAAAAAGTGAAATTAAAAAATACATTAAATTTAAATAGAAACATGCATATGCAAAGCTCCTAACATTTCTACTATTTTATTTAACCAAACTCAATCGAAATAAAATCTCAACACATATAACTCAATTGAATGATATAGACAACTAATCCATCTACCCATGATTCAAGAATTGTGATAATTGGTCGGTTGGATCGATTGGTTGTTAGACTGGAACATGCTTTAAAAGACTGAGCTCTGCTTGTGTTCAATAAAACTTATATACATGCCACACATAGGTGAGAGATCCAATCCATCCATCAGGTTGTCTATCCCTGTAATTGTTTTCCCAAAAAATACATATGCACCTCGACATGTGATGATGCTCGGGACTGGAGACAACTGGATGGGTTGGAAAACATCAGCCCTCTTATTTTTATTTCATCACATTTGTTCCCAAATTGTGGGAAGCGGATTGTGTCCTGCCCCACCATGATGTATGGGTATTTGAATAAGTTGGACGAGCCAAGGATTAGATCAAGTAGTGGTCCATAAAGCCGAAACCTTATCACCTGTAAGTAGGGGTGCACATTGGGCCGAACTGAGTCAAACTGGGCTCAACCCGGCCCGGCCCGATCACTAGCCAAACCCAACCCGAACCCGGCCTGGCCCGGTCATCGGGCTAACATGTTCAGCCCGGACTCGGCTCGGTCAACAATCGGGCAAGTTCGGGCAGCTTCGGACCTTACAATATGTTCATGGCTCAGACGGCGTTCTCACTTCTCTGTCTCAAATAGTTAGGGTAAGGATTTATGAATATATATATATATATATATATATATATATATATATATATATATATATATAAAAACAGCCGAGTCGTGCCAGGTCGAGTCGGGTTTCGAACCGAGTCGGGCCGAACTGGGACCTGTTCGAATTCGGCCCGAACTTAGTTTTGAGCTGAAGAAAATGGCCCGTCCCGAACCGAACTCAGTTCCGGGTCAGGCCGAGTCGAGCGAGTTAACCGGGCTAGCCCGGTTCGTGTACAGCCCTATATGTAAGCTTTATTATGAAAGGGTTTTCCTGAATGAGGAGAAGGTACTGAATCCGACGGTTAGGCTGGTGAAGTAAGAATCCACACATTCATCCATTTTCCCCCATCATTTTAAACCATTAGCCCAAAAAATGAGGCAGATTTAAAGCTTAAGTAGGCCCCACCACAAACCTTTATGGGCTACCTTGATATTTATTAGCCATATAACCTAGTTATAAGTCATATAGACATGGATGAAGGGAAAACACAGATATCATGTAACGCCCTGAAAATCGGGGGTCGAGCATAAGCTCAACTCCCGAGTTCCAACGCATCACTTATGCAACATAGATAATGATGATTAAATGTTGTCCGTATTAGTGCATTAAACATGAGTGAGATTATACCAAAACAGCATATCATACTCCAGAGACAGTTAATTTACGCAAGCGGAAGACTGTGATAAGTATATAAAGCATATAAGTGATTGTAAGTCTCCTGAGTATGATTTATGTTACCAGGTCAATTGATCACATGTAAAGTTCCAAAATATACAAAATGTGAAAGGTCATCTAGTCAGCATCCCAGTAATCCCCGTTGATCAGAACATGGTCTACATAGACCCGCCTGATAGCTGCAAATAGGAGAACTCCTCCACTTCATCATGAAAGTCTGGCTCCGCTTCGTAAGCATCGTCATCATCTGCAACTAAGACAGAGTCTGGTTTGTGTTTAAAGCACCGTCCCAAAACGTGAGAGTGAGTGATCAACTCAGTGGAGCTATAAGGCAAAGGTTAACATGTTATCAATTCAATCAAGCAGTAATGATAAGGCAATACAATCAAGCATCCCTAAGTACTCCGGTTAATGCATACATGATATGTATTAATGATGCATGCCCTCGCCTGCACTCCCTCTTCGATCATACTCTTACGGTCGCGGCATGCACCCCTTCCTCTGTGCTCAACACCAACGCCAAAGGCACATGCAATGCGGTGCATGAGCGTCATTATCGAGTTCTTATTATACCTTTTCATACGGCAGGATTGGGAAGCTAAGGTACCTCCCTTCTATCATTTCCCAAACAATGATCCATTATAGGGTTGTTAGTCCTAGCTAGTCTCATACGATGTTGCGGTTTCAAGTCGCTACAAAGGGGTCGTCACCTCAATGCAGGCCTAGCTTATACTCTAGTTCTTACGGAAAGACTCGTTGCCTCAGCGCAGTCTCAGAGTATGCTTGAGGTCACTACAAATGGCTCGTCACTTAGTCGTAGGCCGACAACTCGAATACAGTGTCCCATACCACTGTATTCGGCTCACGAGCTTAGGTTGCTGTAACGCCCTGAAAATTGGGGGTCGAGCATAAACTCAACTCCCGAGTTCCAACGCATCACTTATGCAACATAATGAATGATGATTGAATGTTGTCTGTATTAATGCATTGAACATGAGTGAGATTAAGTCAAAACAACATATCATACTCCAGAGACAAGTGAGATAGCAAGCGGAAGACTGTGATAGATATATAAACTATATAAACTATGGTGAGTCTCCAGAGTGTGATAATGTTACCAGGTTAACTATTTACAAGTACAATTCCAAAATATACCAAATTGGGGAAGTGTAATGTCTTCTATCCCAAATACCATAGCCCTGTCAATGCAATTACAGGTCTTCATAGACCCGTCAGAGAGTGTAACATCCCGAATTTTTGCTAACCTGGGATTAGACGTCCTTAGGCAATGGGTCGATCCTAACACCTTATCAACTTATCAAAACTCAGTCCCAAAGGCTAAAATCGCTTGTGAACCCATTTCTTTCACAAATTCCATCCTTCACCACCTTGCTCTTCAATCTTTCTAAGTACTTTCATCCTAGACACTATCCTAAACTAGCTAAGTAGTATAACTTGGATCACTTTATATACAAACTACAAAGGCCCAGGTACCACCTCAGACAGAAATCATACAGGACTAAATCCTTTACAAATTAGGCGAGAATTAGCTAGTGTGAAACTAGAGTGCCTGTGAAATTAGCACCAATCACTTTAAATACGATCTGCAAGACCCAAAACTTGTAGAATCATTGACGCTAGGTTACCCTAAAATCTAGGATCAATCTCATTACCCGGCTGCTCTCAGGAGCATCTCGAAACTCCATTTCAGATATGGACCGCACGTCGGAAGTCCGATTAACACGAAGTTAAGGACTTAGGACCGCCTCGCTGGGCTTGACAACCATCTCGGAAATCAAATCCAGATAGTGTCCCAGCGCTATTTGCTTGAGCTCGGAGTGAAGAGTGTGAGAAATGTGAAATTAATTCAAAATAAAATATCTTGAATAGTAATCTGGCACCTCTCGCTTGCAGATCAGTTTTAAGCAACCAGACCGTCAGAATCAGACCAAATTACACCCTCAGATCAGGAGAAATTTCATACACATTTACATGTACTCGGAATCTCCGATCGAGATCCGCTGACCGTTGAACTGAAACTGGTCCGCCACGCGTGATCTGGAATCCCGACCGAAACGAAAACTTAATAGAACGTAGATCCAGTGTTAGTGAGCTTAAGTCCGACCTTTGGCTCAAGGAGGCCTGCCAGAAGTCCTCCGTTGAGCTGAAACTGCCCCACTTTGGTTATAACCTAAGTATACTTTGACTAAGAGTCTATTTCGGTGAGTTTTTAGGCTATATAAGGACCTTAAACCCTCTCTCATTGCAGCCATACAAATTTGAGAGAAAACCTAGATTGAGAAGAGAGAAAAGAGAGAGAAAGTGTGGGAGCTGTGGGAGAATCTCCCTGCCACTCTTCCCTGCCGCTGTTCGGACTCCACCGCCTGATTCTCATCGCTTTCCCGGCATTTTCGGCGTCATTTCTAGGTAAGAAACCCTAACCCTAATCTGTTTTGGGGTTTAGACAGTTGTAGGTTGTGAAATAGCTAACCTATTTCATTCTATAGGTTACCAAACTGCCAAATACGGAAGCTTGGCAAACCTATCAACTCCGTTACGATTCTACGACAAAAGGTGCGGACTTTAGGTGTATAGGTTATGGTTTTCAACGCTTTCAATGTCAGATAATGATAGATTCATGATCTGCATGCAATTGTACATGTACAAAGTGCTGTCCGTTTTCTGTTTCGATTAAAGATGAAAAATATGGAATTCTACATACTCTAGGTATTTGTAGAAAGTACGGTATACGTATAAATTTTGGAAGTGGGTTGGACATGATTATTTGTAGTATGAATATATGATATGTGAATAAAATACTTATTTGGTGAAAGGATTCGCCCTAATACATGTTTCCTAACATACACTAAGTATGTTGTAATAGTGTATTCTAAGTGTTTGTAAAAATGACTGAATGAGTATAGAATTCTCATTCGTGCTCGCCATGACTAATTGTCATGGATAATTGATTGTTGTATTGGCGATATCCCTTTGACGAAAGGATTTGCCCTAAATCACGCCACGGCCAATATACACTATATATGTTAAAATGTGTGGCCCAAGTGTTTGTGGAAATGATTGAATGAATATGGAACTTGGATTCCTGCTTGCCATGACTATCCGTCGTGGGTGTATGCGTGTTATGACTGGGGTAACTCCCTAGTGAAAGAATTTGACTTAATGCCTATGTGATCAACATATGTCATGTATGTTGATGCATGTATTTTAAAGTATTTGTTGAAATGTCTGAATGAGTAGTAGTTAGTAGATTGTAAGGTATAAGGGCGTTGAGATATGATTCTCAACTCTTTTAACTATGTGTATGATTTCCTTGGATAGCTGTGTGATTAGGACTTGAATATGTACAAAACTCATGCTTGTGTTGTGCTTGATAACATGCTCAACTGCTTTTATGATTTTATCTATATAATGCATATGTTAAATTCATGTTTACGTTGTATGATCCGTCGTGGGTGATAGGGGAGTGGAGCAACGAATGCGTGCAACAGCCCTGGCAGCCCTAAACGGATAATATCAGACTTTGATTGTATGATTTGAATCTTGATCCATTACTGCTTTACCTATCTGCAATTGAATGTGATTGGGGCTATTGTATAGTCCAAGCAATCGGTAACGGGATTGAATTCGTGGTCGAGATTCAGTTGCTACGGGAGATGTGTTCGATGAACCCAAGTCGTACTTCGGTTGGCGATAGTGGTTGGCCACACGAAGTGCTTATGCGCTTCATATCGTTCAACTTGTTGTGCGCTCGAGCTAGCCGAGCTCGTCAAGTAACCCGATCTGTCTAATGTATGTTCACTATGTTTGGTCACCACTGCTTGAACCTAGGGTACCAAACTTACTAGTGAAATCCCTTTTAACCATGGTACCTCGATCCACTAAGATCATGAGCCGGGCATGGTGGTATGGGACACCGTGGTCGAGCTGTCGGCCTACGCTAGGGCCACGTGCCTCCCCGTAGTGACCAGTGAGCAACCAAACTCGTGAGCCGATTATGGTGGTATGGGACACTATATTCGTGTTGTCGGCCTACATTGATAAGGTGATGGGGGAGCGGTGCAACCTTTGTGCGTAACAGCCCTGACAACCCTTTGTAGTGACCTCGAGCATACTCTAAAATCGCAGTGAGCATTAGGGTTTACCGCGGTATATAGAGTATGAACTAGGCCTGTTTCTGTATTGTGATGAATCGTTTAAGAAGTGATGGGGGAGTGGTGTAACCTTTGTGTGTAACAGCCCTGATAGCCTTTGCAGTGACCTAGAAAACACACCGTCGTCTGATATTAACTAGGACTGACGACCCTAGAATGGATCATGTTTGGGAATGATACAAGGGAGGTAACTTAGTTTCCCAATCCTGCTGTTTGAAATGGACTAATTAAAAACTCGATAATCATGCTCATCATGCATTGCATGTGCCTGGAAGATGTGGAGCACTGAGGGATGAAAGCATGCCGCGAGCGTGAGATGGTGTCGCATGAGGGAGTATGTCAGTGAGGGCATCCATCATACCTACATCCATACTTGCATTAATAAGAGTAGCTACGAGTGTTTGATTTTACTGCTTTATCATTACTGCTTGACTGTGTCGATAACCTGTTAACCTATGCTTTATTGTTCCACTGAGTTAGCTACTCACTCCCACGTTACGGGATGGTGTTTCGAACACCCACCAGACATTGTCTGATTTCAGATGGCGACGCTACTTCTGAAGCGGAGCCGGACCTCTGCAATGACTACGATGCCTGCTTGTATTGGTTGTCTTCTGACGGCTTCCAGTGAGCCATATCCTGATCGGCGGGGCTTTCTGGGATATTGACTAGAGGACCTTATACATTTGGTATATTTTAGGATTGTACTTGTAATTATTTAACCCGGTAATATTATCACACTCTGGAGACTCATCTTAGTTTATATATTTTATCTATCTATCACAGTCTTCCGCTTGCAAATTTAACTGTCTCTGGAGTATGATATGTTGTTTGGCTTAATCTCACTCATGTTCACTATTCTAATACAGTGAACATTTAATCATCATTATCTATGTTGCATAAGTGATGTTCTGGAAACTCGAGAGTTGAGTCACTACTCGACCCTCGATTTTTCGGGATGTTACAGAGAGTTATATGTAGGAGAACTCCTCCTCAACATCATAGTAGTAGTCCGGCTCTGCTTCATAAGCATCGCCATCACCTGCAGCTAAGACGGTCTGGTTGGTATTGCAAGCACCGTCCCGTAACGTGGGAGTGAGTGATCAACTCAGTGGAACAATAAAGCCTAGGTTAACATGTTATCAATTCAGTCAAGCAGTAATGATAAAGCAATACAATCAAACACTCCTAACTACTCTTATTAATGCAAGTATGAATGTAATTATGATGCATGCCCTCACTGACATACTCCCTCATGCGACACCATCTTACGTTCGCGGCATGCTTTCATTCCTCAGTGCTTCACATCTTCCAGGCACATGCAATGCGATGATGAGCGTGATTACCGAGTTATTATTAGTCCATTTCAAACAGCAGAATTGGAAAACTAAGGTACCTCCCTTGTATCATTCCCAAACATAATCCATTATAGGGTCGTCAAACCTAGATAATCTCATACGATAGTGTGGTTCTAGGGCGCTGCAAAGGCTGTCAGGGCTGTTACACTGCTCTCCCATCACCTTTTTAACGGTTCATCACTAAATTAATACAAGCCTAGTTCATACTCTATGCACCGCAGCAAAACTCATCGCCTCACCGCAAATTCAGAGTATGCTCGAGGTCACTACAAATGGCTCGTCACCAATCAGTGTAGGCCAACAGCTCGAATACAGTGTCCCATACCACTATATTCGGCTCATGAGTCTGGTTGCTCAATGGACACTACGGGGAGGCACGTGGCCCCAGCGTAGGCCGACAGCTCAACCACGGTGTCCCATACCACCATGCCCGGCTCATGAGTCTTAGCGGATCGAGGTACTATGGTTAAAGGGATTTCACAGGTAAGTTTGGTACCCTAGGTTCAAGCAGAGGCGTCCAAACATGGTGAACATACATAAGACAAATCAGGTTGCTTGACGAGCTCGGCTAGCTCGAGCGCACAACAAGTTGAACGATATGAAGCGCATAAGCACTTCGTGTGGCCAACCACTATCGCCAACAGAAGTACGACTCGGGTTCGTCGAACACATCTCACGTGACAAATGAATCTCAGCCACGAATTCAATCCCGTTACCAATTGCCTAGACTATAATCATAGCCCCAAACACAATCAATCAATGACCAGAAGCATGTAGAGTAAAGTAGAATAAACAAAGTAATTCAAGCATGTTGACAAGCATGTCATAAAACATGTAATAAAACACAATATAAATAGGAAATACAAACACCTATATTTCATAAGTAAGCGGTTAATTTAAACAAGCAACATGGAGAAAATCATATACATCTCTAAGGTAGCTGAGAATCCTATTTCAACACCCTTATACATTACAATTTACTAACTACTACTCATTCAGACATTTCAACAAACACTTTAAACTACATACATCAACATACATGACGTATGTTGATCACATAGGTATAAGACCAAATCCTTTCACTAGGGAGTTGCCCCAATTATAACACGCGTGCACCCACGACGGATAGTCATGGTAAGCAGGAATCCAAGTTCCATGTTCATTCAGTCATTTCCACAAACACTTGGGCTACACGTTTTAGCATATATAGTGTATATTGGCCGTGGAGTGATTTAGGGCAAATCCTTTCGTCAAAGGGGTGTCGGTTATACAACAATCATGTATCCATGACAATCAGTCATGGCGAGCACGAATGTGAATTCTATATTCATTCAATCATTTTCACAAACACTTAGAATACACCCTTTTTACATACATAACATATACTAGCAAAAACATGTATTAGGGCGAATCCTTTCGCCGAGTGAGTTTTATACATATATATAGCATATTCATACAGTAATTAATCATGACTAACATACTTTCAAAATTTATATGTATACGGTATTTTCTACAAATACGGAGAATACAGTATATTCAACATAGTTAACGTATAACCGAAAAATGAAACGGACAGCACTTTGTACATGTGCAATTGCATGCAGATCATGAATCTATCATTATCCGACTTTGAAAGCGTTGAAAACCGTAACCTATAAGTCTAAAGTCCGCACCTTTTATCGTAGAATCGTAATGGAGTCGATAGATTCGTTAAGCTTTAGTATACGGCAGTTTGGTAACTTATAGCATGCTTTCGGTTAGGGTTTCTTATCTATAAATGACGCCGAAATCGCCGAGAAAATGCTTAGAATGGAGTGGTGAAGCTTGTGTAGCGGCAGAAAAAAAGGGTAGGAAGGATCCTCCCACAACTCTCTAACCTTCTTTCACTTTTCTAGGGTTTTTTCTCAAATTCGTATGGCTGAATGAGAGAGGGTTTTAAGGTCCTTATATAGCCTAAAAAGTCACCAGGACGGACTTAAGGTCAAGGTATAATTAGGTTATAACCAAAGTGAGCCAGTTTCAGCTCAACGGAGGACTTCTGGCGGCCGCCCTTGAGTCAAAGGTTAGACTTAAGCTCACAAATACTAGATCTAGGTATGGCTAAGTTTTCGTTTCAGTCGGAATTCCAGATCGCAAATGGCGGACCAGTTTCAGTTCAACGGTCAGTGGATCTCGATCAGAGATTTCGAGTACATAGATATGTTTGGGGAAATATCCCTGATCCGAGGGTGTAATTTGGTCTGATTCTGACGATCAGGTTGCTCAATACTAAACCGCAAGCGTCACATGCCAGATTTCATAAATCCTTATTTATTTTGGAATTATTTTCGTGTTTCTCACACTCCTCGCTCCGGAGTCAAGCGAATTGCACTGGGACACTATCTGGATTTGATTTCCGAGATGGTTGTAACGACTCGAAAATTTTCGTACAATGGCTCGAGTACCACTTCAACCAGAAATCACTTAGCATTAAATCCTTTAGAAATTTGACAAAGTTAGCTAAGTGCTAAACTAGATTAGCCATGAAATCCATTTGAATCGCTTTAAATACGATCTGCAAAACCCAAAACTTGTAGAATCATTGACGCTAGGTTACCCTAAAGTCTAGGATCAAACTCATTACCCGACTGCTCTCGGGAACACATTGAAACTCTGTATCAGGTCTAGACCGCACATCGGGAGTCCGAACACTACGAAGTTAAGGACTTAGGACCGCCTCGCTAGGCTTGACAACCATCTCAGAAATCAAATCCAGACAATGTCCCACGGCTGTTCGCTTGAGTCCGGAGCGAGAGAGTGTGAAAACCCTTGTTTTCTTTACAAAATAAATATCTTGAATAGTGATCTGGCACGTGTCGCTTGCGGACATTTTGTAAGCAACCAGACCGTCAGAATCTGACCCAAATACACCCTCGGATCAGAAAAAATTTAACAAACATTTACATGTACTTGGAATTTCGGATCGAGACCCGCTGACCGTTGAACTGAAACTGGTCCGCCACGCGCGATCTGGGAATCCAACCGAAATAAAAACTTAACTTTACCTGGATCCAAGGTCTGTGAGCTTAAGTCCGACTTTTGGCTCAAGGAGGCCTGCCAGAAATCCTCCGTTGAGCTGAAACAATGCCGCTTTGGTTATAACCTAAGTATACCTTGACCTTAAGTCTATTTCAGAGAGTTTTTAGGCTATATAAGGACCTTAGAACACCCTCTCTCACAGCCATACGAATTTGGAAAAAACCCTAAGTATGAAGAGAGAAAAAAAGAGAGAAAGCTAGAGAGTTGTGGGAGAATCTCCCTGCTACTGTTTCCTGCCACTACACAAGCTGCACCACCCATTTCTTATCGCTTCACGGCGATTCCAGCTTCGTTTCTAGGTAAGAAACCCTAACCCTAATTCGTTCTAGGGTTATGATTGTTACAAGTGATGAAATAGCTAACCTATTTTATGTCTTAGGTTGCCGTTGTGCCTTAGACAAAGCGAGGGTGAACGAACTGACTCCGTTACGCATTTATCGGCGTAAGGTGAGGACTTTAAGTGTATAGGTTACGGTTTTCAACGCTTTCAATGTCAGATAATGATAGATTCATTATCTGCATGCAATTGCACATGTACAAAGTGCTTTCTGTTTTCTGTTTCGATTAAAGATGCAGATTATGGAATTTTACATATTCTAGGTATTCATAGAAAATACCGTATACGTATAAATTTTGGAAATGTGTTTGACATGATTATTTGTTGTATGAATATACGATATATGGATAAAATACTTATTTGGCGAAAGGATTCGCCCAAATATATGTTTTACTAATATACACTATGTATGTAGAAATACTGTATTGTAGAAAGTATCGTATACGTATATATTTTAGAGGTGTGTTTGCCATGATTATTTATTGTATAAATATATATACATGCGTAAAATACTTGCTTGGCGAAAGGACTCGCCCAAATACATGTTTGCTAACATACACTAAGTATGTTGAAATAGTGTATGTTAAGTGTTTGTGAAAATGCTTATGGGAGTAAGTGTTTGGATGTTGATGCATTAGAAGGGTGTTGAGGTGGGATTCTCAACTACTTTAGAGACATGTATGATTCCTCCATGAGGTTGTTTACTTAAACCGTTTACTTGTGTAATATATGTGTTGGTATTCCTATTTATGTTGTGCTTTATAACATGCTTTATAACATGCTTTATGACATGCTTACTAACATGCTTGAATTACTTTGTTTATAATGCTTTACTCCACATGCTACGAATGAGGTTTGATTGAGCTTGGGACTATGTCTATAGTCCAGACAGTCGGTACTAGACTTGAGATCGTGGTTGAGTTTCACATCGCCACGTAAGATGTGTTTGACGAACCCGAGTCATACGTCAGTTGGCGACAGTGGTTAGGCCACGCGAAGTGCTTATGCACTTCATGTCGTCCAATTGATTGTGCGCTCGAGTTAGTCAGGCTCGTCAAGTAACCCGATATGTCTAATGTATGTTCACCATGTTTGGTCGCTACTGCTTGAACCTAGGGTACCAAACTTACTAGTGGAATCCCACTAACCATGGTACCTCGATCCGCTAAGACTCATGAGCCGGGCATGTTGGTATGGGACACCATGGTCGAGTTGTCGGCCTACGCTGGGGCCACGTGCCTCCCCGTAGTGACCAGTGAGCAACCAGACTCGTGAACCGATTATGGTGGTATGAGACACTATATTCCTGCTGTCGACCTACATTGATAAGGTGATGGGGGAGTGGTGCAACGATTGCGAGCAACAGCCCTGGCAGCCCTTTATAGTGACCTCGAACATACTCTGAAATCGCGGTGAGCCTTAGAGTTTTGTCGCGGTATATAGAGTATAAACTAGGTCTGTTTCTGTATAGTGATGAATCATTAAAGAGGTGATGGGGGAGTGGTGTAACCTTTGTGCGTAACAGCCCTGACTGCCTTTGCAGTGACCTAAAAACCACACCATCGTCTGAGATTAACTAGGACTGACGACCCTAGACTGGATCATGTTTGGGAATGATACAAGGGAGGTACCTTAGTTTCCCAATCTTGTTGTTTGAAATGGACTAATAACAACTCGGTAATCATGCTCATCATGCATTGCATGTGCCTGGAAGATGTGGAGCACTGAGGGATGAAAGCATGTCGCGAACGTAAGATGGTGTCGCACGAGGGAGAGTGTGGTGAAGGCATCCATCATGACTACATTCATACTTGCATTAATAAGAGTAGTTAGGAATGTTTGATTTTATTGCTTTATCATTACTGCTTGACTGAATTGATAACATGATAACTTATGCCTTATTGTTCCACTGAGTTAACTACTCACTCCCACGTTACGGGACGGTGTTGCACACACCAACCAGACTCTGTCTCAGGTTTAGATGAGCTGACGACTCGGGAGGCGAAGCCTGACTACGATGAGGACTAGGACGAGTTCTCATACATGTAGTATTCTGGTGGCTTCGACTAGACAGCCTTATCGACGGGATTTGCTGGGATTACATCCTTAGATGTATTTTTGACTTTTGAAACATAAAATAGACATATGTATATGGTGACTCAGATCGGTTTATACTCTGGAAAACGAAATGATTTTGTATCTTTTACATACATGTATATACAGTTTCAGTCTTCCGCTTGCCTTTATACAATTGATCTGGAGTATGAATTACTGTTTTGGTATAATCTCACTCATATTTATTGCTCTAACACAGACAACATGTAATCATCATTATTTATGTTGCATAAGTGATGCGTTAGAACTCAGGAGTTGAGTTATACTCGACCCCCGATTTTCAGGGTGTTACAATGGTTGTCAAGCCTAGCAAGGCGGTCCTAATTCTTTAACTTCGTGTTAATCGGACTTCCGACGTGCGGTCCAGATCTGATACGGGGTTTCGAGATGCTCTCGAGAGCAGCCGGGTAATGAGATTGATCCTAGATTTTAGGGTAATCTAGCGTCAATGATTATACAAGTTTTGAGTCTTGCAAATCGTATTTAAAGCGATTGGTGCTAATTTCACTGGTACTCTAGTTTAACACTAGCTAATTCTCGCCTAATTTCTAAAGGATTTAGTCCTGTATGATTTCTGTCTGAGGTGGTACTTAATCCTTTGTAGTAATGTTTAGTTTAAGTATTATTCTTCATCACCTAAACTTTAAAATAGTGTTTAATGTAAAAGTACTTAGAAGGATTTAAAGAACGAGGTGGTGAAAGGTGAGATTTGTGAAGGAAATGGGTTAACAAGCGATTTTAGACTGTGGGATTGAGTTCTGACAAGTTAATAAGGTGTTAGGAGCGACCCATTGCCTAAGGACGTCTAATTTCAGGTTGGCAAAAATTTGGGATGTTACAGTTGCTCACTGGTTACTACAGGTGGGCTCGTCACCTCGGCGTAGGCCGACAGCTCGACTACAATGTCCCATACCACCATGTTCGGCTCATGAGTCTTAGTGGATCGAGATACCAAGATTAACGGGATTTCCAATGGTGAGTTTGGTACCTTAGGTTCAAGCAGTAGCGTCCATACATGGTGAACATACATTGGGTCAATCGGGTTACTTGACGAGCTTAACTAGTACGAGCGCACATCGACTAGATCGACATGAAGTGTGTAAGCACTCCGTGTGGCATAACCACTGTCGATAACTAAAGTACGACTCGGATTCATCGAACATGTCCTGTGTGGCGAAACAACCTCAGCCACCAAATCAGGACATCTTACCGATTGCCTGGACTATACCATAGTCCCAAATACATCCCAAATAATAACATTCACATATAGTAATCCAAAACAGCATGTGACAACTGAAATCAAATATAAATCTTTCTTAAGCAATGTAACAAATACATCCTACACATATTATCATACATAGACATTTCATTCACACAACATATAGTAGTGGGATAGGTTATATAAAGGATACTATAACCGTAGTTAAGGGAATTGAGAATCCTATATCAATGCCCTCATTACATCCATTTAAACAAACATTTTCAAATTCAGGCATTTTACTAAACACTTAGACTGCACGTATTACATACATGTAATAAATTTGTTAAAATGCATATCGTAGCAAATCCTTCCACATAGGAGTTGCCACACGTACAACAATCATGTATCCTCACACATAAATTATGGCAAGTACAAATCATAATTTCATACCCATACGAACATTTCAACAAACACATGTAATGCATATATTTCAACATAGTTCATATATATATGTGTAATATACGGGAAACATCGTGTCTAAGCATATGTGATAGTAATCAAGGTAGCCATAAATCATTACTAACATTGAAAGCCTTGAAAACCATAACCTAAACATTTATAGTCCGCACCAGGTAAACCCGTGCCGAGCTCAGTTCGAACACTATATCTATGTTTACGGCACAACGACAACCTGAATCACGAAATAGGTTAGCTATTTCGCCGGCATCTATTTGGATACTCAAAACAAATTAGGGTTAAGATTTCTTACCCGAAAACGGAATCGGAATCGCCGGTATCTTGATACGGAAGCGGTGGCTAAGCACGTTGAGCGTTGGGGAAGCATCCCAACAACTATCTCTCACACTCTCTCTTCTCCTCGCTCTATTCTTCTCTTTCTCTCTCCTAGGGTTTGGAATTCGTATGAAATGAGAGAGGGGTGGGTAAAAGCCCTTATATAGGCCCAAAATTGATGGAAATGGCCCCAGGGCCATGGTATACTTAGGTTATAGCCAAATAGTGGCCGTTTTGGTCCAACGGAGCACATCTGAAGGCCCCTTTTCTGTATACGGTCCAGAGCAAGTTCTCTGACATTGGATCTAGGTTAGGTTAAGTTTTTGGTCCAATTGGATTTACGGATCAACCACGGAGGACCAGTTTCAGTTCAACGGTCACCGACACTCAATCAGGGTCACAAGTACACCGACCTGTGCTTGGAATTTTCCTGATCCGATGGTGTATTTAGGTCAGATTCTGACGGTTTGAAACCTTAAATTTGGCCCGCAATTGAACGACCCAAATCACTTACATCTGAGTTCATTTTCTAAAGATATTCGCGTTTCTCACATACTTCGCTCCGGGCTTAAGTTGTGCGCTTCTAGATACTATTAGGACTTGATTTCTGAGATGGTTGTCAAGCCCAGCAAGGCGGTCATAAACGTATAGTTTTGTGGTAATCGGACTTTCGACACGCGGTCCAGGTCCGATACGGAGTTTCGATGTGCTCCTGAGAGCAACTGGGTTTAGAGATTGGTCCTAGGTTTTTAGGTAATGTAGCATTAGTGATTCTACTAGTTTTGGGTCTTACAGTTCGTATAGAAAGTGGTTCAAGCTAATTCTACTGATTATTCAGTTTAGTACTTAACTAAATTATGCCCTACTTACGACAGAATAAGATACTAGGGCAGTTTTATACCCTTTATGACACTTTTAATTAGTATATTATTTTAATTATTTTTATAGTAGTTCGTCATCAAGTCTAGTTCATCTCTACCAAATTTCATTAGATTTCGTGCTGTAGAAAAATTCTAAAAATTTTAGAAGCAGCAGCTGTCCAAACTAATGAATTTCGAATAGTCGTCACAATGACCTATATTTAACCATATTAAAATTTTTATTATATTTTTCACTTATTTGTATATGAAACTAGACTTATCAAGCTTCAATCTGGATTTTGAATCACCTAAATCGGAGTTATATCGAGGGAGATATGACTTTTTTAAGTCGGACGAAAAAACTGCAGAAAACGACAGAAAACGGGCCGCCCGGCCCACTATGGTCCGCCCGGCCCGCTGGACGGCGAGGCCTCGCCAACTCGCTGTCCAGTCTGGTGGTGTTTTCGCCACCTGATATTTGAAATGGGCATATCTTTCAAATCAGAATGAGTTATTTGACATGCAATATATGATTTTGGGGTAGGAGAAGCTGCTCTATCTAAATAACCTATTTATTTTGTTAGATTCCATAAGGTTAATGGTCAAAAACCTATTTTATTTATTTAATTACTATTTATTGTAATTTTTAGTTTAAGTATTGTTCTTTATCACCTAAACTTTAGAACTATGTCTAATATGAAAGTACTTATAAAAATTTGAAGAATAAGATGGTGAAAGGTGAGATTTTGAAGGAAATGAGTTAAAAAATGATTTTAGACTTTGGGATTGAGTTCTAAAAAGTTAATAAGGTATTATGATCGACCTATTGCTTAAGGACGTCTATCTCCAAGTTGGCAAAAAATCCGGGGTGTTACATATCAACTCATCCAAAACTTCCATCATGACCAAGGAGTTTTTTATGGAGGACATCAATCCCTATTGCGTGGTACACTTAACCTTGGATAAGACTCATTTTTAGGGCCTGTTTGTTTTTTCAAAGCAAACTTAAATACTGTGAAATGAGTAATTATTACTGTTTCACAGCGTTTGAAAATTCATAGGAATTTGTGCATTTCAAATTGGTTCAATTGTGATAGTTTTAAATTTTGAACCACACAGTAATGTATATGATATATTCGTTCCGTCCATATATTTTACTATAATATTTTGAAGCATGAGACAAAAAATGAAGCAGATACAACGCTCAGGTGGCCCACACTAAAAGAGGCCCCACAAAGTTTTTAACGGTAAGTATTCGATTCCCTTTTTCGTATGGTGTGGTTCACTTGAGTTTTGGATATACCTCAATATTTTGCTCATACTATAAATTCAAATGACATAATGGATGAACAATGTGGATAAGAGAAATGCATCACAGTGGAACCCATATATATTTTGTAATGTTTTCGATTTCAGTGTCAAAAAAGTAAGTTGTCAAATCAAGTATGCTGTAAATATACATGGAAATAATTATTACTCTTTGACCTAGTATTCACCAGTGCACTAGAAAATCAAACAGGCCCAAGTTTATGTCTTTAAATGATACGACAAAATGGATCGATGGCGGAAAGGGATTGCGTACTGTCGGCCCTAAAAAGGTTTCAACGGTGTAAATCATTATCCTAACTGTTTCTTATGGTATGGTCCACTTGATCTATGGGCATGATTAAATTCTGGCCTCAACCGCTAAAATAAGATGAAAAAATGGATGGATGGCATGGATAGACCACATACATTCATGGTGGGCCCAACAGAGTTTACACAGTACAATAAGAGGGTACTGAGTAACTCAGTCGGCAATCCGATTTCATCGATGGCATGGATAAACCCGTACATTATGGTGAGTCCCACATAGACCTGTCTAAATGGATTATCGGCCCGGCAAGAGCAGTACACAATCCGCAATGTAAATTGTGGCCCACCGGACCAGTGGTTAACCTGATTATAGGCCAGGCCATCGATATAATGGTACCGTTTTGACGGATGGAATAGATCTTGGGCTAATCATTCCACGCTGGCACATGTGTGGCAAATACATGAGCTTATTGCACACGAGTGTCTTCTCAAGTCCAACGCCTTGGACTGTAAGCTACAATCCAAAAATTGCAACCTTTCATGCGTGCACAACATCCAACCCATCCAATAGGTTGCCCCCTAATAAATATCGAGTCTCGTAGAAATCGTCCACATCCACTCATTGAGTGGACCACACTTGTATTTCACTTGTTTTCAATGGCTAGACATTATTTTCTATGGCGTGGCCAACCTCATGGGTAGATGGGGCTGATCTCTATGCTAGATGATTCTCATGGTGGGGCAACCTGTTAGAAGGGCTGGATGTAAAATGCACCGAATAGCCTGCAAGTTATCCGCGGTGGACTGCAATACGTGGGCCATCTGGTGGGACTGTCCTTGAAAAGAAGTAAAAAAAAAAGGAAAAAAAGGAAAAAAAATTTTTTTTTGGGCATTTTGAATTTCGAGTAGGCCGGGACCCGACCCGATTCGAGAATAACAGGGTGCATTGCACGTAACAGTTCCCGGCAGTGTCCCGATGAAATCTGAAACGGGTAGCTTCTGGTGATTTCTTCGCAAGAAAATACACGTTTCTCTCCTTCCTTTCTATTTGCTAGGTCTCCTCTTTCATTCTCTTGCGCAGAGAGAGAGAGAGAGAGAGAGAGAGAGAGAGATGAGGAAGAGGGACTTGGCGATCCTTCTTTTGGCTGCCTTCGCCATTTTCTTCTTCCCTTCAGGTTTGTATTTATATCTCCCCTTCCATCATCTTCTTATTCTTCTTCTCATTTGTTAGCTTTGCTCATTCAATTTTTCATTTTTTTTTCTTCCCGTTTTCTATTCCGTGAGTCGACTCTGTTATTTCAATCTTGTGCCCTACGAGGATGTAGAGAGTGTTGCTATCATACACACGTCCTTAGAATTCAACTCTTTCTCCTTCTCCTTGTTCTTACTCTTTATATAACTTCATTTGACTTAGAATTTCGGATCCGATTCAAAATTATTTTTCTCTAGACCCCAAAAATTGAACGAATAGTTCCCTGCATTTTACTAAATTTTTTGGCAGCCTCATCCCCTGAAGTTCTTTTCAGGTAGGATTCTTCCAAGAAGGTGTTCAGAAGCTGCTTATGGGTGCGTTTGAATGCACTTTCAGAGAGGATTGCAACTATCAGACTGTTGAAGTAGAAAGACCAGGGATTGGTGTAGTGAATCAATCCTCTAATCCACTCAAAAACCCAACTTTCCATTACTGAGAATAATGGATAATGAAGAACTGAAACCATATAATGTAACTAGATCAAGGAAGACACTAATTGCAATCATATTCAACATACTGGACCGTAAGTTTGAATCACAAAGAAAAAAGATGCAATGATGGTGAGCAAGTTCAATAGTCATCTAGTCTTATACTAGAGATCACTACTTCCCCCCTCTATAAAACACAACCGTAGATAAACAAGAGAACTTGCTCAAAGAAAATATCATTTAACTTTGTTTTTATTCCATTGGGTCTATCCCTTATCTATAATGAGTGGTTACAAGATTTACTCTTTGAGATGATCTCTAACATAATCTAAGGATTCTAAAAATAGGATCCTGTTCTAGCCAAGATCTCCAAAATAAGAACACCTCTAAGCAAGAAAATCTAATAATACTTATTTCCTAACGTAGCGATCTCTAAAATAAGAAAGCATTTAAACAAGAAAATATATAGAGTAGGCAAGAGCTTCAAGTTCTATGGCATTGGTTCATTTTCCTCGTTTGTGGTCAGATTTAATGGGTCCTTGTTTTTTGTTTTTTTAGCTTTTCTTTGTAATTCTTTCGGCTTTGGCTTTACTCAATAAAGGTATCATTGTTTAAAAAAAACTTATTTCCTAAAAAAGGTATATTTTCCTAACATAGGAGTATGAAAGAAAGGAAATTAGGGACAAGCTAAAAAAGGAAAGTGGCCTTTTCTCATGCACACGTGTGGGATGTGGGGCGATTGCGTCAATTTCCCCCACTTGGAAAAACTCGGCTCCATCGAGTTAATGGCAATGTACTCTTCAATCCTTATAGATTTCTGGGTTGATGCGCTTGAAATCAATTGCTGAGATCCATGTGTTGTCGGATTTTGGTCAGTCCATTTACTTGACATACCTTCTTTGGCACGTGGAGACTATTTGATCATCTAACACATCTTTAATGATTTCTTTGAGTTGTTGTGGCACCTCGGGTATCTGAATAGCCATTCTTCCATGCTCGTCTTCATGATGTCTAAGATAAACTATAAGGACTTCCATATTGAAAATGGGGCTGATCTTCATTTCGGGTGGAAGCTTGATTAGATATGCATATCACCTAGCTTCTTCAAAGTACGATAAGGACCGACTTTCTGGAGTGGAGCTTTGTGTAAGAGCTTAGTGGAAACCTCTCAGGTTTAAGCCACACCATGACCCTATCTCCTTCTTGAAATTGTGCAAAATCTCCTCTCACAAATCTTCTACCAAGTAGAAATAACAATCAAAAAAAGTTTTGTTCAAACCATCATAATAATGTATTATACCTTCAAAACATGGACTTATATAGGCTTAAAAACAAAAGAGAAGTTCTAATAATAGAAAATGACCAAACTGCCACTAAATCCCGTAATTACCATATGGGCCTTTTGTAAATGGGCCATATCTCACCTAAACTGCCTCAAATTGCATGATTTTGGGTTCGTTTGAAAGCTTTTACTCAATAAGATATCAAAAGGGACCAATTTTGTGTCATTTGGACATCGTTTGGTGCCCCACAAGAAGCCCCCCAAGAAAGTGATGGAAATACAAAAGAGAATTTATTAACTAAATCATGAAATCTAACCCAAAAAAAAAATTAAATAAATAAAACCTATGAAATTGATGATTATACGATTGATTCCATAGGGCTCACAATTTAAGTTGACCGCCGGTCCCATCAAATTGATTATTAGACAATTGATTTGGTCTAGATCATTAATCAAGACAATCTGAATGGTAGGATTGATCATATCTTAGATAAACCAGCTTGTGTGGTCATTTGGTTGCATCAATTCCACCCGGCTTAAAAAGATACTCATCCTCGAGTTTAAATTGGTAGTCTAATCCCTTGTGAAGATCCTTGTTTATAGCGTGTCTTCTTCGGCGTCGTTGGCAGTTAATGGTGGAGACTTACATGCCTGATGGGTAGATTGTATATAATACGACGTTGAGATACGTGCCATTTTTTCTTACGCTTCTTGGTCCTCTATGTTCTAGACATTGATCGTGGCCTCTTTGTCACGATTAGCTTTGGAATCGTGGGACTTAATTGACATTGAGATGGTACCATAATGATCGTTAAACTATTCTTCTCTTCGACTATCGAATAATCCATACTTGTTAATCATTCAGTCTCCTCTATCATGTCATTCGATAGTTGATCAACCATTTTCATTGGCATTTCTTTTGATCGAGCCTTTGATCAATCGGTAGGTGTGTCCATGGATCCATTGAGTAAGTAAACAGTGGATTCCTTTTAAGTTGCCACCCTTGCTCCAAACATGTTGTTCTTAGAAATTATAGAGACAATGGATTGCAGTTCATAGCGCTTTTCTTGTTCAATCAAGGGCTTGAAGCAAGCTCTTATCACCTCCTTGAACTCTTTGAATTCGTTTGCAATTTTTCCTCAAATGCTTAGATCTGTTTCTTGAGTTCCCACAAATTCTCCTCCCTTGTCTCTTAGACATTCTTAGCCGTCACTGACATTTTTGTGCAATAGGATGCTTTTAAATAACCACCATGTGGCCGCCATCGTTCATAACGTCGGGAGGGGTGTTGAAAGGAATCGCCATAAGGCACATATGAAGATGGGTATGACTCGGGGTGATGTGAAGGACGATCTTAATCATTGAAGTAGCTCGGATAAGGATAATGTGATGGATATGGATGGGAACTGGATTCCAAATAAGGATAATTGTACAAGGCATATTAACATCTTCCTATACATGACATCTTCAAGAAAGAACATGAAAGGATACAGGCTAAACTTTATACTTGAGTTTTAGATCTAAGTGATTTGGGATGGGTTTTGGGGAAGGCAAAAAATGGCAAAGGAATTGATGGGTTGGAAAGGAATTAGGATTTGGTAGGGGTTGGAAAGAAGATGGGGAAGAGAAAAGTAAAAGAGAAAATCCCAACAGTAGAACGTGCTTCGATACAAAAAATAATGCAACTAGATTAATGAAAAACTAATTGCAATTAGATTTAATGTACCAGGCTGACAATTCGAATCATAAAGAGAAAAGATAAGTAAAAGAGAAAATCCCAAGAGTAGAACGTGCTTTGGTACAAAAAATAATGCAACTAGGTTAAGGGAAAAACTAATTGCAATTAGATTTAATGTACCGGGCTGAAAGTTGGAATCATAAAGAAAAAAGATACAATGATTGTGAGCAAACACAACATTCCTCTAGTCTCATACTAGAGATCACTAATTACTCCTCTCCAACACACTACCGTAGAGAAACAAGAGAACTTGCTCAAAGAAAATATCATTCAACAATGTTTTTATTCCATAGGGCCTATTATGCCTTATTTATAGTAAGTGCTTACAAGATTTTCTCTTTGAGACAAACTCTAACATAATCTAAGGAATCTAAAAACAAGATCCCTTGCTAGCCAAGATCTCCAAAATAAGAAAATCCCCAAGCAAGAAAATCTAACAATACTTATTTCCTAACATAGAGATCTCTAAAATGGTAAAGCTTTTTAGCAAGAAAATATAATAATACTTATTTCTTAAAAAGGGAAAATTTCCTAACATATGAATATTTTTTGAAGGATAATGAGTTTACTTTATTGAAAGGCTGGACAACAAAGAATACAAAAAAGAAAACGTCCCAAAAGGAGACTCCACGTTACAGCCCAAGCATGGATGAAACATTAAGAACATTGATATGTTTAACCCCAGATACCCATTCTGTAACATCCTTAAAAAAAAGACACCCATTCTATAATGCCCCTCGTAGATTTCCACACTACTTCTTCCCACGGACCCTGTTTGTTAAGGAAACATCGCCTATTGCGTGCCCCCCAAATATTTCATAGCACTGCAAGCACGATCAATCACCAAGTTGCTAGCTCATCCTTAGCAAGCATGACATAGTGCTGCATCCATAGCAATTAGATTACTGATTGTAACATTGCCTAGTTGACACAAAATATCTTCAGAAAAGTGATGTACACTAGACGCGCAAAGAAGCAATGTATGAATAAATGATCATTCGTATCTGCCTTGCCTCATGCATAAAAGAAAAATGTTAGGGAGAACCATTGACCTTTTTTGAAGATTGTTTATGGTTAGGATGCGCTTCCTCCTGACTAGCCAAACAAAAGATGCACCTTAGGGGGAGCACCGTAGAACCAAAAAGTGTGGATGAACTCACGTCTTCTTATATTCAATGAATCTTGAAGCATCATGTAGAAAGACTTAACCATGATTTTTTTTGAGGGAGAAGCATTCCATACTAAGGAATCTTTAGAAGCTAGGGAAGGGTGAATATTATGAAGCCGCTCCAATAACTTAGTGTAGTTTGTCACCTCCTCATCGGATAAGTCCCTACGGCATGGGGGACACCACACTCCTCTCCCTGCAATAGATGAGAGACAACTAGCCACCGACGTATTCTTCATAAGAGATAATCTTGTCATAAAAAAAAGGCAGGAATAAGCTAAAAAAGGATAGTGGGTCTTTTCTTGTGCAAATGTGTGGAATGTGGGGTGACTGTATCACAATCGGAGAATTGTCCCTAGAATTTGATCATTAGGTCCAAAACAACATTGGGAAATCTCATAAAAAAATGCAAGAAAAAAGAAAAAGAAAAAGAAGAGGCCTATTTTGTGCTTGCATCTATACTACCATAAAAGGAGACAAATTCTTCCCCTTCTCAATGTCGATGTTACCATCCATACATAGATCACTTATAAAAAGTAGGATTATTTTAGTAAATTACATCAAATAAATTAGTTCAACACAATGGCGCTCCTCCTAAGGTGGTGGCCTTTGTGTGGCTGGCGGGTAGGAAGAGGGTGCTCAGTGCTTACCATTGTCAATCTCCAAAAGAGAGCCATGGTTCTTTCCAACATCTGTGTCATGTGCATGATGGATGTTGAGATAGCTGATCATCTCTTCATTCATTACCCTTTTGTGCATAGGGTGTAGGAGTGCTTATTTGTGATTTTTAATGTTTATTGGGTGATGTCGAAGTTGATCATTGACCTATTGTGGGCCTGACATGATGTGGATTTGGGAAGGAAGGCATGATCAGATGGTGTCTAACCTTAATGGCTGTGTCATGGATCATTTGGGGGGAGCACAATAGCTGGTGTTTCCAAAATAAGAGCGGATTGGCGGAAGAGAGAGTGCGTAGGGTTAAGAGTGCAGTGGTGGGCTGGGTGTTGGTCTTGAGAGTCGTGGACGATTGTAACATGTTTATTTGTGGGTTGTTTTGTCAAGCTCTATTCTTAATTCCTTTCCTGCTGTGGCTTTTGCCTAGGTGGTTTTCTCAATAAAATTTCAGTTACCCTTCAAAAAAAATTATTAAGATCATAGTACTTGAGTAGAGTTTTTATTTATTTATTTAAATTGAGGAAAGGTTAAGACTTAGGACATGCAAAAGCTAATTCCCTTTGTGCAAATCATACTTGCAGCTACATGAGCTGGAAGTTTGCCCGAATTCCAGATCTGAGCCTTTTGTTAAGGTTGTCCCATAGTGTATGTTTCTTGGACAAGAACATTGACTGATGGAATGGCCATATGGCTCACACGTGTATGTTTAATATTGGTCAAAACACGACCATAGATTTTCCTTGTACATGCGTGGTACTCCTGATGAGTGGGCGGGTTGATTTTTTTGGAACAGGTAATGTGCACAGTGAGGCCCACCTGGTGAAAGGCCTGGACCTCTCATGTGGGGACTTCATCATGTGCATGCAATTAGGAAGGTTAGCGTCTGGTGATCAGCCAGCCAATAGTTCAAGTTGCTTTGTTCCATAAGCATTTTACAAGGCTTCTTAATCTTTTTTCAAAAAGCAGTTTAAACATAGCTAACTAAAGGCCGTAATCCTAAACCATCTCACTGGGTAATCTTGATTTTGAGTAAGAAATCCCAATCCAAGCTAACTTCTAAATACTGATCACTTCGAGAGGGGAGGACTCAGTCCAGGTATAATTACTAAATGAAGATTGTCTTGTGGAATATTCAGGCTAGGGAAGTGGGGAGAAAGAAGAGCGGTAAGGGAGATACAGAAATTTAGGTGAATTTTTTCTTTCTTCAGGAAACTAAGAGGGGGGTGCTATCGCAGGTTGAGGTCAGAGAGGCTTGGGGCAGCAAGCAGTATGGTTGGACCACAAAATATTAAGAGGGAGGTTGGGGGGCATCACTGTGATATGGGACCCCCTGGAGAAGGTGAAGGAAGAGGTTCTGGTTAGGTAGTGGACGGTGGTTATTCGATTCAGATCAGCATCCAAGGGAGTAAGGTGGGGTTTAGCTGTAGTTTATGGTCCAACTTCGCTGCGTCAGAGGCTTCGACTGTGGAGCGAGCTCAAGGGGAGATTTAGAAGACATGAGTGACAAACATCAAAGACTTTCCGCTGATCAACTTGGTGGGTAGTTGCTACAAGATCTTAGCAAAAGTGTTACCTAAAAGGATGCCCATAGTGCTAAGAAAGATCATTTCACCATTCAGTCATCTTTTGTCCTAGGTAGGTTCATTGCTGATGGCCCGTTCATTGCAAGTGCAATGGTAGAGGAATTCAAAAAAACAAGGGGAAAAGAATGCATATTTAAGATGATTTGGAAAAAGGTGTATGAGTTATGACAGCGTCAACTGGTCGTTTATTGATTGCATGTTGGAGAGACTGGGTCTTGACAGAAGATGGACGAAGTGGATGAGTGCTTGTGTTATGTTGCCATATTTCTATGTTATTCTGAGTGGATCTCTGTCTGATTTCTTCAAAGGAGGTCAAGGGATCAAATAAGGAGATCCGTCATCTCCTCTTCTATATACAGTTGTTGCCGAAGCTCTTAATAGAATTTTAGAGAGGTCCAGGGAATGTGGTTTCACAAGGGGTTTGAATGTAGGGAGCAAAGAGACAGTTTCTTCTCATTTGCAATATGCTGGTCACACCATTCTTCTAGGGGACACTGGGAGGGAACAAGTTTGGGGTTGCAAGTTTGCCTTGAGATGCTTTGAAATTGTATCTAGGTTGAAAGTGAATGTGGGGAAAGAGCTCCATTGTGGGGGTGAATCTTCTTGATGAGGTGGAGAAGGAGCTTGCATAAGTTGTTGGCTGCAAAATATTCTCTTCCAATCAAGCTTTCAGGTATGCCGTTGGGTGTTGGAAAGCCACTGGTGGCTACTTGGGACGTGGTGATCAAAAGCCATCGCACCAAACTTGCATTGTGGAAGGAGAAGCTGTCATCTTTGGGGGGCAGGATTACATTGATCAAGGCAATCTTAGTGAATTCTCCGCTATACATGATGTTGCTGTTTCAATGTCCGGCCATGGTGACAAAATGTCTGGAATCTCTTCAAAAGAGGTTCCTGTGGTATAGTTGGGAGGATTCGAGAGAGCTCCACCTGGTAGCATGGCAAGAGGTGTGTAAACTGCATATTCAAGGAGGTCCTGAGTCTTGACATCATTCTGCCTTGAGATATTAATGAAGCCTTGCTAAGTGGTGGAGGCTAAGATATGAAGCAAATATGGTTTAGACACGAAGGGTGGGTTCTGAAAAGCAGTTCTCTTTGTAGGTGTTCAGTGATTTGGAAGGCCGAACCTATGGCTTATTCCTTCAGAATTGCAGATAGTGAGTTCGATATGGCTTTGAGGTGCCGTGGTGTGGCTTTGGGTTGATAGATGGTGCATGGAGACCCCTTTGGTGGAGCACTTTCAAGGGCTGATCAGGATAGCAATGAATCTCGAGGCCTCTGTAAATCATGTCTTTTGCAGATAAGGTGTTTATCCCAAGTCTGGGCCGGGACAGAAGAATATGGTGGAGCCAGATGGTGCGTTCTTTACTTCCTCCTACAGAAAGAATAGGGGAGTTCAACAACAGGGAAGAGTGGATTGGGCATCAGTGGTTTGGCATAGAGAATTCCTAGCAAAAATTAATTTGCTGGTCTGGTTGATCTGCTTGGTCAAGGTCCTAACTGTAAATCATCTCATCCACAAAGGAATGGCAGTTCCAAACAGATGTGTCTTGTGTAAGGGGAGTTGGGAGGATATGCCACACTTGTTCTTGTGCTGCCCATTCTTGAGGAGGATGTGGGGAGAGGTGCTGACTAAATTCGGGGTGAGTTGGATGATGCTGAGTGAGGCCAAGGACCTAGTGGCGAGTTGGCGGATGGCCTTGGGAGGCTCAGTGGGTAAAGTCTTGTGGCTCATGGTGCTGAAAGTGATGTTATGGTGCATATGGTCTGAGAGGAATTCTTGTATTTTTAAGGGGAAGGAGAAATCAACTGAGAGGTTTTGGGGTCTAAATGAACTTTAGTATCAACATGGATCAAAGGGAACACAATTGTTTCTAAAATCCCAGTAGCATTATTGGGATCAAATTGGGATGAGGCTATCAAATGTGGCTGGCCTCCCCTGAAAAGCCCTGCAGTGTGGATGCTTCTGTTGGACAGATTTGTGAAGTTGAACTTTGATGGGTGCTCCCTTGGCAACCCTGGCCCAACAGGGGTAGGGGGAATCATCTGGGACAGTAAAGGGGAAACTCTGGTTGAGTTCGTGGGGGATTTTGTTGTAGGGGATTCATCATATGCCGTGACAGTGGTGCTGCTAGCCAAGGGGGATTCCAAAAATGTCATTGTGTGGGCCAGTAAGGTAGACATCCATGGAGGTTCGACAACATGGTGGAAGAGGTTCATGAGATCAACATGAGGCTGCGGGTTCATTCCAGCACATGGGTCGGTCTGCAAATGATAAAGCAGATGGTTTGGCAAAGACAGGGGCTTCTAATGGGGCATTCTGGTTTTCAGACATAGGATAGTAGGCGTTTGGTGTTGCACACTGGTTCCGGGCCTGGGGATCGTCCTGTATATAGTTTTATTTTCTTGCGACCAGCATGCCATTTTTGGTTTTCTTGTGTTGCGTTTTCTTTTCTTTAATAAAATCCTCCACTTAAGAGCCCCCCCCCCCCAAAAAAAAAAAAAAAAAAAAGAGGAAAGGAAAAGAAAAGAAAAATTCACTTCAAGAAACTTTTGGAAGTTCATAGATGCGAGTATATTGAAGCCCCCTATACTACACATACAAACACCAAAAGGACAGTTTGTGGGCCTTGCATAATGATGCTAGCCCCTAAACTTTCTGTTGTACAAGAGTGGCCAAGGTGGGGACCGCTTTGGGCATCACACATTAGGGGGGATCAATCAGTAACCAAGCTGTAATTTCCTTATTGGGGGTTTGAGGGCTATTGTCTCTTTATTTTCACTTGGAAGCATCGCTGAATTTGGTCATGTTCTCAAATTGAACATACTTCAATATGGATTAGTTTATTGGCTCAGTAGAATCCATAGTCAAGATTCTGGTTGTCTTTAGCTTCACGTTTCCATCTCAATAAGGTTTTCACTGAAATAATTATTCCCCAAAAGCATTCTTCTATTCGTTGATTGCACAAATGTGTATGGTTTGAGTCTAATCTTCAATACATTTTAACGAATTAGCTCCAATTGCTGACTTTATCTATTACATATTTGATTAACTTGCAATCATTTACCTTTCAAGCAAATTTTTATTGTCTTTGCAGATAGTTTATTGGGTCTGAAATATCTCTTTCTGAGTTTCAATCTTTCTTTCAATTCCTTACTCCCTGCTTCCCTTCTTCAGCGTGAAGGTGATTTTTCCTTCAAGGAGGCTTGGTTCCATCTCTCTGATGACTACCCAATCAAATATGAAGCTGAGCGTCTTCCACCACCGATTGTAGCTGATCTAAACGGTGACGGAAGAAGCGAAATTCTTGTGGCTACTCATGATGCCAAAATTCAGGTAATTATGGTCCTGCGCTATGGAGTTCAACACAACTATATTTTGAGTCTTTGACCAAGGCTTTGACTTGGCTTTTATTCATTATTGGTACCTTTGCGCTTCTTGGACAACGTTTAACGGTGTAGGTATTTATTTGATCTAGGTAACTATAGTAAGTCAGTGAATTCTGTTACATGATTAAATAAATCTATAATTTTGGTGTTGCTTGGGGATGGTCATGTTGCTCATTATACTCTCAAATCTGTCAACCTTCCATGGGAATGATCAGAATCAGCAAAATGAAATGAGACTAGCAATTTGCTCTTTTGATAAAGTGAAAGCAAAGTTAAGGCCTGTTTCCATGTGGGACATGCCTGTTGGTTTGGATTAGATTACTCATATCCAATTTGTTTCAAGTGGGAGGTGAAAGAAAAGCAATTGGAAATTTGCTTGCGGATTTTCCTTCCAGCACCTGACTCTTTGGAGAGACCAAATGTCCTTTTTTTTTTTTCCCGGTTTCGAATCCTCTTGGGTGAAAATCTGAAAAGGTTGGGATTTCACATTGTGCATACGTGTACTTAGTTTAGGAGGAATACAAAGGATTGTGTCAAGTTTCCAAATACAGCAAAATAGCTACTCTGTATATTTCCAAGTTTTGATTGTAGAGCCTGCCCTTTTCATAAATAACAGTCTGTTAGCTTCTGAGCTAAATTTCACATGGACATGGGATAATCAATCGTACAAAATTAGGAGTATCTTTGAAAACAAAATAGGAAACGAGGAATGGAATATATGTTAAATCTTATCCAACTTGAACAACGACATACTAAACTTGTTAGGAGTGAATCTAAACACTTATCGAAAGCCTCTTTCAGTTGCAAAATTCTCATGTGTCTATTTCTTTTAGGACCTCCATGGCACCTTGCTGCTTGACAAACTCTTCTCCTCACCCCTCATGAAAATTCATCATTCAGCTGTGAAAGGTTTCGAAACCATCTCCCTAAGCCAGGGCAAAGTGGAGTCACCATCTTGCAATCTAAATTGGAAACCATCTAGATAGATCAAACGCCATCCTCTTCCACACTTTGAGGCTAGGGTCTGCTCACTTCCAACTCCCATTCTAAAAAATTTCCCATTCCCATCGTATTCGTGGTACCACATCAAAATAGGGTTACCATTCATCCCTAAAAAATGGCCTCAAAATGCAAAAATAGTTGAATTGATTATGATGCTAGATCTATGTTCAGCACACTTAGAACAATAATTCCCCGAAGCTGATTTTAGAATAAATAAACAATTTGTATGTATAGTAACCCATCCCTAAAAAACGCCGCAAATGGCAAAAAATTCAGGGAAAAATTGAAAAAAAAAAGAGAGTTCAAAACAACTGTTCGAATGCATGAATATGTGGATCTAGAATACCCTTATGTTTTTTTTTAAAAAAAGGATGACTACCCTTATGTTATTCATGCATTATCATGAGAAACACTTGAAGAAAAAAAGAAAAGAAAAGAAAATCGCTGGAAGTTACGAAAAAACAGTGAGAATCGGGAAGTTAGGAAAAATTAACCAAACATGTGCAAATCAAACACAAATCAAGCATGACTTGGTCGATTTGGTCATATTATGTTGGAACGACAAATCTCAACAAGAAATAGCCAAAAAAGAGAGCTTTTTTTACCTTTTTTTTTCCCCTTCTGATTTCCCCAAATCTGGCACTAGAGTTTTGATTCATTGAATCTATCTCAAATATCGTGTGTGTGTGTGTGTGGGCCGTTTGGATGGGAGTAAATGGGTGGAATTGGGAGTAAATGGTATTTGAGGTGTGTTTGGATGGAAGTAAATGCAGGTAAATGAAATGAAATGAGAGTAAATGTACTTGTAAATGAAATCCTCTCTAGGAGAGAGGATTTGGAAGTAACTGGGGTGAAATGCCTTTTTGAGCTCCCTTGGATAGTTGCACGTGTAAACAAAGGTGGCACTATGCACATGTCCGCCGTACACATGTCACACTAATGATACTCCAAAACAAAGCAAATATCAGCTGCATCACTAAAATCACACCAAAAGAATGATCCAAACTGACCAAAGGATGGCCATCTAAATGGACGGTTAAAAAATGTTGGCAAGTTTGTGGCCTACCCGAGACTTGAAATTTCCTCATTTTTGGCTAAAGTATATATTTCAATGGGCTTATTACAATCCTACGATTAAATATCACATATGTACACAAAGTTGGGATATTCAAGCTGATATGGGATATCACATACATTCCTATGAATATATTGAAAAATTCAAATACATTCCAATTCCTCCCATTTACTCCTATCCAAACAGAATATTTTGATTTCAAATGCATTTCATTAACTCCCATCCAAACACAACTATGTAAGCCATTTACTCCCAATTCATTTACCTCCAAATCCATTTCTCATTTACTTCTATTTACAAACTCCCAATCTAGCCTTTAGATGTGGTCAGAAATGGCTTGGAAATCCCCTAGGCTTCTACAGTTGAAAAAAGGGAACACTGAAAGAAATTGAAAACAATGCTCAAAAGACCCCTTACATAGCATATCGGTTTGGAGGGATGTTCGTGTATTATATTGGTACTGATATGGCCCTTTTTGGCTGATACGTTGCATTTTTTCCCCAAGTGTTGATAGACCTGTATCAAGTATTGTTTCGAGCCAAGGGGATGATTTCCAATTTAAAATGCTTGTCCCTCATGATGATACCAAAGTTTAATCCTATTAGGATCCTGTACGCTATTGATAAATTAGCCATGATGTGCCACATTCTTATCTGTGTCCAATGTTTGTCCAATTGGAAATGTAACTCAATAGGCCACCTAACACTGGACCAATTGCTTGTCGATTGGACACTCTTTGGTTCCAAGCAGTAGGCCATGGTTGAAAATCTATTTGTGATGGTTCCTCCTCTTAAATGTGGCTTTGGGGTGTCAACTGCAATTAGATTTTTTTTTTTTTTTTTTTTGGGTATCAGGAACCTGTACGCTGTTGATAAATTAGCCATGATGTGCCCCATTCTTATCTGAATTGTCCAACGTTTGTCCAATTGGAAAGGTAACTCAGCAGGCCACCTAACACAGGACCAATTGCTTGCTGATTGGACACTGTTTGGTTCTAAGCAGTAAGCCATGGTTGAAAATCTATTTGGCACAATTCCTCCTCTTAAATGCGGCTTTGAGGCAGCAACCACCATCATATATATATATATATATATATATATATATATATATATATTGTAACCTGCATCTTCAGCAGGCAGTTTGCACGATGGTGCTTCCATTAGCAGTCATACTTGTATGCTAACACATTGCCTGAGATGAGTTCATGAAGGTTGATGTAGTAGTTGGGGGTCCTCTCTAAAGGCTCTTCAAGAAAGTGATGCTTTCATACATGTTGCAAGCGGCATACTGGATGGTCGTCCTAAGAAACTGTAATTGAAGAGGAAGGTGGGCATAGGGTGAGTTTTTGAGAATTTACTCTCAGAGTCCTACAAGTTGCGGTGCACAGATGCATATATTGTTGATTTAGGCTGAAAGTAGCATTGGACCAAAATGTAGATAAATCATGAACAAATTTCAGTAGGATCAAACCACTAGTCATTTAACAGGTAGGTGATGAATCTGGCATTATCTTTCGAAGTCTTAATCATTACCTTTTTCCAATACTTTTAAAAAATATCTCTTGGAATAAATTGTAACATAACCTTTCCCTCCCCAAAAAAAAGAAAAAAGAAAAGAATAAAAAACTGTAACATATCAAAAAAGCTATGCAGTGGCCTTTTTTTTTTTTTCTTTGAGCTTGGAGTATTACTGCTGCATCATCTTTTGGATGAATTTCAAAATTTTTTTTTTTTTGGTTGGTTACCTGAATTTCGTCATGCGGCCTACCAGAAAATAATATAAACCAATTCTCTATACAGTGGTATCTTTACTGCCTCAATGTTCTCTTCTATCTTGTTTGCTTCTCTTCTTATTGTTGTCCGCAGATCCAGAAAGTTTTGACTTTACCATGCCAGTTTGTTTTTTATTTTTATTTATTTTTTTATAACCAGAATTTGTTTGCAATCATGCACTAGTGTGGGAGATTGGACTTGGAAATCACATTAAAGCTTGCATCTAGTGTGCATGTGCATGTTTCGGATCCAGTAGCAATTTCATCCTGAGTTTGATTTCTTGGTCATAATTTCCTGAATATGGTTCTGTTGTTGTCAGGTTTTGGAACCCCATGCTAGACGCATAGATGAAGGTTTTAGTGAGGCACGATTGCTAACAGAGGTGTCCCTGTTGCCTGATAAAATCCGCATTTCATCTGGGAGACGCCCTGTAGCCATGGCTGCTGGTGTCATTAATCGCAGCCATAAACATGGAGAGATAGTGAAGCAGGTTTTGGTTGTTGTCACATCTGGTTGGTCGGTAATGTGTTTTGACCACAACCTCAAAAATCTCTGGGAAGCTAATTTGCAGGTACGGACAACCTACAGAAAACTAGCTTTTGCTGTGGTTCAAGTTTTTTACATGCACTTATACAGGAGGATTTTCCGCATGGTGCACACCATAGAGAGATAGCAATTTCTATTAGCAATTACACATTGAAGCATGGAGATGCAGGATTGGTTATTGTTGGAGGCAGGATGGAAATGCAACCGCATGTATGTCTCTCAATGATCTTTATCTGCTTATAGTAGCATTTGTTATCAACTTTTATCTCCTTGCTTGGATTATTTTCATACAATTGGCTTTTTTGGCCCAAACAATGAATTATCTGTCAGCTTGAGCTTTGATTATGAATTTATGATTTGATGCAAACTGATCCCTTACAACTCTGATACTCAAAGATTGGTGAACCTACTCTGTGAGATATCACCACAGTTGCACGAGTCTGTGGCTATTGGAGACTATACTATTCCTTTGTTGGAACATGCTTTTCACTTTTGACATGATCTAATGGTGCACAAACTAATTTTATTCTGAAAATACTCTTTGGTTTATTCAATAAAATGATCTTTCGGATAAATTTTCCATTATATAGGAAAAACATGCTGATCTGATATAAGTGAATGATAATGTGCTAGGATGTTGAAGGAGAGGTACTTCTTACTCGTGCTAATATGAAGCAAGTGAGAACAATCTTTCATTTATCGATATCACACTATGTATCACACCCTTGGGAATCCCATCATGAGTGTGATGCTCACTTAATCCCATCATTATTGGAGATGGTGTGGCCAACCTAATGATTGGATAGCCCTGATTCTTTGGGAATCCCATCATGAGTGTGATGCTCACTTAATGCATGGGTTGGATGACACATATACAACACGGTGGGCCCTGTACAGGCATTATTGCTTAAGCAGGTGATCAAACATGTGAAGGTGAATAACTTTTACAGGGAGGCGAATTACTTCTTACATGAAGATGGATAGCCTGTAAAATAAGCTTGTTCTGAAAATAACTTTGAGAGGAACTGTCCTCTTTGGGTAAATGTTCTGCATTTGTTGCCACTTTTTGGCGAGATTGTGACAGCTCATCCATAACATATGTAGAGAGTCATGATCCTAGTATTGCATTGTAGCCAAATGGGTCACCACTAGTCACATCCAACCATTGGATTAGTGGGATCCATATTCCACGATTGAAGTCCACACAGAAAGTTAATACAAGTTATTTAGTTAATTTTTAAAATAAATTAAAAAAATTATATATTTTATCATTAATATATCGCATGACAATTTGTGTCATCCAAATGCCTAATAGTGCTATTTAGATAGGTTTATATTGATAGTCAATGTAATGCCAAACACTAGATATTCATTGTCATCACAAGAGCAATCATCATAAAATAGCCATATCCAAGTGACTGTATCCGCATTAGGTGCCAAATGGACCCTATACATTCTGATATCATCCACCTTGGTACTAAGGTATTTAATAACGGTAACAGCTGACTGTTGAACAGTGACATTATAGGTTGTAAAGGTCGAATAACTTTATATTTTAAAAGAAAAAAATTCTGAAAAAATATTAGAAAAATTCAAAAAAAGAAGAAAAAAGAAAAGAAAAAAGCAGAAGAAGAAGAAGAAGAAGAAGAAGAAGAAGAAGAAGAAGAAGAAGAAGAAAGAGAAGATTCCAATTATGTTATTCTTTTATGGTTTTGAACATATTTATGGTGCAACGGCCATTCTTTGCTAAGCATGTTGTCTTGGACTGCCTGATGATTTTATTAACTTGAGGGGTTACATTGACTTTGAAACTCCCATTTTTAATTTTCTAAATATCTGATATTAGTGATTCAATATAAATAAGATTATATGAGCATGCATCTAATGATGAGACAATTATATTATTTAACAAATAAATTTGAAAGAATAGTGTCGACCCAATGTGGAGAACTCGAATGTCCCCAAAGAAGCCCCAAATTTATGCAATCTATGGGAGTCATCCCATTAATGCATATCTCTAACCATTTGACACCACTTCCCTCAAGAATTTTGGGAAAAAAATAAATATTAGATTGGGATGAATAGTGTTGGGCCAATTTAGGACCGCTCAAATGTCTCCAAAACTGCTTGGAATTCATGCAATCTGTGAAACCCATCCTATTAATGCATATTTCTAACTATTTGACACCATTTCCCTTGAGAAATATATGAAAAAAATTAAATTGAAATTCAAAAGAATAGTATAGGGCGCCCAAATTCATGCAATCCATTGGATTCATCCCACTAATGCATATGCCTAAGCATTCAACATCATTCCCCTGAAGAAATTCGAGGATAAATTGAAAATAAATGTGGAACTATTCATTCCAAAACTGACTGGGAATTACTTAAAAATACCAATAAAAAAAAGAAAAAAGAAGGAAAAAAGAGAAAAAAATACTGATTTAATGCATGCATGTGTAGATTTAAACTCCATACATGTATTTGAAGAATCTACAATCCAAATATTTTACAATTTTTTTTTTTTTTTTTTTTTTTTAAATTGCTAGAAATTATTTAAAAACGAGCAAAACTACAAATTTTTTTTTATATATTCAAACATGGTTAAATTGAAAAAAATCCGGCAGGATTTGGTCGATTTGGTAATATAATGTTGAATCAATACATTTGCAATAAGAAAAAAAAAGAGAAAATTTTTTGTATTTATTTATTTGTCCAAGAATTCAGCCATGGATCTTCAATTCTTTGAAAACAGCTTAAATATTATGTTTTAATCTTCCAGGATTATACAAACCTATTTGAAAATGGGTTAAAACTAATCTCGAAAGCAAAATGTTAAAAAGTGAAGGAGAAATGGGGGAAAAAATTCCAAAACAGCCATTATGCATCGTCATAACAGACCATTGCGGTTCAATTTTTTTTTTGCAATTATGTAACCTTTTTTGAATACTCTGCTTGGTATAAGAATAGATACACTTGAGATTTTTTGGGGACATATGGTACATTCTTATATCATCCATATATATTGGTGTAATCAATGTTTTAAATATCGATGATATCGGCCGATATATCCCATGATATATCTTGTATCCCACTTGTTTGATACGAAATGCACAAGTAGTGCGATATATCCCACATGTTTGATCCGGTGAGCATTTTCAAATTTCAATCATTTTTTTTTTCTGTAAATTATGTTAAATCAATGTCAAATTGTTATAAATCCATGATTTTTCATATTTTGTATGAAAAATAATAGATTTGGAGCTTCGATTTCGATATTTGTAGGAGGGGCTGAGTCGTGGAAAATTCCCCAAAAAAAAAAAAAAAAAAAAAATTTCTCAATTTCTCGCAAATCAGTTGCAATCTTTGTGTCCAAACATAAATTCAACATGTTACATGTGTGTCACCTAATCTAGTGATTCTTCTTTCGTTTTTGAATGTATTGCTTATGTTTCAACACATTTTCTTTCATATATAAATTATATGAATAGACTTTGAATATACTTGCATCAATTCAGTTAGACAACGCATAAATTAGGACTCCATATAAAGAAAACCTATTATGTGCACTTGTTATATATATATATATATTATTTATAAATATTTTGATCTACAAGTGTATTGATGTCTTTTTTTAATAATCGCTTAAGTTTCATTGAAAAATTCGACCAATTTCTCAATGTTTCCAACAACATGGGTTCATTACGTGATACAAATGATATATCCCATGCGATAACCGATACGTATCCATATCCCAAGAATGCAATATGTAATGCAATACCGATATTTCAAACACTGGGTGTGATGTATGGCCATACCTTCCCATACTATGCCATACCATGGTACATATGTTTTTATTGTAACTCTCAGTGAATTTATTGCATTATGTTCCGATATTTTGAACCTTGGATGATGACGATAATTTTACATAATTCAAAAAAAAAAAAAAGGAAAAAGAAAAAAAGAAAAAAAAGAAAGCTGTAGTCCTTTTGTTAAATGTGCTTACAATTACTATACCTGTCAACTGTTCTAGCTTTACATGGATCCATTTGAAGATACTGGGATGGCAAATAAAAATGCTGAGCAGCACAGAAGAAGTGCTAACGAGAAAGAGGTATGCATCTTTCGACTCATGTGCATGGACAATTGGGTGTATATTATTGACCTTTATCACCAGTATGACATGCAGATGCAAACATTATTGGTTTGGATCATACTCTGTTTCATGCTTCTAGCTAACTACTGTAACTGTTGTAAAATCACACATTTCATGCATCTTTTCCTCGCACAGTTTCATACATTCAGTTCTTGGTCTGGTAACTAGGCTCTGGATAATCCTTTTCGAATGTAGGCATAGCAATAAGCTATACAAGTCAAAACCTCTTGGTTACTGACTTCAGGTGCTCTGACATTGAAAATTAGTTGATCAATTTGGGTGCCTTAAACCAGATTCGTGCTTTCTTTGTGTCCAAATCATAGCTGGTATTGGTTATGCCTGATGAGTATGCTGCTGCTTTAAAAGAAAGTAATTTTTATGTAGGAAATATGTGCACGTATTTCCACATGCCACTTTCTGGAGTGTTTTTTTTATTTTTTTATTTTTTGAGAGATCTTTCTGGAGCTTTTTGAATTTACGAGTTTTGATATATCTCCTCGCATCATATTTGGCACATATTTTCCATCTCTAATTGTTTTCCGTACCTTTTTTTTTTTCTGGATTTTCTTAATGCTTCTTGTTTGCTCTATTGTATTAAATTGACCTTGAGGTCTTACTAAAACTTGCATCAACTGCTGTCTGTTTTGATGCTCAAAGTATCAAGAGCATCATTGGGAAAGACTAGATAATCTGGAAACTACCACTATATTGATTACTTTGTATCATTCTTATGAGGTCCTGTTCTAGGCTTCTAGCATGGATCAGAATATCCGTATCTTATCGTATCTGTATTGGCTGGATATGATACATGATACAGGTCTATATCGGCCCATTATGAAAAAACAGTGCCGTATCGGCCTGTATCGGCAACGATATTTGATAGCCAATCGGTTTCAACCAATACGGCTAAAAAAACTTTTTTTTTTTTTCTTTTTTCATTTTTCTCATTTCCTTTTAATTTCTTTACAGAGAGGGATTGTTTTAGAGTCATTTCCAACCAAATTTAGAGTCATTTACTTTCTGAGTGTTTTTTTTTTTTTTGCATCAAATTGAAGAATCGAAGCTCCCTAGTTTGGTTGTACAAAAATTGAAAAAAAGGTTATATTCATATATTGCTGTTTTGATCTGGGATTGCATCGAAACAACAATATAAATTATTTCGATTAGATTTTGGTGGATTTGAACTGGATTTGGGGTGTTTTCCCTTTTTTTTTTGTTATTTAAAAAATAAATAAAATTTACACAGGTATTTTCTGAAATTTTTAGAAAAAAGTTTACAAATTAATTTTTTTTTTCTAATTTTTGTTATGGCGCTTGAGGAGTATTAGAGGACTATGGATCTACTGATTTATTGAAGATTTGGGACTTTATTTTCTTTCTTTTATTTATGCAGGTATTTTCTGAAAACTTCAGAAAAAAAATTTTAAATTAGTTTTTTTCTGATTCTTGAAGAGTATTAGAATATGGATCTACTGATTTATTGAATGTTTGGGTTTTTTTTTTTTTTAAATTTCTTTTTTTTTTTATGCATATATTTTCTAAAAATTTCATAAAAAAGTTTTAAAATCATTTTTAAAAAAATTCTTGTTATGATGATGGAGTATTAGAAGACTATGGATCTAATGATCTCACACATGCTTTGATTACAACATATTTTCTATTTTCGAGTTAATTTTTGGCCATTTTCTGTTCTTAAAATAATAATTAAAAAAATAAAAATTTTAGAGAATTTATATTAGTTTATAGATAATCATATTAGCAATGTATGATATCAATTTCTGACATGTATCAGCGATTTATACAAAAATAAAAATCAAACACTACACCTTACAGTAGGTCAACCTGTCAGGACAACATTCATACCAACGAATGGTCCGATACACTATTGAATACATGGTTGAAACACAAAAAATGATAGATCCTTGAATATCTTATTTCCCCTATTTTTCTAGTATATTTCTGCAGTGTTTGCTTAAAAAAAAAATTCTGACCGATATAGGTCGATATGGCCCGTTACCGATATGTGACTTCGTTTCGTATTATTTTTCTGCCGAGCCGATTTGGCGACTGATACTGTCATTCAGAACCATGTATTCTTGCTATTAGATTTGAGTACTGGTGTATTCTCTTGAGAAAATCCTACATGAACTTGGCATCAACACACTAGATAAGATACGTTCCGATCCATTATGTTGGTAAGATACGTTCTGATCCATAATGTCAACAGAGCCCAAGATCCATGTACTGTCTCTGACATTGTTAGTATATTGTTGAGGATGATTCCTCAACCTTGTAGTCAAATTGTGGTTTCGAGACATCAAGAGAACTATGAAGTGAAAAGACCACAATTCATAATTTTTCCAGTTCTTTTGTATTGAAGGGATTCATACAAACCAAAGCTCAAGCAGATGCCAACATCTCAAAATATATAGAAAGAATCACAATGAACAATTTTGCTATGATTGCACTGATTCCTCTTGAAATTTAGTCTAGCAATATTCTGACCAGGTTGGGGGGGGGGGGGGGGTGGTTGGTTACAGATCTGTCAAACTCCGAAAGAATGTGCTGAGTTTCTGAAACTAGATAGTTTGGCTTTAGAGAAACAAATAAGATGATGTGAAAGATTTATGGATAATTTACCACATTTATTCTAATTTCAAAATTTCTCAGCATGTCTTCTCTAATGCAGAAAGCAGAGTCATCTGCATGGTTGATGTCGGTTATATGGACCACACGTATTAATCCTGCGAAACCTGATTGAGATATGGGGACAATTTTCTCAAGCAGATGATTCTCCCTCAGGATCTTGAATTAGTTGAATCAGCCTCTAAGACATTCAATACCCTAGGGAAGGTGTGATGCTTCGTAAACTTTCAAACATCAATTTCAGAATATAATTCTGGAGAATGCTGTAGCTGATCAAATGTCCAGCCTTTGGTTTAGATACATTTTAAAAAATGGTAAGGATTAATCTTAACCTGTCCGCTAATGGCTATGGCATCTTTACTTTATCTTTAGTATCACTATATCACATTTACAATGATGCAAATATTACAAAATATCCCTTTAATACTTTATCTTAACAAGCCGTGCCCTTATGATGTTGGCTATTTTGTCATTGGCTGGCATCGTTAGTCTGTTGGGCAAGAAGCTAATATAGTTTATGTCATTTCTAACAGGAGTTTAAAAGTATAAAATTTGGATTTCAAGTGGGCATACCTATATGCACCCTTTTTTTGAAGAGCTATAAATGATTTTATTAGAAAACTACTTGATGAACTGTCAAACAAAAAGAATACAAGAAGACATTATAAACCCAAAAAAGAACGCGCTACACTGATATCAACATGAGGAGTATACATAGCCCATTCCGAGGCATGAAGGAGTTCAATAGTTGGATTCAGCAGTTTGAAATGTCAGACATCCTATGTCTGGTACAAAATTCACGTGGACCAATGGAAGAGTTGAACCTACAATGTCGTGGTTGGATAGATTCCTTGTGTCGCCAGATTGGTTGGAAATGTTTCAACTAGCCCAGTGTAAGGCTTGCCGAGTCCAACTTTTGATCATCGTCCCATTCTTCTTCAAGTTGATACTGAAAGTTGGGGTCCCAAATTGTTCAAGTTTGAGTTGTGGTGGCTTGAGGTGGAAGGGTTTCAAGGACTGGTTGCAGATTGGTGGCTGTCTTTTCAGATTTCGGGGTTGGCAGGTACCGGGTTACATAAGAAACTATCAAACTAAAGCTGCTCAAAGAGAAGATTAAAGTCTGGAAGGGGGATGTTTTGGGGGCTAGAGAGGCGGAAAGGTCAAGGGTTTTGGAAGATCTCAACGCCATTGATATCAAAGAGGAGGAGAGAGAGATAGCCATGGCTGATAAAGTTAGAAGATGGGAGCTTCTGTCAGACTGTTCGAAGATGTTGAAGGAGGAAGAGATTAAGTTTAGACAACGGTCTAGGGCTCTTTGGTTAAAAGAAGGGGATAAGAACACGCACTTCTTCCATAGTGTTGCGTCGGCCATAGCTAGAACTAATTGATTCTCTTCCCTTGTGTTGGATGGCTTGCTGCTAGATGAAAAGGAGGAGATTTGTGATGCTATAGTGGGGTTCTACGAACAACTGCTGTCGAAGGAGTGTTAGAGCAGGTCGAGATTAGATAATTTGCACTTTGATAGTCTCTCTAATGATCAAGCTGCCTGTTCGAGAAACTTATCTCGAAATCGAAGATTAAAGAGGCGGTGGATAGTTTGGGAAGAGACAAAGCCCCTAGCCTGGATGGCTTCCCCCTTACCTTTTTTCAAGTATTTTGGAGTGTTGTTAAGGAATATGTGATTGCTTCCATCACAAAATTCTTCAATGAAACCAAGTTATCTCCCAAATTAGGGGTGTCCTTTATTGCTATTATCCAAAGGTCAATAGGGCCGAAAGCTTGAAAGACTATAGGTCTATTAATCTCATTGGGAGCCCGTACAAAATTCTAGCAAAGATTTTGACTTCTCATTTTTGGGGTGTGCTAGGTGATATTATTTCAGATTGTCAAGGGGCTTTTGTTTCAGGAGGCAAATCCTCGATAGCCCCCTCGTCACCCATGAATGTATTGATTCCAAATTTAGGTAGAAAATTCCAGGGGTGGTTTGGTCAAAAAGCCCCAAAGAGGCATTCTCGGTGAAGTTGTTACTTAGCCTGATTGGGGTTTCTCCCCCTGGTTCCTTGTCTCACCTGTACCACCATTGGTCTTATGGGGCCTTGCCTCAGGTTGCGGCTTTTGTAAGTCTTCTGGGCTGGAAGAGGATTCTCACAACTGATAACTTGTAAAGAAGGGCCATGATTCTCCCTAACATGTCTCATGTGCTTGAAGAATGGAGAGTTGATCGATCACCTCTTTATTCATTGTTCCTTCATCGTTAAGGTGTGGAGTCACTCTCTCTTTGTATAACACAACTTGGGTTATGCTGAGATCCGTGGAGGATTTACTTTGGGTGTGGCATGGTGGAGGTGTTGGTAGAGCCGGGAAAGCCAGGTGGAGAATAGTTTTCATGGTGGTGGTGTGGTCTATTTGGGGGGCTAGGAACGAGTGCTGTTTTAGGAGTCGTGTGGACCACGTGGAGGTCATAAGGAAGGTTAATGCTCTTATTGAGGGTTGGGCTATTTATGTAATTTCTACTGTGGCTGGCCTTTTGGCTTGAGTTTTTGTTTGCTTGTATTCTTTTTTCACTTCTCGTGAGCTTCTTAATAAAGTGGCTGTTATCTCTCTAAAAATATATATTTTAGTGGTGGTTTGCAAACTTGATGTAGAGATGACTTATGATCATGTAGATTGGGAGTTCCTCGACTGCATGTTGGATAGATGCAGAGTAATGGAAAAAGTGGATTCATGTGTGTGTAAAATCCCCCTTCTTTTTCAGTTTGTGTACTGCTCTCCAAAAGGTTTCTTCAAGCCATTGAGGGGGCTTTGCCGAGGGGACTCACTTTCTCCCTACCTATTTCTAGTTCTTGCGGAAGCCCTTAGTTGCTTATTCTCCTAGGGGTACAAGTCAAGTCTTATCAACAACTTAAGCTAGCTAGTTTGGCAAACTGTATGTGTCACCTCCAATTTGCAGACGACACTATTATCTTTTGTGATGCAGACCGGTCAATGGTAGTTGGCCTCCAAAAAATAATTGCTTGTTTTGAGGCGGTATCGGGTTTGAAGATTAATGCTAGGAAATGTGAATTGTTGGGCATCGATATTGGCCCAGATGAGGTTGGGAGATTGGTGGCGGTTTTTGGGTGCAGGACCAGATCTTTTCCTTCTACCTATTTGGGGCTCCTTTTGTGCATTGGAAAACCACCAAAGCATTTATGGGGCAAGGTGGTGGAGAGAATCGAAAGAAAGGGTTCTAAATGGAAAAGCCATCATCTTTCCTTGGGCAGTCGCCTAACACTCATAAAGGCGGCTTTCTCCAACATGCCGCTCTACTTTATGTCTCATTTCAAATGCTTGTAACTAGTTCGGGAGAGGTTGGATATGATGCGGAGGGAGTTTCTTTGGAGGGATTCAGAAGCTAGTAACAAGTCTCACCTTCTAAGATGGGAGGAGGTGTGCAAGCCTATTTTCCTAAGTGTTGCATGGTTGAGGAACTTGGCCACGATGAACATGGCTCTCCTTGGCAAGGTGATTGCTTGGGATAGAGGAAGGGCATCTTTGGTGCAAGGCGATTGCTTGTAAATACCCTCTTAAGAAGGGAGGATAGGAGGTGAGGAAGTCTTCTTTCTACCGGGCTTCGCATATTTGGAAGTTAATTATGTCTTTGAGAGGGAAGTTTAAGGAAGGCTTTTCCTTGGGTAATGGTGCTAGAATTGGATTATGGAAAGACGCTTGGTGTGGAAACCAGCCTTTGGAGCGCGACTTCCCCAACTTGGCTTCTATTGCGGTATCTCACGATTTGAAAGTGGTGGAATGTTATTCTTTCAATGGCTCCTCAGTTTGTTCGATGCCCATGTGTAGGATGGATCTCTCAGATAGTGAAATGGAAGAGCTTAGCTCTCTTTTAGCCTGCCTCCAATTTATCACGCCATCTAATGAAGTTGATTCTTTGGTATGGATCAACCATAGTTCAGGCCACTTTACAGTTTGCTTGTTTTATAAAATGTTTTGTCCATAGTCAACAAGTCACATGGGGCGTATGCCTATCACTTTTGGTTTTATGGAGTGCCTCCCAAGGTGGCTTTCACTTTGGGGGGGGGGGGGGGGGGGGGGGGGGGGGGGGGGGGGAGGGTTCGGGCTATATATTTACTTGCTGTGTGGTGGGCCATTTTGGGTGAGAGGAATAGACATTGCTTTCGGAATACTTCAGGTTCGAGTGAGGCCTTGTTGGATTATACCAAAGTTCCTGTGTTCAAATGGGCTGCTCTTTTGAATGTTGGGATTGATTGTATTAAAGCAATGTTAGGGATGTAATTCTTTTGGGTTTTCCATTATTTTCTTTTCCCATCCTGTTTTCAAGTGGGCCTTTAAAATTTCCATTATCCACAAAAAAATATTATAGGGTACCTAGAAAGATAATCTAGTGGGTGTTGGTAGAGAAAGGAGTATTAAGAGGATATATTGATATGATTAAGGATATGCATGGAGTGGTGACAAATGTGAGGACCATTAGCGGAGAGACAACTGAGTTTACTGCAGGCTTACACCAAGGGCCAACATTGATCTCATATCTTTTTGCTTGTTATGGACGAGTTAACAAGGCATTTATAGGAAGAGGTCTTGTGGTGTATGTTGTTTATAGATGCGTAGTTTTGATTTTTTATTTATTTATTTTTTTAAAAAGTAATGAAACTTTTATTAAAGAAACACACCAAGAAAAAGGTGTAAAAAGCTATAGGCCGAACAAGAAAGATAGATTACAACGTCAAGAGCCTTTAAACAAGAGGCCCATCCCACCACTTCTAACTTACCCTATTAAGTACTAACCACCTCCAATGCTGAGCCCGTCTTATTTCGAAAGCATCGACTATTCCTTTCGCCCCAAATAGCCCATAAAACAGCCGTAAGGACCAACTGCCACACCACCCAAACTTGCTTCCCAATCCCTAATCCATGCCAAGCCATGTGAAGGTCTTCAATTGTCCTCGGCATAGCCCACAACACTTTGAAAAGAGCAAGGAACTTTCCCACACCTTTTGAGCGAGGGGATAATGGATGAAGAAATTATTAATTGATTATGCGTCATTCTTGCACAACACAAATGTTGGGAAATGCCAACGACCTTTTCTAAAGATTGTCAATTGTTAACACCTTCTTCCTCCACATTAGTCACATAATAGCCGTTATCTTGGGAGGGGCCCTGTAAAACCAACTGTTGGAAGTGAGTCCACTTCTCTCCCCAATCTAAGAGCTCTGTGACATCTTGCAGAAAGAATGGACAGAGAAATGACCTGACCTATCCTATTTGTAAACCATCAAATCCTTCTCCCCTAGGGAGGGAAAGCAATTCTGAAGACACTCCTAAAGCATTAAGAACTCGTCCACTTCTTCATACAACACATTTCTTTGACAAGGAGACCAGGCAACTTCGTCTCCACATAGAGAAGCATTGAACAATTGAGATATTTCTATCTGAAGAAAGGCAAGCTAGCCTTCGAAACTTGTCCCAAAGCGCCTTTTCGTCGAGTCACTCATCTTCCCAAACCTGGGGGCGTCAACCTTGATGCCCTTCATGACCCTAGAAGCAGGGTCCTCATGCTCATGATATCTCTGGGGGTGCTGACGACACACCTCATCATGGCCCTCCCATTGGGTGAGAAGAACAGGATCATGATTGTGTGTGGGTGATAATCGATACACCCCATCATATCTGTTGCCAGGCCCACGGGCCTGGTCTGCGCCCAAACCATCCCTAGGCGGATCAGGGCCCACAACTTGGGATTGATCGACAACCCTAGTGTCGGTGGTCGCCTGGGCTCCACCTACAGTGGCAGTTGGAATACCAGCCTCTAGACGCACAACTATCTCCTCTAGACGCGCGAACCTACCATCCTGATGCGCAAACTGCTGCGTGATATTATCCCTCAAGGTTCGAAACTGTTGATCCATTTTCTTAGTTAAGCCCTCCATAACCTTGGTAAATTGATTGGAGTCTATGGTGTAATGGAGACCGAACCCACGACCAGTGCGCGTGGGCATACACCGGGAATGACAAGTGAATGGTCCTAGATATATGTGCGAGAAATGGGTAAAAACGATGATACCAATGCAATGCAACTACCTTATATGGCCTAGATCTATATGGGGCTCAACAAAACCTAGGAAAAAAAAGCTGACTAAACTCAACAAAATATGACCCATACGTAGAGTTGGTCACCCGGGTCTGTAGAAAATTTTTAAAATTTGGGTAAATGGTTTCTGTAGAAAATTTTCACCACAAAGACGGATTGACAATAAACTGACCTACGCTAAAACCTGCTCTGATACCAAATTTGATGCAGGGACGTGATAACCTAACCCTAGATGCATGTATAATCAGGTTAAAGAATATTCAAATAAATACACCAATTAACTAACTGTTTCCAATCAAAGGGATTAGGTAAATCTCAACACAAAGATGAGGTTATTCCGTCAGGATCGTTCCCCTTAGCATAAGATCACGTAAACAGTAAAAAGGGAGGACCTCAGCATATGAGGGGTATCCCAGATCTAGTATAAGTCAGTCCACGAGTAAGCTTGGACCTGATTCTACTGACTAACCATCCCCCTTTTCCGTTCGAACTAAAAAGGGGTATCCAGAGAGAAACGAAAGGGGTGAAGGATGAGGGGTTCGAGATGAAGAAGGTATAGGTCCTTTGTCGTCAAGAAAAGGAGGTGGATGATTCTTACCTTTTCATGTATCTCGAAGATCTGAAAAAGATGGAAACCCGAAATCGTGGTGAAATCGTCAACACCCAAGGGCTAATCTTGAAACCCTAATCGCTTGAATAAAGAGGAAGAAAATAGACGAATTTTTTTTCATTCAATAATAACGAAAATAAGATTCCTCACAACGTATTTATAAGCTATGGAAAAAGTAAAAGTGCACTAAAGCCCCTGGAAACTAGAAAAATAACAAAAAGACGAAAAATAAAGAAAGTTGCAATAAAGCTCCTGAAACAAGAAAAATAACAAAAAAAAGTCCAAAACTAAAACACCTATGTGGTAGGGTGTGAAATCCGACCCATGGATCTATGGTCGGGGTGAACACCTGTGTGGTAGGGTGTGAAATTTGACCCATGGATCTATGGTCGGGGTGCGGTCATGCCGCTCCTGCACTCGTAGTGCGTCAGAAAGTGGGTCCGATGGACCTATCGTCCATCCACATCAACTCCTCCGCTCTGGTTCTCTCTCGACGATGCCTACTCTTCTAGTACACTCTAAAGGGCGCACCACTGATGTCCGCATCAGTAGTTCTTTAGAATCTAAAGGTTTTAAAATCAGTTGGACTAAAATAGAGTATATGGATGCAATTGTAATAACAATAGAAGTGGAAATGGGGAATTGGTTAAAATTATTGATCAAGAAGTATCCCAAAATGACCCTCTTCAATATCTTGGGTCAATAATTCATGATGGCGGAGAGATTGAGAAGAACAATGCTCATAGAATTTGACCTAGGTGGATGAGGTGGAGATGTGCCTCTGGAGTTTTTTTTTTTTTTTTTTTTTTTTTTTTTTGTGTGACCACATACCAATCAACTTGAAGGGGAGATTTCATGACAGATCTTTACCGGCCATGGTTTAATGGACAAAATGTTGGGTAGTAAGGGAACAATATGTTCATAGGATGAGTATAGTTAAATGTGGATGTTGGCATGGATGAGTGGCAAGATGAGGAAGAATAGAATTAGAAACGAATGCATTTGAGCAAACTTACAAGTAGCACCAATAGGTAATAATTATAAGATAAGGAAGGTAGACATGGATGGTCTGGCCATATGATACAAAGGCCAAGAACTATACCCATTAGGAGTGAGTTGGTTCAAGTTGAAGGCTAAGAAGGACCAAAAGGACATTGGTCAAGGTAAAAGCAAAAGATTGGATGACATATGGTTGAATTGAGGATATGATCCTTGATAGAGTGGAATGGCGGAATATGAATTGTGTAGCCTAACCCCCTTAGTTGGGATATGTCCGATATATGTATGTGTGCGTGCGTGTGTATGTGCGTGTAGCGCATGCTCTAGTTGCACTGTACCACCTAAGCTACAGTGGTACTGGACTGTGAGGCCCACTTGATGTGTGCATGACATCCAAACGGTCCATCAAATTCACCACCTTAAGAAACTCCTTGTGTTGAAAAATAAGCTGATCTAAAACTCAGGCGGGGCACAAAACTGGGAATAAGTTGGGAGAGGACACCCACTGTTGATTTTGTATAGGGGCCCACTGTGTTGTGTATATGGAATCCAGGCCATTCAAACTTTTCATCTAGCCTGGATGAAGGTCAGCAAAAAATCAGGAGGTTTTGCATCTTGGGTGAGTCACGATGAAAATCAAGGGTGGGCTTCCTCTCCCAACTTGTTCACTTTGCTGTGGTCCACTTGAGTTTTGGATCTTAGCTTATTTTTGGTCCCTGGGGGGTTTTTGAATGGAAGCATCTGATGGACGGGTTGGATGATATATATATATAATATCTATATATATATATATATATATATATATATATATATAATGTGGTCCCCAAATAAGCTCAGTAACACTGGAGCATGTTCCTGTGTGTGTGTGCGTGTACGTTGTGTGTCATCACAGTCATATGTTTGGTTCTTTTAGGCGAAAATGGTGTTGTTCATGGTATTTATGTTGTTGAAATCTTTGTGCAGGTACCTGAGAGCGCTGGAACTGTGGATTTGCGCCATTTTGCATTTTTTGCATTTGCTGGCCGCACAGGCACACTGCGCTGGAAGAGAAAGAATGAGGTATATGTTTTTCTCATATTTTCATGTGCTTGGAAGTTTTCTTTCTTAAAGGCATTCCATGTTGTTTACCCCACCTTTTTTCTGAAGAGCATGGGCATGTATTGTATTTGAATTAGTTTAAGGAGCAGATGTGAGTTTTCATGAGTCAAGTTGGCTGGGTGAATTGAAGTTAGTGTAAATTTATTTTGAATCCTTGCTTAAAAAGCACATAATTTGTCATGTTGGAGGTTTGCCACTTATTTTCCATCCTTGTCTTGCTATTGATCTCTTAGAATGTGATGACAAGTATGCCCATTAAGAGTTAGTGTCAACTGAGAAGATCTATCTAGCTCCGGCAATCAAACTACCACTGCATTGATAGCACGTATACTTCTACCTGAGGTATTACAAAATGAACATCACATGAGAAGCAAACATGCACATCTCAATTAAAAAAAGAAGCAAAAGTACATTCATGTACATATTCAAGGGAAATTGTCCATTGTTCTTTGTTGCGTGGCCCACTTGGTGATTGGATTGGCGTGATTTTTGGTGCTGCCCCACCTGATGATTGGATGTACATGTTGGAAGGGTTATATGGCAAACACATCACAGTAGGCCCTCACACAGCTCAGTTGTAACTTGTACTACAATGTGGTATGGTTGAACGTATGTGATTATATCCTATTCATCAATTGTCTAGGATATCATGCCATTAAAAAAGAAAATCTACTATAGAATGAATATAATTGGAACTGCATATTGCTTGGCAAGTTATACTTGATGCACTATTAGCTTACTATCTTTTTACATGTTTCCCATGTCCCTCTTCTGCTTTCCTTTCTTTGTCCTACTGCTTCCTTTCTGTCTTGTTCATTGATGTAGCTCAAGTGAAGAATCGAATGAGAACCCCATGTCATCATCAATCACTCATCATCACCATCCTAGCCTTGTCTCAACTAATTGGGGTGGATCAGCTACACAAATCTTCTTCCATCATTCCACTGTATCAAGGATCAGTTCCTCAATTAAATCATAGTTCATCAAATCATTTCTTAGGCCAAGCCATATAAGTGTACTTTCTATCATCTTCTTACTATTGGTTCTACTCCTAGTTTCCCTTGGTTCCCTTGAGTGCCATTTGTTTCTAGTTCTATCCTTTCTCATTCACCAATTATCCATTGCCACATACTAGTGTTGTCATATGCAATCACGTATGCCATTTTGGGAGCATATACCACATATGCTATAGTCACCTATGTGGTTTTATAACCATTGGGCATTATGCCATGGCATATGTGATTATGGGATGGCATATGCAATGGCTTATGCGATTATGTGATCACAAATGCGATTATGCCATCACTTATGCCATTAAAAAATGTAATTTTTTGGGGGCTGTGCGATGGCATATGCGATCAGGCGATCGCATATGCACACAACCCCCTTGGGTTGCATATGATCGCTTATGCTATTTGACAACAATGCAACATCCTCATTTTAACTACACATCCTATGAACATTTTGTTCCTTGACTGTCCATGTAGATGATCCAAATCTCCATTTTTTTTTTGGCATAAAGTTGATGATCTCTCTTCTTGCAACAGAAAATTAAACCAAATAAGGGAAAACTATAATCTAGAATCACACAACAAAGGAAACACTATGGAGTCGCACCAACGGGATCTAGAGGCATCACACCAATAGACTCTAGATGATTCACTCTCCTTGGCTAGAATCCTATGAAATTGGAAAATAAATAAACTTTATACTATCATTCACATAATCAAGCATTCATTTGTTCATTGTGTATTCCATACATGTGGCCCAATTGACCTATTTGTAGGCTTCACTTTCTTTGATGAATGGATAATATTATTAAAAAGCCAAACAAAAAAGTGAGCTTCTTGGGAAGTGGATTTGGAGATTTGGCACTAAAGTGAGAAGGCTTTGGAGGGAGCTTCTTGCTTAACAAGTATGGTGTGCAGATAGGTGTGTGGTTTGTGAAGAGCTCCTCTCTATAGAGACTCGAACATCTGGAAAGCGATAGTGGTGACAGATCATTTGGTTTGTAGGGGGATTGCTTTTTTGCTTGGGAATGGGCATCATATTCTATTTTGGGTGGATATTTGGTGTGGTCTTTGTGCGCTTTCAGATATCTTCCCTAGAGTGGCGGGTTACTATTCCATTTGCGGTGGCTCTGTGTTGTGGAATCCTCTATAGGTATATGATGGATGAAGAGATGATTGAGTTCGTCGGGTTATTAGATCGCTTGACTTGATGATTTGGATGGTGCATCACTCGCTAAAGTCCTCTGCCGCTTGCTCTTTAGCTTGCTTAGTAAGCTTCCTCACATCTCTGGTCCACCTTATCTTGGTTATGGGGAGCCACCAGTGTTCGAAGTATTGGTATCGTGTTACATATCACATCCTTGGGATACAGATATGTATCGGTTATCGCATGGGATATATCATTTGTATCAGGTAATTTATTGAACTTTTTGGGAAACATGGGGAAACATTGGGAAAATGGTTGAATTTTTATATGAAACTTCAGGGATTGTTAAAAAAGACCTTAATACACTTTTTTTTTTTTTTTTTTTTCGAGAGATGAAAATTTTTATTAAAAAAACTCACAAAAACAAGCAAAGAATATGATACCCATGCCAAACCAAGAAATCAAACCCAACACTCTAAGAGAACCAATGCTTTACAAATAACCTCCTCAACTCTAGCCCGAACATTCTTGAAACAACCACCGTTTCTTGCTCTCCAAATGGCCCAAAACACAACCATAATGAGAAGTCTCCACCTTGTTTAACCTATTTTTCCCACACTACCTCCCTGCCATGCCCAAAGAAGTTCTTCCACTGTCCACGGCATCACCCAAAACATGCTGGAAGCCGATAGAAAGTGGGTCCGCACCTTTTCGGCAAGAGGGGCAATGAATAAAAAGATGATCGATTCTCTTCATTCGCCATGCACATGAAGCAAACATTAGGAAGAATCATCGCTCCTCTTCAAGTTGTCTAACACCGCCACCCGTGGGGGACCCTCGTAGAACCAATGGTGGAAAGGATGAGGGGGGTAGCCTTGCTGGCCCACACTAAGGAATCTTCCAATCGACCCTCAATATTGACAAACTTTTGCACCTCTAGAAGACTAACAATCTCCTCTATTTCCGACTCTAACAAATTCCTTCGACATGGAGGCGCCCATACTACCAACCCACCCTCGATCGAGTAACATTTCACAACAGTGATGAAGCGATCAGGTGCTAGATGAGCAATATGCGGAAACATGACCTGTAACAATTGATTGTTGCACCAAACATCTACCCAGAAGCGGGTTCGACCCTCATTACCTGTTGCAAAGGATATGCCCCTACGAACAAAATGCTCTGTAACCGCTACCGCTTTCCAGACCGCCAAAGCCCTATATAATGAAGCGGTTTTCACAAACCACCCGTTATCTTGCCTGACATACTTATTGGCCACAAGCCCACAACTTCCCTCCACATCTTACCTTCCTCCACGCCAAATCTCCAAACCCATTTGCCCAGTAATGCGGTGTTGATCTCCCCAAGAGGTTTGATGCCTGCCCCGCCCTCGTTAACTGGCTTGCACACGTCTTCCCACTTGAGAAGATGAAACTTCCTCCCTTCGTACAACCTCTCCAAAAGCAATCTCGTCTCAACCTTTCTAGCCTCAAAAGAACCGACTTTGGGCATTGAAACAAAGATAAGAAAGAAATGGGCATGTTCGAGAAGGCCGTTTTTATGAGGGTTAACCTTTCCCCCCAACGACATGTGCCGACCCTTCCAACCCATAAGCTTCCTTTCAATACGTTCTATCACCCTATCCCAAAGATGAATGGCTGACTTCCCTATGCACAATGACAATCCAAGATAAGTGGAAGGAAAGGATCCAGTTTTGCACCCAAATATATTAGCAAGATTCTGAAGCACTTGCTCCCCCACATGAATACCCAACACCTCTAATTTCACAACATTGATCTTAAAACCCGAGACTGCCTTAAAACACACTAGCAATTTTTGGTTATTCTCCATTGTCCTTGTCTGCGCCCCACAAAATAGAAGCGTATCATCAGCATATTGCAAGTGAGAAACGTGAGGCCCATTTGTAGCTATTTGAAAACCTTGAACTCCACTCCTCTTCGAAGCATCGCACTAAGCATCTTGCCGATGACTAGAAACATATATGGCGATAAAGGGTCCCCCTGTCTCAACCCTTTGGAAGATCTAAAATATCCCGTAGGAGACCCATTGATAAGAATGGAAAATATGAGGGATTGAACACAAGCCTTGATCCGATCTCTCCATTTCTGGCCACAACCCAACCTTTGTACCATATAGTCCAAGAAATCCCAATCTACATGATTGTAGGCCTTTTCAATATCCAGCTTGCACACTAAACCACTCCACCCATGGAAGAGGATAAACGCCCTCTTTCTACAAATTCAACCAAAAAATTAATTGTGTCCTTCCCAACCATGTGCCCAAAATTTTGAAAAAACAAAATGGAGAATCCTTCTGGACCAGGTGCTTTATCCTTGCACATAGATCGCACCACTGTTCTAACCTCTTCCTCCTCCATATGCTTTTCTAAGAACGAAGCTTCTTCCGTCGATATTTGCTTAAAGTGAATGTTGTCCAACTTCGGTCTCCATTTATCTGCCGTGATGGGCCGTCTATGTAGTCATCAATGAGGCGCTTGTGAATCTTAATACACACTTTTGAATCTTAACATCTCAAAAAAGAAGTGCATATAATAGGTTTTTTGGGATGGGCCGTCTTTGTAAATGCAGCCATGGCTGCAAATATTTTTTTTCTTCGATTTTTGCATTTGGGTTGTTTTCTTTTCTCACTTTGTGATGCGTATCTTAATAAATTAGCCGTTATCTCTCTCTATCTAAAAAAAAACAAAACAAAAAACAATAGCACCACCATGGGTCCGAACCAAAAAAAAAACAATGAAACAAACAAAAATAAACAGGGACTCAAACAACAAAAAATCAGCCCCAATTCACAATAATGATGGAATCCCTCGCCCCTGTCTGCTTTGACATTGGCTGCATGATGAACACAAGAGAATAAGATTGTCATGGGGGGACATGTTGGCATCCTCGTTGATGAGGTCAACAACTCCCCAAGGGCAAGCCTACTTCACCTTAATCTCCTGTTCGTCCAATTTTTGTCCTAAATAACTCAAAACATCCATCTTAATAAGAGAAAAGATCTTCATTTTGAGGGTGGAAGCAATCCCCCTCACAAAAACCCATCCAATAGGAGATTCAAAATCAGAGAAAAGATGTTCATTCTGAGGGTGGAAGTGAATTGAATGCTTTTGCTCGATAACAAAAAAAAAAGAGGGGATTGGTAGATATAGCCAAGCGGAGAAAGGTAAGGAGAAGGTTGACATTGAGATTTATGAAGGGTCTCAGGATGAAGCCAAAATGGATGCACACGCATTTTCAGCGGAGACCCTCCTTTCTGGCTCGAAATGCCTTTTTGTCCATGGAAGTCCTTGTTGAGCAGATCCGGGTCTCAGAAGACTCGGCATTGGTGCCTGTAGCGCAATCTGATGTCTAAGACTAGGTTGAGGATTTCTCTTTTGTCGTCTCGGGAGGTGCCAATGATGATTACGGGTTCCCTGATGGTATGCAACATGAAGAGGAAGAAGCTGGATGGGAAAAGATGCTGATGGAAATGCAACCTCAAACAAATCAACTCTTTAGAAGACGCAATCATGCTTGCCCCTCTCTGTAGAAAAGGGTAGAGACAATGTCATGCAAGTGAGCTTGCACGACAGAGAAATGCTACAACTGTTGCCCAAGAATCAAACAAATATTGAGGCCATCCGAGGAGCAGGTTCAGTGGACTAAAGATATCCTAATCATGGTGGGAAGTTTGGTGGGCATGTCTTACGGAATGCGAGACGAGGACGTCCATGACTTTTATTAGTTTGTGAAGGCTAAGTGTTCACAATCCCAAGTGTAGGACTGCGTCGAAGTAATAACTCGGTTAGACTGAGATCATTCCACATGGATTTATGTGGTTAAGAACACAATTAGAACTAAGCTACTTCTAGAATTGAGAATCCAATGAATAATTTAGGATAAACGCAATAATAAAAGCAACACTAAAGATCCAGGAATTCACCTCTAGCAATCACAATGCCTAACTCATAGATTCATCTTCTATTACTCAATTAGAATCGGATTCCAATTCATTCTAATTGGAAGATGATTCTGTTAAACCAATCACAAACATTCAACAAAGTATGAAATTAATTGAACGATTCTCTGATGATGCACTCGAACATCAATCGCAAGGAATACGATCATCTATTGTGATCGAAGTCTACAATAGATCAAAGAATTTTACAAATCGATTCATTCTCTAAACAAGCTAAGCAATTGCTAATTTAAAGCATCCATTGTAATTAAAGTTCACAACGAATCCATAAATAAACAACTCAAGGCTTTAAAGTAAAATCCAAATCAAATTCAATTAATAATTCATCATAAAATCCCAAAGTATGAATCAAACAAATTAAAACATTGTAATTAACTAAAAGCTTCACCCCTTAGCCTTATTTAGGAGATTAGCTAGACGGTAGCTAACACTAACAAATGAAAAACAGAAAAATTGAACTAGAACCGAAAATGGAATGGAAGAGCAGCGCCGGGATAGCTTCTTCTTCACATTCTCTCACCTCCAAACCCTAGCTAGATGCCCTAAACGAGTTTAGAGCCTCTCCTTAAATAGGATTAACTCAAATCGACCTAAAAAGCTTGAGGTTTAAACCTCATTACACAAACCGTACAAAATCGTAAAAACAGAAAACTTCCTTTGAGTGTCGACCCTCAACCATCCAGCAAGTGGGGGTCAACCCTCGAATTCCAGGGTCGACCCTCAAAATCTGTAAACTCCAGTTTTTGGCCCTATAATTTTGGTTGCCCTTTTTTCTTGACCTTAAAATTTTAGGACTTCTTTTTCTTCATTTCTTCACTTGTTTTCGGGCTCTGTTCAATTTTCTTGTCATCTCCTTGGTCCTCATGTTCGAATATGCTTGATCATCATCTCTTGAGCTTTCAAACTTCAATCACTTCACTCTTGATCATCTTTGGGCTTTATATTCTCACATTTAGCTTAGATTTGGTCTTGAACTTCAAATCTCTCCTTGCACAAGAAATACACTCAATTAATACTAATTAACTTGATGTATACGATAAAAGCAATGCAAAATAGGGGATAAATATGCAATATTTACGTGTTATCACTAAGGCTATGCAACGATATCAAGCTGGGCACTGATCGAGGCCCAGAAAGTCTCCCAAGGGATGGTGAGAGCTCATGAATTTGGAGTGCTCCATAAATTATAAGTTTGTTGCGAAAGGAAGTGGGCCAAATAGGGCCAGGTCAGGGAAAGTCTGTGATAAATGATTATCCTCTCCTAGAATGTCCGCGGTCTCAGGAGCAGTGCCAAGAAGGTGCAGGTGAAGAAGAAAAAAAATAAATAAATCCAAGGTTGAGATTATTGTGACTCAAGAGACTAAATTGCAGCTCATTGATAAAGGTACAATTAATGCTATATGGGGTGTTAATAAGGCTGATTGGGTTTATGTCGGGGCTTTAGGGACAATTGGGGGTATCCTAGTTGCCTAGAAATCTGATGTGTGGCAAAGGATGGATGTAATTCACAGTTTGTATTCTGTCTGTTCTGTTCCGCAATCCTAAGAATGGGTTTCAGTGGGCTTTCTCAACAATGTAGGGTCCGTGCTCGAAGACTACAGGATTAGTTTTGGTCAGAGCTTGATAACGTGATCTAGAAGTGGTCTGTTCCCTGCTGCCCGGGGGGGGGGGGGGGGGGGGGGGGGGGGGGGGGGGGTGGGGGTGGGCGGTTATCCGACAGATTCTTGGTCTGGGTTGACAACTTTCCCCTTGTCATCCAACATACTTTTCCTAGAGTTACGTCAGATCATTGTCCCATCCTTCTTGAAGTCGTTGAAGATAATTGGGGTAGGAGGCAGTTTAGATTTGAAGCATTTTGGCTGGAAGTTGAAGGATTCGATCAGCTGGTGGCAAATTGGTGGTCGTTCTTTGTGGTTGAGGGATTTGCAGGGTTCAAGATTTTTCAAAAGCTAAAGATGTTAAAAGAGAAGCTTAAAGAGTGGAAGAAAGAAGTTTTTTTTGTGAAAGGGAGGAGGAATTTGATATTATGGTGGAGGAAATTCATGCCCTCGACCTGCTTGAGGAGGATGGGAGTTTAACTCCTGAGCAAAGGCAGAAAAGGGATGACCTCTCTTCGTGGTCCGCTAGGCGGGCTAAGGAGGAGGAAATTAAGTAGTGTGAAAGGTTTAGGGCGATCTTGTTGAAAGATATGGATAAAAATATGTGCTTCTTTCATAGTATTGCTAACATGCAGGCTTGGGCTAACAGAATATCATCCCTCTCGGTGGACAGAGTTATCATGACGGATAAAAACAGGATCTGCAATTCCATGTCTCCTTCTATGAGGCATTATTATTAGAAGAGAAGTGGGGTAGACCAAGGTTGGACTATCTCTAGTTTGAGTTGATTTCTCCTCAGGTTGCGACCGAATTGGAAAAGCCATTCAGTGAAGAAGAGGTGAAGGCAAACATCGACTCCATGTGTGGAGAAAAGGCGTCAAGCCCAGATGGTTTCTTGATTATTTTTTTCCAATAGTTTTGGCACATCATTAAGAAGGACATTATGGATTTCGTGGTAGAGTTTTGGGAAAGGAGCTGTCTCTCTATTGAGATGGGTGCTTCGTTTATAACCCTTTTCCCAAGATTCGAGGGGCACAACAATTGAAGGACTTTAGACCGATCAATTTGATTGGGAGTCCTTATAAAATTTTGGCAAAGAGTCTCGCTTCCAAGTTATAGGCAACTCTTTCCTCTGTCATTTCTGAGAATCATGGAGCTTTTGTGGCAGGCAGGCATATTTTGGACAGTGCTCTGATGGCTCAAGAATGCATTGATTCAAGACAGCGGTAGGGAAGCAGGTTTGGCTTGCAAACTGGATCTCGAGAAGGCGTATGACCATGTCAACTGGGACTTCCTGGATTACATGTTAGGGAGGTTAGGATTTAGCATGAAATGGAGGGGTTGGATAAAGGCATGTGTTTAGTCCGCGTCTTTTTCTATTTTGGTGAACGGTGCGCTGAAAGGTTTCTTTAAAGTGTCCTGCAACCTTAGGCAGGGGGATCCTCTATCACCTTATTTATTTGTCGGTGGGGGAAGCTTGTTGTGGCATGCTATCTAGAGGCATTTTGAAAGGCTTGTTTAGGGGATTTGACATTTTTGGGGCTGGTAGGCAGATATCCCACCTTCAGTATGCGGATGACACGCTCCTCTTCTCTAAAGCTAAGGAGGAATCTGTGGACAACCTCTGGAAAATCTTGGTGTGTTTTGAGGCAGTTTTGGGTTTGAAGATTAATGTTGTGAAGTTAGAAATGCTCGGGGTGTGTGTTGAAGGGGTAGAGCTAACCCGTTTTGCTCTTATCCTCGGGTGTAAGACTGACACCTTTCCTTCCTCGTACTTGGGGCTTCTTGTGTGCATAGGGAAGCCGACGAAGCATCTGTGGAACAAGGTCATTGAAAGAATTGCGAGAAAGCTGGCCTTGTGGAAGGGTCATCATATGTCTTTGGGAGGACGACTCTCTTTGTTAAAGCCGGCTTTCTTGAATATGCCAATCTACTTCTTATCCCTATTCAAATCCCCCAACATATTGTTGGGCAGGTTGGAGACGCCGAGGAGGGACTTCTTCTGGACTGGGGCTAGTGATAAAAGGAAATTTCTTCTTCTCAAGTGGGATGGAGTGTGTAAGCCAATAAGGGATGGCGGGGCAGGTTTAAAGCCGCTGGGTGCTATGAACATGGCGTTACTTGGGAAATGGATATGGTGCTTTGGGGTAGAAGAATGGAAACTTTGGTGACAGGTGATAGCAGGCAAGTATAGTACTAAAGAGGGCGGATGGTTCATGAGAAATGCTTCCCTTTACATGGCCTTGGCTATTTGGAAAGTGCTAGTGGAGACGGAGCATCTTGTTAAGAGAGGGATTTCTTTCGTGTTGGGCAGGGGCAATCACGTTAGATTTTGGATTGACCCTTGGTGCGGTGGTCAGGCTCTTCAGATTTTGTTTCCGATGATGGCCCGCCTCGCTCTAGATAGATTTGTTACAATGGTGGAGTGTTATGTGCTGGTGGAGGGTTCGGTAGTCTAGTCATCGCCAAGCTGCAGGGACCTGTTTGATTGCGAGATTGTTGTGGTGGCCAAGCTACTCAACCACCTGAGTAACGTTTGGCCTGAGGTGCAACATGACGATTACTTGCTCTGGGCCATACATTAGTCAGGAAAGTTCTCGGTTAAGTCCTTTTACGAGTTGATCACTGAGGCCCAAGATCCGCTTTCCATTCCAATTTTGGTATTATGGAGCTCCTCGGGTGGCGGCTTTTGTGTGGCTCCTTGGTTGGAAAAGAGTTCTTACGATATATAATTTGTAGGGGAGATCCCTAGCGCTCCCTAACGTCTGACTCATGTGTATAGCGAGTGGGGAATCGGTTGATCATCTCTTCATTCACTGCTCTTTTGCTCACCGAGTTTGGGATCACATCTTGAATGGTTTGCAAATCATTTGGGTTATGCCAAAAGCGGTAGCTCAATTAATTTGGGTCTGGCATGGTGGAGGGGTTAGTAGATCAGGGAAGGTAATTTGGAAACTGTTCCTATTGGTTTTTTTTTTTTTGGGTCCTATGGGGAGCTTGGAACGACTGTTGTTTTAATAACAAGGCTACTAGTGTTGATGAGGTCATCGACAAAATTGAGTCTTTGATTCATTGTTGGGCGGTGTATGTTTAGATCACTTCCCGCAGTCTTGCTTTTGTTTCGTTTGGGAGCTGTATTCTTTTTCCGCTTTTTAGGTGTTTCAATAAATTTGTTTCCTCCAATAAAAAAAAAAAAGAAAAAAGAAAAAAAGAAAGAAAGAAAGTCGGGGGCTGAAACCATTTCAGTTTATGGTCATGTGGTTGGAATTGGATTGACTTTTCTGATGAAATCAAGGAATCGTGGAATTCCTTCACAGTTGTAGGCTTGGCTGGTTTTGTTTTAGCTCAAAATCTCAAATCACTTGAAGGAAAACTTAATGGCTGGAAAAGAGAGGCTATGGGGAGAAGAAATGTTGAAGCAGAAAGCATTTTGAGTGACATTCATGGGCCGGATATCAAAGAAGATGCGTGTAATTTATCAGATGATGATCGGCATAGACGCACTATGCTTTCGACAATGTACTCGAAGTTCCTAGAGGAGGAAATTAAATGGTGGGAGAGATCTAGGGCCCTTTGGCTCAAAGAGGGTGACAAAAATACCCATTTTTTTTTTTCCACAGTATAGCTAGTGTAAGAGCTTATAGCAATCTGATTAGCAGTCTTGTGGTTGATTGAAGTAGAATCAAAGATAAGAATCAAATTTGTTCTTCAATGGTCCAATTCTATTTGCAGCTTCTCTTGGGTGATAGTTGGTGCAGACCTAAGCTTGATAATTTGCAATTCGATAGCTTTTTAGAAGAAAAGATTAAAAAAGCCATTGATTCTTTGGATAGAGACAGCACCTCGGGTCTAGATGGATATCCAATGGCTTTTTGTCAAGTATTTTGGGATTTGCTAAAGTACGATGTGGTGGGTTTTGTGAAAGAGTTCTTCGTTAAGGGTAGGTAAGCACCAGGGGTGGGGTCACCCTTCATCTCCATCATTCCTAAGAGAGAAGGTGCGGAGTCCTTGAAAAACTTATGCCCTATTATCTTAATTGGTAGCCCCTATAAGATTGTTGCGAAAATTCTTGCTTCTTGGGTTTTTAGCGGAAGTGATCCGAAAATTAGAAGCTTTTGTGGCAGATAGGCGGATCTTGGACAGTGCTTTTATTGCACATGAATGTATAGACTCCAGAAACAAAGAGGGCAAGAGAGGAGTGGTTTGCAAACTTGATATCGAAAAGGCCTATGATCACGTTGATTGGGGCTTTCTTGAATGCCTGTTGAGTAGGATTGGTTGTGGTAGCAAATGGATCTGATGGGTGTGTGAATGTGACTTCGGCATGCTTTTCATTTTTGGTGAATGGTTAGCCTTAGGGTTTTTTTAAAGCTTCTAGAGGTCTTAGGCAAGGAGACAATCTTTAGCCTTATCTGCTTGTAGTGGTTGTGAAAGCCTTAAGCATAATGTTGTCTAAAGGTTAAGAGGTGGGTCTTATTTCTGGTTTCAAACCATCAAAAGAGGGAAGAGGATATCTCATTTACAATATGCAAATGATACAATTTTATTTTGAGATGTAGAGGTGGATAAAGTGGATAATTTGAGGAAAATTTTGGGGTGCTTGGACGAGGTTTCTGGTTTGAAAGTTAGTGTTGTCAAGAGTGAAATGCTAGGCATCGGGTTATCAAAGGAGGAAGTTCAACTATTCGTGTAGGTGTTCGGGTGTGCGGTAGGGTCTCTCCCCTCTTATTTGGTGCTTCCGTTATGTTTGAGGAAGCCAACTATCCATTTATGGAGCAAGGTGGTTGAAAGATTTCAGAGGAAGTTCTCTAGGTGGAAGAGCCATCATTTGTCGAGAGGAGGGCACATCACTCTCATCAAAATAGTTCTCTCCAACCTTCTCCTTTATTTTGTCTTTGTTCAAGTGTCTAAAATCAATGTTGAACAAGCTTGAGAAACTAAGGCATGATTTCTTATGGAGAGGGGCTGAAGAGAAACATAAGTTTCCTCTCCTCCATTGGGATGAACCAATTTGTGAGGGAGGGGCTGTCATTAGACTTTTGGAGTCGAGGAATGTGGCGTTACTTGGGAAGTGGCATCGGCGTTTCGGTGCGGAAGAGGGTAAAATGTGGAGAGAGCTTCCAAGTACATGGTCCAGCCGGGCGGATGGGAAATAAAGAAGACTTCTTGGTATCATGCTTCGGGTATATGGAGGGCCATAAATTCTATAGGCCCTTTGTTCAAGTTCGGTTTGACTTTCTCTTGGAGATGGTGCTTGAATTCGGTTTTGGGAGGATATTTGGTGTGGGGACAGATCTTTGGAATTAGATTTTCCTCTGTTAGCAAATTTAGCCCTATTGAGAAACATTATGGTTGATAGTTGTTTCTCTTGGAATGGGGATGGGGGGTTTGGTGCCCTCCTTGCCGTAGGGACCTAACAGTTGCTTAGGTGGTGGAATTGGCAAATTTATCGGAGCAGCTTCACCATTATCATCCTTCCCCCGTTTCTAGGGATTCTTTGTTTTGGAAAGGCGAACATCGGGAATCTTCTCAATTGGTCCCTGTACAAGTTAATTTGGTAATCCTTAACCATGGCTAGAAATGATATCTTTCACATTTTCTGGTTATTTGGAGGTCCTCCGTAGGTGGCCCCCTTTGTTTGGTTGGTGGGTGGAAAGAGAATCTTAACTATTGATAACCTTTAGGAAAGAGCGATGATCCTTCTAAATATGTCTTATGTGTATGAACGATGTAGAAGCAATAGATCACCTCCTCATTCATTGTTCCTTTTCACCGCAGTCTGGGTCGCTCTCTTATCATGCTTTAGAGTGGATTGGGGTATGCCGTATTCAGTCGAAGAATTGTTAAGGGCTTGGCACAACGTGTATCTCTTGAAGGATGAGGTAGTGAGTTGGCGCTTGGTATTAATGGCAGTCTTTTGGAATATTTGTTGTGATTGGAATTGGCACTGTTTCTTAGTAAGCTGGGATCTTGGGAAATAGTTTGGAAGTCTAAAAGAGATGTGTTAGAGTGGGTTGCTGGATGAAAAAATGTAAATGTTGAAATAGCGGCTTCCTTGCTTGGGCTGTAATTTTCTTTTTGGGTTTTATTCTTTTTCACTTTTTTTGCAGCTTTTCAATAAAATCTTTTGTTTATCCTCAAGAAAAAAAATCCATCCTAATAGAAATAAAGAAAGAAACTAGAACCAAATAAGGAAACTGAAAAATAAACAGTTCATATCCAATTTGAACTCCATTTGTATCAATCATTGGGGCCGTGCAATTTGTACGAACCTTCCAAAGAGGCTGCATGGTTGGTATATAGGGTTGATAATGATGTTGGTTGGACTAGTTGGTCCCAGTCTAACTGGTTATCAATCAAGACATCTTATTGCATGCGTCCCATGGTCCAAGTGAACCATTAATTGGGGCCAAAATCAACCCTTGGGGCCATTTATCCGAAATTGATGGTTGATCAGGTCAATTTGGATCCTTTGGTTGCAATCTTCAATCTGGAGTTCTGGACAGTCGGATCAGTCTTAATCTATAGTTTGGACCCTTGGGTGTGCCTGTTCTAAGCCTGAGCTGCAATCTGAACCCTAAGGGCTTGATCACATAAGCAACCATATTTGGGGCTCGATTGGATAATAGGATAGTTGACTGCATTTGCCTTTTTATGGTTTATCTCTTCTTTTCCATTCACTGCATCCTTGTGCCTTTACATTTTCTTTATCCTTCTATTGCAGTTTACCAGTGGCACTGCCAATTTTTTAGTCGGGTCTTCCTTCTGGTTCCTCCTCTTGTTTTGTTGTTCCTATCATCTGAAACTTATGGCTTGTGAAACAGTAAATTTCAGAACGTTAACTGACAACTCTAATTTTCTAGCCTTTGTATAATTTCTCAAAACAAATTCTAATAGCAATAAATTAAATAATGACAAAACGCTATAATGAACACGTGTCTTAATACCTGGTCATGGTTTGAAATTGATAAGTATAATGAATAATGCATGCAATATTTGAAAATTGGTGATGTATGCAAGGCATTAAAAAACGGTTACATAATGGCTGTAATGGCTGTTACATGATGGTAACAGTGGGAACTGTTACCTGTTAGGTGAAAATGGCCTGTAACAGCCCATATCGTAATGGTAATGGGGGTGGCCATTACTGCCACCATTACCGTTATTGAATACCTTGGATGTATGTCTTTAGACTGCAAACCTTGTTCACTTATTAATTATTAACAGTTTTACGACATCTGTTTTTTAAGAATCCTGCATCTGTTTATTTTCCTGTTGAACCAGGTGGACTCATGGCTTTCCTGCCTTTTCTCAAAAAAAAGAAAAAAAAAAGAGTATCTTCATTGTTTTTCTTCCGTGCATGCCTTTTTTTGCCAATACTTAATTATAAGTTGCTATAGATTCACCAAACCTTCAGGTACGACTCTTATGGTCATGCATATTAATGTTATGTTCATTTATATTGAAGTTCTCAATTATCATTCTTCTACCCTGAGAATATATTTACATGAACGGTTCAAATTAGTGAAGCAAATCGATATTCATAAGAGAGACAATTCTCATAATGTGAATGCTCAATTGATTTGAATTCTCAAACACTGAATGGTAAATTCTTGAGGAAAATGCATTATACTTTATTCATCCTTGATAAGTTGTGTAGTGATGGTTGGCATGAATGGAGAAAACCAGAATCGAGAGTCATTGCTATTCAATCTTTATTAGTTTATTTTTGTAATAATCTTTTCCTCTTTGTGGTATTGCTACAATGCTTTTTCTAAGTTGTTGTGAGAAGTCTTCCTCTTAATTGAGTTGTCCTTTTTGCTTTTTAGAATCTTCAGCAGCCTTCCTCAGATGCATCACAGTTGATTCCCCAACACAATTACAAGCTTGATGCTAATGCTTTAAATAGTCGTCATCCTGGAGAGGTATACTTCCAATGCAATCCATAAATCTTATCTACTTATCTGACATCCAACCTTCCTGCTCAATTTCAGTTGTGTTACAAGATGTGAATCAGTATTAATTTTTTCTGGTCATTTATATGCACGTGCATCAGTTGCTTGATTCGTTATGTTATTGGCACGGCTGTACAGTTTGCATAATTAGCTAATCAAATTCCTAAAAAATCAGTTTGAAATCAGCCTTCTCTTCCCCATTTTGATTTTATTTTGCTATGGTCAGAGTCTCTTCCTGAAATCATTTCAAATTCACAGATTTTTGGTGAGTAATTATTGCCAATAGCAAATAAAGGCAAGGAAAAAAAGGGTGCAAATTAACAAAATCTAAACAGGTTGGACCTGTGCCCCATTTTACACACATGTTGCGGTTGGTCGTTTGTTTGCTTCCTTGTTCCTATTCTCAACACATCAAATCGCTAACAACTTGATGTTCAGAGAGTTCTCTAGGGGATTTCCCTGCTTGAAGGAGAAGTCTAGCTAGGATGATAAAGTTAGGGAGGGAGAGATTCTCTTCCAAAGCTTGTCCCTTTTCCAAAGAGGGTCTTTGGTACCCTCCCTTGTGGCCTCGAGGGAGGAATCTTTTGGCTTCCAGGTTGAGGGTAAGGTCTAGAATAGGAGGTTCCTGGTATGTGTCCTGCGGCATGTGTTAAAGGCAAAGGGAGTTGCATGGAAAGATCGAAAGACGAGCCTTTGTTCAGAAGATATGCTCCTTGGGAGCGTGAGGAGAGAGTTGTCCCCATTGGTTCTCAAGGGAGTTGAGCCCCTCTGCCTGACAGAGGTGGCTTTGGCTTTGGCGACACCCTCGGGGAGATCACCTTGGTATCCACGGTAGAGCCTCTGGATCCATCTCTAATATATGAAGCTTGAGGGGGAAGGTTGGATGATGGTCTCTTGGCGGTGCCTCTTGATCCTCAAATCGAGAGTTTTTTTGTTTCAAATTTCTCATAGGATTGTGATGAATTCATGTTCACCCGAGTCTTTTGTAAGGCCAGGGTGGTCAAGGAGGTGGTTCTTCCGAAGAGGAAGGGTTCTTCAGTTAGTCAGGGTTCTGCCTTCGTCCGCATGGAGACGACTAAGGAAGCTTCTAATGCCATCACCCTCCACCAATCTAGCTACAATGGTTCTAATATCTTTGTCCAGATGGCCAGATATGCCCCGAACTCCACCCCTAAGGGTCTAAGAGGGAAAGCAAGGGAGGTCAGAGGCCTTAGTATTGGCCTGTGCTTGGTGGCACGTCCTCTTACCTCGGCTAGGGGCCTGATGGTCTCCAGCCGATCGTTCAAAGGTATAGTTGTAAGGACCCCGTTGGGTATCCCCTCCGACATACCAGTTGACTTGTCGATGCGGTTAACGGGTTAAAAAGTCTTGGAGTCTGGAAAGTCTGTACTAGCTTGGGCCCTAAAGTGATTGTTGACTGGTTGAAGGTAGACGAAGTTGTGGCTGCGTTCCTTTGGTGCGTAGCAGTTAAGTGCTGAAGAGGACTTCCTTGGCCGACTTTTAGGTTTGATTGGAGGCTTGTTGCAATCTCAAGGATGGTCACTATGGTCCAAAGCCGTTGGGAGAGGATGATCTTATCCTCAACCTTAGGCCGGACGAGAACATTGATCATATCATTTTGGTGGGGGTGTTGTTTAACAACAGTTAGATGATCTCTCTGTGCAAATGGGCCAACAACTCCATTTTCGGTTTAGAGGATTCCTGGTTCCGATTTGGAGGCATTCCTTTTGAGTTATGGAGCCAGGAGTTCTTGTTGGTCATTGGTTCTTTCATCAGTGAAGTTCTGTCGTTCAATCCAGCGACGGAAAGTGGGTGGGAGCTCTGAGCTGCCTGCCTCCTCATCAGGAAGAAAAGGCCGTCCAACGCTCCTACCAAGATCCCCATCTCGGTGGGGGATTATCGCTTTGAGATCAAGGGTGTGGTTAGAGGCTCTGGTTGGGAGAGTTTCGGTGCTTAGATGTTCGCCGACAGGTGGAGAGATGCCGGTTTGCTCTCTACCGGTGATATGACAGTCAGTGGAGATGGAGCATCGTTGCATTGGTGCTTCGGCGATGTATCATCGTTGTCCGTGGTGACCACGTGGTCCTCTACCCTACACATGGATCTTGCCACACCTCAATCTCAGCTGTTCCCACCCCTATACTTGGCCGTGCTACGGATGGTTTGGATGGCGATAGCTCTCTTGCCCTGGTGGCCCAACAACGTGGCGTCATCACAACCATTCATTTCGAGATCTGCCCCCTCCATCCTCTGGAGACACATGGTCCTTGCAATTCCTCTCTCGAGCCGACTATTACTGTTGTTTGCGATACTCTCTAGTGCCTTGATGTCACCCGTCCTGTCTCGGACAAGGTGAGCAGTTCCCCTATGCCACGTGGCTAGTGTAGAGAAGATTGGACGTCGATGGAGGTGTTTCTATGGTGACATATGGATCATTCATGTCAATAATAGAGCCAATTATTATTTGTCCTCTTTTGATAGAGCTGGCAACATTATCAACCTCGCCATCTTAGACATGGTGCTTTGTCTGACGTCGCCATCTCTCGAGCTGTCTGAAGCCTCCATTTATGGCTTTGACATTGATGATGGCAATTATGTCAGCAGGGGCTCCTCGGTGTTGACGTGTGGCTTTTCTTTGCGCCCAATGAGATAGCTGGCATTGTCTACCATTATTTTTCCGCACACGCCTTTGTTAGCAGTCAATCGTTGCTGTCAAGAGAGACGTGGTGTCGTCGAAGATCTCCTTGGCGCCTATGCTTTTGATTGGGATGTCAGAGATGGCCTTGCCATTCAGCCATTCTCAAAATGGCGTCCTCTTTCGAGATGTGTGGTATGCCTCTGCTGCCTTCTCCATCAGATGCTAACGTTTGACTTTATTACTTTGAGCCACCCATCCCTCTCCTTTTGATACCTGGTAGACCTAATTATGTCAAGTTGGCTAGGGTTAGAGAAAGCTCGCCCCCCTTTACACATGGCCCTTTACTTTTTGCCCCTCCATCTCTTCCATCTTACTCCTCTCACCTGCACACCCAGTTGCCCCCCTTCAATTAGACTACCTACCTCCATTTAGCTCCTCCTTGTCTCACTTTGGTTCCTTCTCCTTTAAACCCTCCAACCTTTTCATATCTTCATACCCTATCTTTTCTCCCAAACCCTCCCTTCATGGAATCCTTCCCATAACCTCTCAATGCTCGTCTCTCTTATGGTGTTCGCCCGCCCCCTGCTACAGAGTGGGCTTTGGTGTCGAACTCCTCCCCTTGCGGGTCTTGAAGCTCCTCCCCATCCAAGCTGTCACGCCCCAAACTCGGAAAACAGGCTCACAAAATTCCCGATCGCTGAATTCGGCGCTGACAGCCTCCGTAGTGCCCCATTCTCGGATTCCGGCACTCACATGCTAGATTTCGATCCTGGGATCCTACAAGGAGGATTTTCAGTATGAAATTTTATTATTATTATTATTATTATTATTATTATGTTGTAATGGCATAACCACAAGCATAACCAAGTCACAAAACAATAACACCACATATCCACTATATCAAAAACTTTAAGTAAAATGCGGAAAGGGAAATACAAGGTGATTAAAAACTCCAAAATAATCCGACACGCGCTCCTGCCTCAGCGCCGCTGTGATCCAACGACACCTGCACGCAACGGTCGTGCATAAGCACAAAAGCTTAGAGGGTGGTGTAAGTGTGTGCGCAAGGCAAGCGCAAGTATACAATATCAGAGTAATGTGGAAATATGTGGTAAATGCTATCAATTGTATCAAAGCTATGTTATGCAAGGCATGAATGCTATTGACCATACCAAGGCCATGCGATGCGAGGCCTATGTAGCCAAATGTCATATGCGAGATACAAAGCAAGCATGCCAGTCCTCGTCAAGTACACATATTAGTACAGTTCCTCTCTAGATATCACCGGGGTCTAATACACTTCACACTGACTGCCTCCTCCCTAGCTGCACAACCAAGTGGAAGAGACCACACTATCCGCCTGACCAGTAGTCTGCCAATACCTACCCGACTCGTCGATAGCGGACTCATTTGCGAGCTGGTCAAACTCAGCCTAGCTTATAGCCCCCTCACTCGGGCGGATAAGGCCACACCCCCTTCCAACCGACCACGACACAGTGGGAGACGCGGCCTACTGGTATTTGGCACTCGGGCGCTCATGTATCCACTCGGTCTAGACATTGGAGCATCTCCTGGTACCAAAAAGGTTTTGGGATTTTCACGCAAGTATATCCCAAGTGCCCACAATGCTAGAGCCAATATTTTCGGTATTCGATATGATCATCCACGATGTGCCTGTGGAGGCCACGACCCTGATGTCGCTAGGGCGTGCACTGATCACGACACACAATGTGAAATGCATGAGTCACACCGTCAGTCATGCAGCAATCCTGCGCATACCGCTCGATCATGTGGGGCACTCCGTCTTATAAGGAGTCCCATAAATGTCTCAGCCCAACGACTTATGCTATGATCAAACATTCCTCATATCAAACATACATATGATACGTATGGGCATGAATCATGGAGTTATACTAAGCATGTTATAAAGTGATGAATTATCAACAAGTATGGGCCTATCAATGGGCCCTAAAGAGAGTTACAATGCGGACATTTAACCAACATTATACTTACAATGTGGACGTCAAACTATCATTGCTCCCAAGGCATAGCCCGCCATAAAGGTCAACACATAAACCACGGTGGAATCACATTCAATGGGCCTTATGTATATCCCATTAGGCCTCGACCCATGGGCCTCCAATACATCAAATGGGCCTTGCATCATGGGCCTCATGTTTATCAAGGTGGGCCTCAATGGATGGGCCATGACTACATCAAGATGGGCCTCCTCAAATGGGCCTTATAAATATCAAGGTGGGCCTCAACAACGGGCCACAAATACATCAAGGTAGGCCTTCTCAAATGGGCCTTATAAATATCAAGGTGGGCCTCAACAACGGGCCACAATTACATCAAGGTGTATATATAACATATATAAACGAATCATATCAAAAGATCAACTGGACCACACTCCAAATGATAGTAGTGATAGTGATTTCCACCATTAAAATCCTACAGGGCCCAATAATGGAAATAGATGAAGTGAAGGCAGAAACATTAGCTAGATCAGAACTATTGTGGCCCTTAAGAAGTTTGAACGGTGAATGTCACCATCCCCACCATTTTTCAGCGGTGGAGATCCACTTGAACCATGGATCTGACTCATTCTTTAGCTCATGCCAAAAAGAAATGAGCTTTCAAAATGGTTGAACGGTTTGGATGCAACACATGCATCAAGGTGGGTCCCATAGGGATAGATGGCGTGGAGAGGATGCATACATTATTGGGGACCCACCGTCCAGTGGTATGGACGGTGAGGCAAGAACACATACATCATTGGGTGGGTCCCACTGTCCAGTGCTGTGGACGGTGCGGACAGAGCACATACACCACGGTGGTTTCCACCATCCACAGCCGTGGACGGTGTGAGTAAAACACATACATCAATGGTGGGTTCCACGTGGGGCCCACCATAACGTTTGTTTGTCATCCAATCTGTTGGCAAGGTCACACGGACCTGGATGAAAAGGAAAAACAAATTTCATATCTGATCCAAAACTTCTGTGATACACAAAAGGATCTCAACGGCAGACATTCAATCCACACTGTTTCCTATGATGCGGGCCACCCGAGCCATGTACATGGCTGATTTTTGGAGGGGGCCCACTTCAGGAAGGGGCTCACCGAATGCACGGAGTGGATGTTGAACACACATCATGGTGGGGCCCATGGCTGGGACAGTGGGTCCTTGCTGACCGTTCGCCAAAACGCAACAGCAGCAAGCGCTGCCTGTTTTATTATTATTATTATTTTTTTGAAATCGCTTTTTCTCACGGTTTTTCATGTGTGGGGCGGCGTCGGAAGAATCCACCCCACCCACTGGTTCCCACAGCTCAAGACAAGCCAAACAAGCCCAATATTCAATATATTTTGGGACTGAAGAATAGGATGAACGGCATGGATTACATTCATGCATCAAGGTGGGGCCTACACAAGTGGCCCACCCCAAATCTTTACACCAAGCTAATATTTGTGTTTTCCATTCAACGTCCAGCGTCCAGGGACGCTGGACGGTTGTGCATTTCAAGTGGGCTGCCCACATGGGCCACCAAATGATGGGTGGTGTGGATACAACACTTATAAAGTGGGCCCCATCTATAGATGACTTGGATAAAATACATGCCTTATGGTGGGGTCCATCCGGGTGGGCCACACGGCCACATCATCACATACAACAAGAAAAAAAAAATGAAAGAGGGAGAGAGAGAGAGACACGCGTGTGATGGAGTGACCCCGACACTATGGGCCCTCTTTAAGCATTCAATCATACATCAAGTGGGTCCCAATACATGTGGGCCCACCAAATCAAAAATCAATGGTGGAGATTACATCTCCACCAAAATGGAAGGTCTAGATGACCTCTTTAGATCTTAGGAAAGTAAACATTATGATGGGGTCTATGGAGAATGGCCCCATCATGGAATGATAATGAAAATCAAGGTGGGCCATCAGCCACATCAAGGGTCCAAAGTGAGATCCATACCATCAATCGGTAGGCCTCACTTGGCCCATCATAAAAATATGAAAATCTAGCCTATAGAAGCACCCTCCGTTCGATCTTTTTGGTCCGTTGGAAAGCCGATTTCCTTGTGCTTCACTTTGATGGAGGGTGATGAGGTTTGAATGGCTAGGATGATGGTTTTTGGGGTGGGAAGTGGGCCACACAACTCACTCTTTTCTCTCTTGAAATGGCTTGGACGTGCACTCTCTTCCCTTGCTCGGAAAGTGTGTTGAGAAATGAGAGTGAGAGGGTTGTAAAGAGAGGGAGTGAGAGATGGGTGATGGATGTGAGTGATGGGTGAGGTGATGGTGTACTTGACTTGAGAGTTGACTTGGTTGTTGCTTGACTTGTGGAGAAAGAAAGCATGGGTGGGTGTACTTGACATGAGGTGATTGATTGATTGATTTGAGTTATTGATTGATGGGACATGTTGTAGAGATTCTCTCGGGATTGCAAACGAGCGATGTTTCTTCGAAATAAATGCCGGCCCACATCTTCTGGCCAGGGTATCGGATCGGTGCGCAAGACGCGGCGTCGGAACCGCGGCGACGGTGCGGTCGCAATGGTACAAGTCTCGGATTAAGCCGACTCAAATCTACGAGATACGACTTAGGGTCAAGCGCAAACGTCGATTATCGGTCGCAGGTTGCCGGAATTTGATGGGAAGGATCGCGGAAGCCTATAGAATAGTACGGGCTAGGATACGGGTCTTACACAAGCGTTCTCCTTTTTGCATGGATGCTGCCTCATCTTTGATCGTCCTTGATGTCTTCCCCTCTTCAGGCTCAGGCAGTGGAACCTTTGGGTTTGGATCTTCTCCCTTCACTTCCTCTATCTAGAGACTCCTCACCTCAAGCTCATGTTAATCCTATTTTTTCAAAATGTAAGGACCCCCGATGGATCAAGGGGGCCTTCATCCAGCTTGGGCAATCGGTTGGGGTTTCTTTTGGTGAATAGGACGATGACTATGTCGCCCTTTTCCAGTTTATCGAGGTAGAGGAGCTTCGATGGCTCATGTAGCCAAAAAGTTTCAATAATTCTTCAAAGGTTGGGGAGAACTCGTCCGCCTCGTGTCCTCGATTAACTATGAATCTGGCTCCAACTTTAGAAGTGCAAAGATAGGTAGACAGGTTGTGCAAGTTTCCCAATGAAGATATCTCATGGAATGTTCGAGCCCTTGGATGTGGGCAGAAAAGGGCCCATGTCAAGGATATTTGCCATCACTTTAAGGCGCAACCAGTGTATTAAATAGCTACGCTATGTAGTGTAGCTTAGCCTTAATGTTGTGTGGCTCATGAAAATAGCTTAAGTCGTGTGTAGCCTACGCTACATGATAATTTGCATATGTTACATGTTACATAGGCTATGCCACATGCTACGTAGCTCACATTACAAGTTATTTTTTCAGTACAACATTAAAATCAATTAACGTTTTCAATGATTTATTATATTTTTCTATTTAAAAAAAGTTAAATCTTTTTAACACTTTTAGTAAAATAATATAAGTAACAATATGAGATTAGTTTCGTTGCTCTTTCTTTACCTTTATACTTAATCATTGCCCTTTTCTATTACTTTAGGTTGCGTTGGGTTGCACCAAATATCATGGATTTTGTTAAATTTCATTATTAATCAGTCTAATGTTGTGATGAAATTGATGTAACCAAGCGCAACCTTGATTAAAAATATGAAAGTAGCATGTAGCTTATACCTCACCCATCACGGTTTGCGCGAATGGCTTGGGTTGTGGGTTTGCTTCCCTCAGACACGAGTTCCCCTTGTGGATTACCCGATGCACGTGGTTGGTGGGTGATTGCGTGCATCTGCATGGAATAGTCTCGCCTCAAAAGGAGGCGGGGACACCCTATCGTCATTAAAAAAGAAGAAGCTTACGCCTCATGCTTTAGAGGGGTGAATGCTACGCTACACGCTATTCGCTATTTAAAATACTGGGTGCAACTAATCGCTTTTTAAGAGATCAAACTCCATTTGTCAACCGACTGTGGATGGATTTTATTTGGGGAGACGCCCACAAGGATTTGGTGATGCTTGATGCTAATGGCTCCACTGGTGGCATTTTTGGTTGCTTGGGACACCAGGTCTTGGGTTAAAGAGGACGTTCTCGTCGGAGCACTCTCTCTCTCTCTCTCTCTCTCTCTCTCTCTCTCTCTCTTGTGGTTCTGAAATGCGCTTCCTCTGGTTTCAAATCGGTCCTTTTGGTAGTATACGATCCTTGTAAAGTTACCTTGAGGCACCTCCTCTGGGAAGACCTTTATTATATTAGAAGTAGATGGTCGCTTCCTTGGTATCTCAGAGGGGAGTTCAATGTTATCCGGTTCTCCTTCAAGAAGTTAAATGGTGATAGTCTCTCCAAAAGCATGAAGCTCTTCGATTGGGTTGACAGAAATGACCTTGTGGACCTCCCTCTTCTGGACATGAAATACAACTAGTCGAATGGAAAATCCCCCTATCCTCTCTTAGCTCGATAGATTCCTTGTTTCTCTTGACTGGTTATATTCCTTTCCAACAGTCTTGCAATGAGGCTTGCTCTGCCCTACCTTTAACCATTGTTCGATTCTCTTGGATTCTGTCGAGGAGAGCTGGGGCCGAGCTTTTAGATTCGAGCTATCGTGGCTCGAAATTGAAGGGTTCTCCTATATAATTAATAATTAGTGGTCTTTCCTCTCTGTTTCAGGCCACTTGAGTTTTGTCGTTAGCTAAAAATTCAGTTGTGAAAAAAAAAGTTGATGCTTTAGACGAAGGAGTCTTTGGAGTGCATTGAGGGATCGAGGTCTACACGAATACAATCCTTTCGGCCATCTAGTCCTTGGATGTCAAAGAAAAAGATGGTCAACTCTCTAATGAAGATAAAGTTGTGAGAGTGTCTTTCTACTTACTTAAGCATTGTCAAGCAAGAAGAGATCAAGTGCAGACAACAATCGCGAGCTCTCTAGCTCAAGGAGATAAAGAACACTTGATTCTTCCACTACATTGCCGGCGCAAGGGTCCGTTGTATTAAGACAAGTTTTGTTTCCATTAATGGCTTTATGGTGGAGGATAAGCAACAGATCTGCGATCATATCATCCTTTTTATTGCAACTTGCTAGCCTCAGAAGGTTGGCATCAAACTAAGTTGGACAACCTTGCTTTTCCTCAGATCTCTGGTGAAGATGCTAAGGCCCTTGGATCCCCTTTCTCTGAGGAGGAAATTAAGGTTGTAATGTTTTCCCTCTGTATGGACAAAGCTCTAGGGCCAGAGGGTCCAAGCTCAGATGGGTTCCTTCTGGTCTTCTTCCAGGTCTTCTAGGATGTGTTAAAGTTAGACTTAATTGGTTTCTTTCTGGATTATTCTCTAATGGCCGGTTGCCTTGAGCTATGGGAGCTTCTTTCATAACCCTTATTCAGAAGATTGAAGGTGTGACTCATCTCAAGTGTTTCCGGCCTATACGCCTTTTGGGGGGTCCTTATAAAACTTGGCTAAAGTTTTAGCTTCCAGGCTTCATCCTGCTCGCTCGAGGATTGTGTTTAAAGCTCATGGTGCATTCGTGGTTAATCGTCAAATCCTCAACTGTGCTTTTGTTGCTCACGCATGCATTGACTCTTGTCATTGGGTGGGTAGGAATGCAGTTGTCTGTAAGCTTGACATGGAGAAGGCTTCGACCATGTCAACTGGGATTATTTGGACTATATGCCGGCTTCTTCAGTGGGTTTAAGATGGCGAATTTGGGTCCTTCTGTTTCCCACATTCAGTTTGTGGATGATACTCCTCTTTTGCGTGGTTGAGGAGTCTGTTGAAAACCTTCAGAAAATTGTCCACTGTTTTGAAGTTATCTCTGGCCTTAAGATTAATCTCTTCAAATGTGAGATGCTCGGTATCAATCTTTCCGCTTCTATGCTATCCCGTTTACGGATATCTTCGTTCGCAAGACAGGCTCCTTCCCCTTATACCTAGTCTTCCTCTCTGCATTGCGAAGCTTGCCAAGCACTTGTGAGATGTGGTTATTGAGCATGTCGAGAGGAAGCTGCCCCGTTAGAAGGGTCACACCCTGTCCCTCTGCTCTCTCGAATGTCCCTTCCTTCTTCCTCTCACTCTTTTGTTGCTCGAAGCTTGTTCTGATTAGGCTTGACAGGCTTAGGAGAGATTTTTGTATGGAATGAGTCCTCTAATAACTTTAAACTCCACCTTCCGAGTTCGTCTAAGGTTGTAAGCCTATCTTAGAAGAGGGTGTTGGTATCCGGGGCTTGCTTGTGATAAACTCAACCCTTCTTGGTAAATAGACTTGTCGTTTTGGTTTGGAGGTTGAAAGTTGGTGGAGAGAGATTATTGCTAGCAAGTACGCAACTGGTGATGGTGGCTGGATTTTCAAACCATCCTTCCTTTATAGAGCCTCTGGTGTGTGGATGGTTATTGCTATCTTGGGGCCTCAGGTGCAGGAAAGGCTATCCTTCTCTGTTGGTAATGGATCCCACATTCATTTCTGGTTTGATTACTGGATCCCTGATACGTCTCTCCTCTCTCTCTTCCCTAACGTTGCTAGGGTTGCCGTGGATAGGTCCATTCATATTGTCGATTGTTTCTTTGATGTTGGCTTTGGAATTTGGTGTCCTCCCAGCATGATAAATCTATCAGATTTGGAAATAGAGGACTTCCTCAGACTTCTGGAGCTCTTGTGAGCTTTTCAGCCTCCCTGGGAGTTGAAGATTTGTTGTCGTGGTCCTTGAATTGCTCCGGCCTATTCTTGGTGTTAGGCTCTTCAACGTCTCCCCTTCTGCCAGTAGGCGCTCCTTCCCCTCCTTCGCTTGGTCTTAGGAGCTCCCTCGAAAGTAGTTGCGTTCATTTGGCTCCTCTCTAGGAGAAGAATCCTCACCATCAACAATCCTTGAAAATGTGGGATGGTTTTACACAACGTTTGCTTGCTTTGTAGGGATAATGCGGAATCTATCAACCACCTCTTCGTCCATTTCCCATTTGCTCATGGGGTGTAGTCTGCCATCTTAGCCTTCTTCAATATGTAATGGGTCATGCCTCTTAATGTTGTGGATCTGCTCTTTGCTTGGCACGGTGGAGGCGCTAGGAAGGATCTCGAAGCAAATTGGCACTTGGCTATCATAGCGGTTCTTTGGGCCATTTAGAGAGAGGAATTGTTGATTCTTCCAGAATTTCTCGTCAATACCCCCAGTGGTGGCCTCGATTTCTAGGGACGTCTTGGAGTGACCATTATATCTTTCACATCTCAGATCCCTGTATTATTTCTTCTATCTTTAGGTTGTAGTTGCCTGGCTCTTGTGGCCTTGGCTTTTGTGTTGTGTTAGCTGTTTGTTTTAGTTGTTTTGCTTCTTTGCATTTGTTTTTCTGTATGTATTTGTCTTCTTTTATTTCACCTTTGGTGTTTTTGTAAAATGAAATTATCAATCTTCAAAACAATAAAAAAAAAAAAAAAAACTCACTGATATGATTCCATCTGTTAGATTTTTAGAATATTTGTTTATCTTTGTTTGGATGCTTGTGGACGGGGATTGTTCGCCTAGTTGAGGGGTATTGTAATATTGGAACATGGAGTTGAAAGTATCGGAATATTTTGCTTCTATGAAGTTAAATGTTGGTAGAATATCCGTCTGGTGCCGGTTAACTATCTGTGGTCTGAGTTGTTCGAACTTGATAGATTCATTTTAGGAGCAGCTGGGTGCAGCAGTGCATGATGCTTGGGACTGCCCATGGTGCATCTAGGTTTAGATGTCATTTGGCTTACCTGTGAAAAGAATGGCCGGCTGCGCACATCTTAGTCTATCATGAGTGCATTTGCTGATTTTGTAGGTTGAAACAAATTCACTAATTTACTGTTGGAATGAGCTTCTTTCATGCGAAGAGAACCTGATTATGAACCTCCTGATGGATTTCTCATTGACACCAGCTGGGAAGTGAAATTTCTAGGCACACTCAACAAGGTCTAATGAAGTTCATGTCAAATCATCGCTTCATTTTGTTGTGCTTTACCATGGAATTGTAGAGACCATGACCTTTTAGATTTGAAAACACGTGGTTCAATTTCCTTGCACGGTGTTGAGAAGTTGGTCATGGTCAGGGTGTACCAAAACGGTTCATCCGTAACAGCCAAGGCTGTTATGTGATATGGTCCCAAGCAGAGTGGGGTAGAAAAATGGAACCATAATGGCTGTTATGGACCCCATAACCGAAACAAACTGTAACGGCTGTTACGGCCCTTGTGACGGAGAAGAAAACGAAAAAAAGAGAGAAAAAGAATACCTCTTCTTCTTCTGCTGCTGCGTATGCGGCAGCTGCTCTAGCTCTTCTTCTTCTTTCTCCAGCTGCCCTCTCTCTCTCTCTCTCTCTCTCCTCTCTCTCTCTCTTTCCCAAGGAAGAGCATACACTTATCAGCTGCGGATGATCTTGATTTGATAGTTCTTGTTCACTGAAGACTGATATTTCAATAGAAACCTTGGAATGGAGTTCCTCTTGAAAGCAGTGGATAGCAAGGCTGTTCACCAAGGAAGAGTTGAGGAAGTTTTTCTTTTTATCTTTCTTTTTTCTTTTTTCCTTCTGTTTTCCTATGGAAGAGATAAAGCATGGATCCAGATGACTCCACAACAGTTTTTTCACAAAATGTTTTGAGTTGTTTTGGTCTTCGAAGAGTTCTTCTCCAGGGCATGTTTCAACAATGGTGCAGACTCAACTTCTTCTTCTTCTTCTTTTTGAACGGTTGTGTAAACACAACTTTCATCCCTCTTATTCTGAAATCCAAAGGTGTAGAGGGGGTAAGCAATTTCTGGCCAATCACTCTCTTTGGGAGCTTATAGAAAACTGTAAGGGTTCTTGCAAACAGCCTTTGCAAAATATGGCATCGGTTATCTCTTCTTAACTAGGGACTTTATCTTGAATGAATGCATTGACTCGAGGAAAAGAAGTGGCATGCCCATGTTTTTATGTAAAGTGGATTTGGTGAAAGGATTTACAGTTTATGACTGTGTAGACTGGTCATTCATGCTGTGTGTGCAGCAAAATGGGTTTTATGTTAAGTCGGTGAGTTGGATTAAGGGCCATCTCACTGTCGTGTTTTTTGATTGTAACTAATTTTTCCCCAAAAGGCTTCTTTAAAAGTTCAAGATGCTAGAAGATAAATTTTGGAAGGTATCCTCATTGCCCAAAAAATTCTTCGGTACTTACAATGGTAGAGTGATCTTGGGTTCATTTCTTGAAGATTGATATGGGGAAGGTGTTATGTTGAATGGGAATTTGTTGGCCACCTCTTCATCTATTGCAAGTGATTTAGCTACTTTGCAACTTCAAGGCACAGGATGCGTCCATTGGTAAGAGTCATATTTCTGTTAGGCACATTGTTTAAGAATGTAATAAATAAAAAGAAGAAGATAAAATCAATGTTTTCAGTATCACCGATATATCCCACGATATATCTGTTATCCCACCTGGGCAATATGGAACCCAACTTTAATATCCATTTTAAAAGGTATTGTGCAAATATCGTACGATATCGTGATATATTGTGGATATTGCTATACCCATGATATATCGTAATATCGTGCGATATATCCGTATTCCTTTATAAATTCTTAATGTATTGTGCGATATGTTGATATTAAGTGTAATATTGAAAGGGATAAAAGGAAACTGACGCTATTTTGTCTAGAAAATCTTCAAAAATTCACAAGAATTGTTTTTTTGCTTTTGCAAAAAATAAAAATAAAAATTCATATTACATTGTAGGGTGACTTCAACCTATCCGCTCTAGTTTATTGGAAGAAAATCTTTGAAATTTCTCCAAAATCGTTATCGGAAGCTTCTTGGGGTTATATTCTAAAAAGTGCGTATTTTTGAGTTTTGATTTGTTTTTTCAATTTTTATATGCTGTAAATAGTGTCAAATGGTAAGAAATCTATGATTCTTCATGTTTTGCATGAAAAATTATGGATTTGGTTATTCGATTTCGAGATTTAGGGGAGATGCGCCAAGTTGTGGAAAATTGGAGAAAAATTGAAATTTCCTAAATTTTTTCCAAATCGGTTGCAATGTGAGTGTCCAAACACGAAATCAAACATGTATATAACTTGATCTGCACATTCTTGGCAATTTGGAGATTTTTCGAAAAAATAATTTTTTAATTAAAAATGTTATATATATTGTAACGCCCTGAAAATCGGGGGTCGAGCAGGAGCCCAATTCCCGAGTTCTAACGCATCACTTATGCAACATAGATAATGATGATTTAAATGTTGTCTGTATTAGTGCAAAAAACATGAATGAGATTAAGCTAAAACAACAAAACATACTCCAGGGACAGTCGAATTACGCAAGCGGATGACTGAGAGAAATACATGGAACGTAAAAACTACTGTAGGTCCCAAAGTATGTACGCGTTGCCAGGTCAAATAGTTACAAGTATTGTTTCAAAATACAAAATGTCAAAATGTGGTTGTCTACTACAAAGTATAAGCCCTGAAGCCCCGCCGATCAGAACGGTCTATATAAACCTGCCAGAATACTGCATATATGAGAATGCCTCCTCATCATCCTCAAAGTCTGGCTCCGCCTCGCAGACTGCGCCATCATCTGAAATTACATAGGGTCTGGTTGATGTTTAAACACACTCCCAGACAAGGGGGAGAGTGATCAACTCAGTGGAGCTATAAAGCAAAGGTTAACATGTTATCAATTCAGTCAGCAGTAATGATAAAACAATACAATCAAGCATCCCTAAGTACTCTGATTAATGCAAGAATGGTATGTATTAATGATGCATGCCCTCGCCTGCATTCCCTCTGCGAACTTCATCTCACGGTCGCGGCATGCAATCACTTCCTCAGTGCTCAACTCCAACGCCAAAGGCACATGCAATGCGGTGCATGAGCGTGATTACCAAGTTCTTATTAGTCCTTTTCATATAGCAGGATTGAGAAACTAAGGTACCTCCCTTATATCATTTCCCAAACAATGATCCATTCTAGGGTCGTCAGTCCTAGTAAATCTTATACGATGTTGCGGTTTTAGGTCACTACAAAGGGCTCGTCACCTCGATGCAGGCCTAGCTTATACTCTAGTTGCTACGGAAAGGCTCGTCGCCTCAACGCAGGCTCAGAGTATGCTCGAGGTCACTACGAATGGCTCGTCACCTAGTCATAGGCTGATAGCTCGAATACAGCGTCCCATACCACCGTATTTGGCTCACGAGCTTAGGTTGCTCACTGTTCATTACGGGTGGACTCGTCGCCTCAGCATAAGCCGACAACTCGATCACGGTGTCCCATACCACCATGTCCCGCTTATGAGTCTTAGCGGATCGAGGTACCAAGGTTAACGGGGTTTTCATTGGTAAGTTGGTACTTTAGATTCAAGCAGTAGCGTCTATACATGGTGAACATACATTGGGCCAATCGGGTTACTTGACAAGTTCAACTGGTATGAGCGTACGTTGAATTGATCGACATGGAGCGCGTAAGCACTCCACGTGGCCTAACCACTGTCGGCAATCTCCGTACGACTCGGATTCCTCGAACATATTTGTTGTGGCGAGGCTAACTAAACTACTCGTTCGGGAGCTATTACCGATAGCCTGGACTATGTAGTAGTCCCAAACACATGTAAACAAAATAGGATAACATGTGTGATAGGCATTTCAACATTAAACAATTGATTCGAAGAACATAACCATTTGAGCATTTCACAAAATACAAAGTAAGCATGTTTCGCACGTATGCATTTCATACTAAATCACACAGTTTTAAATCTAAGTTGCATGAAGGGATTTATACACATAGTTAAGGAAATTGAGAATCTCACCTCAACACCCTCATAAAGTACAAGTTTTTGAATACTTACTCGTTCAGACATTTTTACAAACACTTGGACTACACACTTCAACATACATGGCGTATGTTGGCCATAACACATATTAGGGCAATTCTTTTCACCAAGGAGTGGTCACACGTGCAACCATCATGTATCCACGACGGATAATCATGGCAAGCACGAATTCCAGTTCCATACTCATTCAGACATTTTCACAAACACTTAGACTACACATTTCAACATACATGACGTACGTTGGCCATAACATGTATTAGGGCAATTCCTTTCACCAAGGAGTGGTCACACGTGCAACCATCATGTATCCACGACGGATAATCATGGCAAGCACGAATCCCAGTTCCATACTCATTCAGACATTTTCACAAACACTTAGACTACACATTCAACATACATGATGTATGTTGGCCATAACATGCATTAGGCAATTCCTTTCACCAAGGAGTTGTCACACGTGCAACCATCATGTATCCACGACGGATAATTATGGCAAACACGAATCCAAATTCTAAACTCATTCAAACATTTCAACAAACACATGGAATGCACTATACTCAACATAGTTCATATATATCTGTAAAGCGAGGGAAACATCGCATTTAGCATGTGAAATGACACCCAAGTCAGTTATAAATCATTAACCGACATTGAAAGCCTTGAAAATCATAACCTATACGTTTATAATCCGCACCTTACGCCGGTAAACGCGTAACGGATTCAGTTTAGACATTAAGTCTTTGTCAACAGTAGAATGACAACCTATAGCATGAATTAGGTTAGCTATTTCATCACTTCTACTATCTGAAACCCTAAAACAGATTAGGCTTAGGTTTTCTTATCTAAGAACGGGATCGGAATCGCCCGAATAGCAATACAGGAATGATGGATAAGCACGTGGAACGGCAAGATTGAGTCCTGAGAACAATCTCCCACACTCTCTCTTTCTCTCTCTTTCCTTCTCTTTTCTCTCTTTCCTCTCTAGGGTTTGCAAATTCGTATGTGAAGGGAGAGAGAGGGTTTAAGACCCTTATATAGGCTCAAACGTGAGCTCAATGGCCCCAAGGCCATGGTATACTTAGGTTATAGCCAAAACCCATCTGTTTCGGCTCAACAGAGCACTTCTGGAGGCCCCTTTTCTGCGTGTGGTCGGACTTAAGCTTCCTGACGTTGGATCTAAGTCGAGTTAGGTTTTCGGTCCGATCGGATTTACCGATCGACCGTGGCGGACCGGTTTCAGTTTAACGGTCATCGCCACTCGATCAGGGCCACAAGTACACGGACCCGTGCTGAGAAATTTCCCTGATCCGAGGGTGTATTTGGGTCAGCTTCTGATGGTCTGAAAGCTTAAATTTGGCCCGCAAACGAACGACCCAAATCACTTAAATCTGAGTTCAATTTCTAAAGATATTCGCGTTTCTCACACACCTTGCTCCGGGCTCAAGTCGTGCGTTTTTGGGTAATATCTGGATTTGATTTCCGAGATGGTTGCCAAGCCCAGTAAGGCGGTCATATCCGTATAGTTTCGCGGTCATCGGACTTTCGATGTGCGGTCCAGGTCCGATACGGAGTTTCAAGGTGCTCCCGAGAGCAACCGGGTTTAGAGATTGATTCTAGATTTCAGGGTAAAGTAGCGTTAATGATTCTACTCGTTTTGGGCCTTACAGATCATATTTAAAGTGATTAGTGTTAATTTCACAGGTAATCTAGTTTAACACTTAGTTAATCCTCGTCTAATTTCTAAAGGATTTGGTCCTGAGTGATTTCTGCCCGAGGTGGTACTCGGGTCTTTGTATTGATTTTTTCGAGACGTTATATATATATATATATATATATATATATATATATATAATATATATATATATATATTCAAAATCCACAAGTATATTTCTAGTTTTGTACTTCTTTTGTTTATGAACATAATGCTTGTGTTTCTATACATGTCTTCTTACATTTAAAATTTAAGAATTGACTTTGAATATAGTTGCATCAGTTCAGTCAGACAATGCATAAATTAGGACCCTACATAAAGGAAACCTATTATATGCAATTGTTTTTTGTGATTTTTTGATTTCTAAGTGTGTATTGTGTCTGTTTTAACATTACCTGAAGTTTCATTTAAAAAATTGACCAATTTCCTAATGTTTCCCCATGTTTTCCAACAACAATAGTAAAGTATGCGATACAACTGATCTGTCCTGTGTCATAACCGATATGTATCCATATCCCAAGGGTGTGATACATTACATGATAATGATATGGAAAACATTGGATGAAACTAGTGGAAGAGATCGACAGTTTGTCAGTTTGTTCACCAAAAGGGAATTTTATTTGCGGCCAATGTTTTACATGGTGATGGAAACGTATGCAAGTATGATGACTCCTACTTGGTACTTCTCTTGGACATAGTGACCATCATACTCTATGTGCTTTGAGCTTCTCAAACACTGGAATGGAGGCAATCTTATTCGTGCTAGCATTGTCACCAAATGGAGTTGAAGAAATAATATTGATTCATTAGTCTGTTTTCTCTTTTCCCAACACATGGATTTGTGTCGGGCTTCCACATTTCATTTTGCAATAGTGTGCTTCTACTTTATGGCACTTTAGAAGACCTCTAGGGATGCTAAAAAACTTGTATTGCTGCACCTCCATCTCTGTAGCTTGTACAATTCTATCTTGATTATAATAGAAGGGGATTCCAAAAAAGTGATTAAATGGATTAAAGATGGTTGATTCCCCTGGAGAACATCAAACATGATTGAAGAAGCCTCTGATATTGAATCATGCGACTTATAGAAACTTCACCATTGTGCTTGTTGCTCTTGGTGTTTTTCTGCCATGTGCACTGGTCGGCAAACTCGTAAGGGGTGCACAAGTTAGCTAAGGATGGCATGCATCTGAAAACATTAAAGATTTTGAATATGTGCGAGTGTGTAGAGCTGTCCTCAATATCTTAATTATGGTTTTGGGTTTTAGCAATAGTTTGTGTTTTCAATTTCCGTGTTTCTGTTGCTTTTATCTTCCTTTATTATTATTATTATTTTTTTCATTTTCTTTGAATAAATATTACCCATTCATCAAAAAAAAAAAAGAAAAAAAAAAGAAAAAAAAAAGAAAAAAAGAAAAAAAAAAGAAAAAAAAGAAAAAGAAAAAGAAAAAAAGAAAAGGAAAAAAGAAAAGAAAAAGAAAAGAGAAGAGGAGAAAAGCTTCTATGAATCACATGATTCATCAACTGTACGAGTATGATGGTTCTCTGATGGAGGTTCACCGGGTATATTAATACAATGTACATCAGTTTAGTAGCTCATGAAGGTGCAATTATTGATTGACAATTTGGAAAACATGGGTGATGTTTGTATTTCTAGAAGGATGTCCCCTTATAAAAGTTCAATGTCACTTTATTTAGATTTGAGCTCCTGTGGTGCTAGCATATTTACAATATGTCTGGCAATCGTACCAGTGTTTGAAATATCGGTATCGTGTTATGTATCACTTCCTTGGGATATAGATATGTATCGGTTATCGCACGGGATATATCCTTCGTATCGGGTAATTTGTTGCACCTTTTGGGAAACATGGGGAAACATTGGGAAAATGGTTGAATTTTTCAATGAAACTTCAAGGATTGTTAAAAAAGACCTAAATGCACACTTTTAAACCATAACATCTCAAAAAAGAAGTGCACATAATGGGTTTCCTTTGTATAGGGTCTTAAGCTATGCGCTTTCTAACCGAACTAATGCAACTATATTCAAATCGAATGCATAACATTTAGAGTGTATGTGATGATCATTTCATCAAATACTCGCAAATATTTCAAAATTAGTCTCAATTGACAGCTGATTGAAGGGAAATTTCGAAATTTTTTTTTTTTTTTTTTTAAAATAGTTTTTACTTAAAAATGATTTTAGTTTTTGAAAATTGACGAGGACTTAACAAATCAGTAGACCAGCCCTCAAACATGCTTGATTTCATGGTTGGAGTGAAACATTGCGAGCAATTTAGGAGAAATTTGGGAAATTTCAAAATTTCCCTAATTTTCCCCAAATCAGACCACCTATACCCAAATTTCGAAATTAGAGTGTATGTGATGATCATTTCATCAAATACTCCTAAATATTTTGAAATTAGTCTCAATTGATAGCTAGTTGAAGGAAAATTTTGAAAAAAAACATGGATAACATGAGGAACCAATGGATATCGATATCAAAGCTCCAACTCCATGATTTTTCATGCAAAACATGAAGAACCAATGGATTTATAACCATTTGATACTGATTTAACATAATTTCAACAAAAAAAGGGATCGGAAGTTGAAAATGCTCACTGGATTGAACATGTGGGATATATCAGCACTACCTGTGCATTTCATATCGCACATGTGGTATACAAGATATATCATGGGATATATTGGCCGATATTGTCGATATTTAAAACATTGCATACCACTGATGTCTGCTTTTTGTTGCCATAGAACATACCCACAAAACTTTGGAGACCTTAACACAGTATTTTATCCCACCCAGATCCTTTTGCAAATCTGTTTCTGGAGCTGGATTTCAAGAGAATCAATACCCATGATATCATCACTATGAATCGGTATGTTGACAACATACAGAAGTAAGATAACCATGCCTGATAAGGATGTCTCTGTGAATAGAGAGTCATCAGATGAACTTTTGTCCAATGCGAGCATCTACCAACCTGCAAGTTTGAACTTTTGAAACCATGCCCTGGGTGCTTGTTTAACCCACACAACATTTCTTTAACAGATCAACATTGTCTGACTTCGAGAAAATGATACCCTGGAGGAGTTTATGTGGCTTCAGTTACACCTGTCTATAGATATCTGATTCTGCGAAGGGGACACATTCTTCACATCCATCTGAAATAGTTCCTGCTGTTTTGAGAATGCACTAGTTACAAGTCGAGATGGTGATCATCTTGTATGCAGGCGCATGTCTCCTCGTGGTCTATCCTGTACAATTTTGCAGCCTTGAGCTACCAATCACGCCTTGTATAACTTCAAGTTTGATGGTGTGGACTTTTTACATCTGCGACAAAACTTCATGCATTTTTTTTTTTTTTTTTTTTTTTTTTTTGTAAATATGAATGATTTTTTTCCTTCTATCATATTAATTTAAGGATTTGAGCTTTGTTGTGCTCGAAAACAAATGGAGAAAACCTTACAAAATTCAAGAATATTCTCTTCAGATTATACTTATTCCCTTTCAGAGAGTAACTTTGTTTCTATTTTGTACTCATCTTGGCTAAAGAAATCTCACTGAAACAGTTCATTGCAGTTTGAATGCAGAGAATTTAGAGAGTCAATTCTTGGCGTCATGCCACATCATTGGGTAATCATGAACTTAATCTCTCTCTCTCTCTCTCTCTCTCTCTTCAAGTTTTTGTGTGTGGGCGGTGTTAATTGATTATGCAAACTCTTTATAATCAGGAGAGGAGGGAAGATACCTCTTTTAAGCTGGCACATTTCAGAAGGCATAAAAGGAAAGTATTGAAGAAAACAACTGGGAAGAATCCAGCATACACTTATCATATGCCTGAGGAAAACCATGCTCCAGGGAAGGATTCAACTAATAAGATTCCAGACCTGATTGGAAAAGCTGCAAATTATGCGGGTTCAGCAAAATCCAAGAGGGTAAAATTAAGATTCCAAGATTCTATTATGTACAAATTTGATGTTCTTTGGTTATTTCACGTAGATAATATATTCTTGTATAATATCAACTGTTGGTATTTTTAGGATTGGAATGATAAGCAAGGACATTATGTGATATTCGCTTTAAGCTGGGCTTCAAATTAACTTGAAGGATGCCTTATGATGTCCAATATGATGGTGCACTGTGTTATTATTATCCACCATTCTTTCACATATATTTCTTGGCATAATTACCTTCAAGATGTTTCTACGTATCAACTGAGAACCAATCTCTCGACGCTCATTTATAAGCTTAATTGCCCGATCCTTCTAAAAAAGTGCTGCTTCCAGTTAGAATTCTGCTTTGGACTCACTCTCCAGCTCCTGTTTATACTAGTTTTATTATTATTATTATTTTTTAATTTTATGAAATAGATATTTCCCTGTTCCTGCACCTGGATCTGTGGTTGTCTTCATTCATGCTTCGTGCAATTGTAGTTCTAAGTGACAATGCACAAAAGCTTTATTACCAGCCTCTCTTACTTCCATATCTAAATATTTCTTTGAATCAGCTGGGATGATAATATTTTATTACTATCTTTTTTCCCTGATAGATAACAATGATCAAAATTATTAAAAAAAATGAGAAAAACATCTCGAAAAGGGGTAAAGGCTGCCCCCACTTCAAGATTCCTATATAGGGTGCCCTCACTCACTATTCTGTTTATGATGATCTGTTTGTGATGGTTGGTGTCAAATATCACGTGTATTAGGGAAACAAATTCAATCATACTACATCGTGTGGATTAAAACATCATGATTAATATGTATACTCATAATGATGCACGGTTGACAGGCATCTCATTGGATTGTCCTGTATTAGTGGTTTCTCTTGGTAAGGGGTTCACTATTTATTGAACCCGTGTCTTGGAAACTTGTGCATGGATGTTAGTGTGGGGTAGTTCTGTTTTGATCATTGTTCGGAGTATCCCTGATATTATTGAAATATCCCCGATATTATTCGTATCTCTAGCTCAACGATATCAATAGCACTAGTAACGATACCGATAACACTGTTAGTCTTAGAAATTCTAGGTATTGGCGATGTATTGCCAAGTAACGCCAATGTATCGATATTGCCAATATATCGCCAATTTTTTCGACTGTGTAAATTCCAGGTGTTGCTTGTATTGTCGATATTTTCAACTATGTGCATTCCAAGTGTCGCTTGTATCGCCATTGTATTGACGATATTTCAGCAATATCGCTAATGTATCGATATCGCCAAAAAATTGTTTATTAAAAAAATTTCTATTCAAAATTTTTTGATGGGCACACATGGTTGTATGCAATGTTCAAATTGTTGACGATAATATTGATCATATTGCTATATTTTCGTTATCGACATATTTCCCTTATCTCAATATGGGCGATATCGAAACCACGGTCTTTCATTTTCTTTCCAATTGTTGATGATTTCTTGACGAAATATCGTTTGTCAATATTATGAAATATCGATGGATGTTTGGATGGAAGGTTGGATGGATGGTTGGTTGGATAGATGGGATGGTCGGATGTATAGACAGGATGGATGGGATGGTTGGACTAGTTTCTTACAACAACACATGCTTTTAGGCTCTTCTTAAATGAAAACTTAATTATGTATGCATTCTTTTTGCAATTTTTTTGATTCCTAAATATGCAAATTGAGTATTTTAGCATTTCTTGAAGTTTCACCGAAAAATTCCCTGTTTCCCCCATTCCAATGTTCCCCGCATTTCTGATTACTAGCAATAGTATCACCGATATCAATATTGTTTTTGTATCCCTGGCTAGTGAAACTTGTAGCGATACTAATTACTCCAAACACTGGTTTAGACTACCTATCCCCTCATGTGCAGCTTAGACTTTGGAATATCTTTAAGAAAATAAAAGATTTTTAGATCTACTTGTGAATTGTGATCCACATTTTTTTTTGAGGAAGGTCTGATGGCATTTTCATAATTTCTTCGGAAACCTTTGCTCAATCATTTCCCTTTGTCTGCTTATCAAGTTTAGCTTGAAACTTAATTGTCAGTAATTCCTCCTGTTGTTTTTCATCCTCTAGTTGCTACTTCTTCCTTTGCTCTTTTCTTATTTTTCTTAATTTTTGTTCTCTAAAACAAAAGCTGTGCTGTATGCCTAAATGGAGTCCTTGGTCTCTTCTTGTTTGTGTTTACCAAACCAAGATTTTTGCCATGGGCTTCAATGGAGTTGAATACAGTGATTTCCTCATCTCACGTAACTTTTAGGAGCCTGTTTATAGTTTGTGACACTTATCCATAATATATTTAGTTTCATTTTGTTTATACTAAATGATGCGGACATCACTCCACCACTTTGTACATATCCGAGACGTAGGCGTCGACAGGCTACATCAACACTTTCACTTTGGCCAGGCGACTAATGGTGATCACCAGTGGTCATCGGCGAGCATTAGAACAACATGGATGACATGGATCATATTTGGAGATCATCTCACCGTTGATTGTGGTCTACATGATTGTCCATCCATCAGATCGCCTTGTGTCCCATCATGGGGCAATCCGATGGTTGGATTATGTTGGACCATTTTGTCAGTTAGTTCTTTTATGTTACTTGATGATATGGACATTTTAGTTTGTGATTGGACTTTTGGGAGGGTAGATTAGACTTTTTACTTTTTAGGACATAATGAGTATTTTTGCTTTTGTTACTAAAAGGGTAGAATTATCATTTGAACCAAATTTTGCTATAAAATAAAGCAAGAGGGGACGTCCAACCCTAATTGTGAATTTGGAGAAATTTCTGAGGAGGCTTTGTAGAGATCCTTTCATTATTTCATCTTCCTTCATCATTGTGAAGGCTAGATTTTTGGATAGAAGCCTAGAGGGTGTGAAGCCACTCTATCCTTTGTCCCTAAGATCCTTCGTCTTTCAATTCATGCTTGATGGTTTGTAGGTGATAGATTCCTTTGAATCTTCAAATCCAAAAAGATAAGATTTTATGTTTCATTGTCCTCTCTTGAAATTTTTTTTTTTTTTACCTGATCCTAAGGGCCACCTTAGTCCTTTCCCATTATTATCGAAATTGACTCATGCGTGGATTTCAAAATTTCACCTATTGAGCCCGGATTATTCCTATGCTAGTTGGAAGATCTTTATCTTCCTTGGGCCCTATTTTCCGAGCGTTTTGTTTGGTCAAAGGGCTGATGACTGTGATTTGGCCTTAGATCTTACCCCTCATCTCTTGGGCTTCACGTTGTTTGCATGTGCATCAGGTTTAGCTTGGTGATTTTCTTTTATATAACTTTGATTTTATATTAAATCTCAGTCACATAGCCGGATTTGCATCATTCTACATCAAATCTTGGTATCAAAGCCAAGTTTAGCATTGGAGTCCTTTTCACGCATATCACATGTTCGATTGTATGCATCTAGAATACGCTGTGTCAAGTTTCTTGCATAAATATAAATTCAGCATTTGCATCATATCCAATCGAGTCCTGCATTATAAAATATGCAGTTACAACACTTTATCGGAATTTACTGTGCAAATCTGAATTTTATTGCAATCTGGAATTTTTGTACAACTTTGAATTTCTGTGCAAATCTGAATTTTATTGCAATCTGAAAATTCTATGCAAATTTGAATTCCTGCGCAAATCTGAATTTTATTGCAATCTGAAACTTTTGTGCAAATCTGAAACTTTTGTGCAAATATGAATTCCTGCGCAAATTTGAAATTTATTGCAATATGAAAATTCTGTGCACATTTGAATTTCTGCGCAAATCTGAATCTTATTACAATCTGAAAATTTTGTGCAAATCTAAAATCTAGCCCAAATATGATTGTCTGTACATATCTGGAATTCCAGCACAATCAGGAATTCGGGTGCGACTGAAAATTTGTGTACAACAGAAAATTATCCAATTTGCTGAATTTTCTGTGTATTGCAGAGGATTCTGCACATTGTTGAACTTTCTACGTACAGCTGAATTTCTATAGCTTGCAGAATTTTCCTCTGCATAGTTGTTGATTCACGCCGTTTATACCGATCATGCGATTGTGATTTTCAGATTCGTGTCCTCAATTGTTGTCAGTTCCCTAATCTTATATGCCCACTAGATCCGGCTGCAACATTGGACTAAACGCGACCATGAGTCTAGAGCAATTGAATGAAACCCTTAATGTGGTTATGGGGTACCTTGACAAGATCGAAGCCCACAACAAGGCCACAACGAGCAAATTATTATGTTGGCTGGTCGAGTCACCTCGGTAGAAGTGCCCCGTCAGGTAAACCCCAACACTGGGGATGATGCCCATTCATAGGCAGGTGATCAAGTCGATGCACACATTGGTCATAATGTGGTTCGGTAAGGTAACGGTGGTGCACGTGGGAGGAATGTGGTTCGTCAAATTCCACTCCCACCCGTGGATCGACGTGACCTTCATGAACCAGATGAGCGGATCATGAAAAGCGTGAAAATTGAGGCCCCTAGCTTCGATGGTTGCCTTGACCCAAAAGCCTTCATCGACTGGATGGTGGGCATGGTCCACTATTTTGAGTGGTATGATATGTCCGACGACCGGCGGGTGAGGTTTGCAAAGATGAAGCTAGAGGGGCAAGCCAAAATGTTCTGAACAATCACGGAGAGGCGGATGGAAAGGGCAGGATAGGCTCCCGTGACTCATTGGGGAGAGATGAAGGAGATCTTGAAGGAGAAGTATGTGCCCTATACATACTGTTAGAGGCTGATGGTCTAATGAGTTTCCCTACATCAAGGGACCATGTCTCTGGCTGATTACATCGCTAAATTTGAGGAGTTTATGATGCGGTGTGAAAGTGAGGAGAACCCGTTAAGCATATTGTCTCGTTTTCGAATGGGCCTCTGATCGGAAATAAGACAAGGTTTCCATCTCCGCCAGATTACTACCTTAGTGGAAGTGTATTAGGCGGCCCAGGAGATTGAGTTGTATTCCTGACCACAGTATGGAGGGGGGTTTGATTCCTGTACTTCTTCTGCCAGGACTAATAGCCAGGCCAACAAATCCAATTTCGGGAACCAAACCAAAACTCAGGGGTCTCAGCCTAACCCTAGAGATGTGAAAGGAAAGGGCATAACTGGTTCTAGCTCTAGGGGTAATAACTCCGTACAGTGTTATAACTGTTAAGGATTCAGGCATTTTGCAAGTCAATGCCAAAGGGTAAGACCCTTCTACTTGACGAGTGTGAAGAGGACGACGATCAGGGTGATGAGGAAGAAGTGGTGTACTAGCCCGAGACTGTCCCTAGTGATGAGGATTATGATGAGGGAGAGGACACGCCATTGGCTGTTGTTCGTTGCGCCATAGCATGTCCTAAAGTTAACGATGATTGGCGTCGAGCTACAATTTTTTTCACCTATGCAAAATGTGGGAATAAGGCATATAAGGTAATAGTAGACAGTGGTAGTTGTTCGAATGTTCTTTCCACTAGAGCCGTAGAGCGACTGGGGTTGAAGCCCGAACCCCACCTTCAGCCTTTTAAGGTGTCTTGGGTCGATGTGACCTCGGTGGCAGTCACCCAGCGGTGTCTTGTGCCTATTCAGTTTGACCTGTACACTGACTCGTTGTGGTGTAACGTCATGCTTATGGATATTGGACACATCATTTTGGGCTGACCTTGGCTTTTTGACCGTGATGTTACGATCTAGGGTCACTCAAATGTATGTACCTTTGTCCACCAAAGCAAGAAGGTTGTATTGGTCCCCTCGCCCCCCCAAGGGTCCAAGTCATAAGAAGAATGAAGGACGATCAAATGGGCCAAAGGAGGGCACGAGTTCACAGTCTAAGTCTCTTCACGTTATTAACGTTAGAGAATTTGAGCGGGAGACTACGACTAGTTCTAAGGTGTATGCCCTAGTGGCCAGAGAGGCCACCCCAGAGGTCAACATTGAGAGGCCACAGAGGCCAGTCCATTGTTAGATGAGTTCGGGGATGTTTTCCTTGAGGATTTACCGGACGCACTCCCACCAATGTGAGACATTCAGCATGCCATTGATCTCGTACTGGGGGCCACTCTACCGAACCTTCCCAACTATCGGATGAACCCAACAAAACACACGAAATTAAAGAAGCAGGTGGATGAACTTCTATGAAAGGGTTTCATAATGGAGAGTATGAGTCCGTGCGCGGTGCCCATGCTTCTCACACCAAAGAAAGATGGCACTTGGCGCATGTGTATGGATAGTCGCACCATCAACATGATTACCGTTAAGTGTCGGTTTCCCATACCGCGACTTGACGATGTGCTTGATATGATGGCTGTCGCTAAAATATTCTCTAAGATTGACCTCAAGAGCGGGTATCACCAAATCCGCATTCGCCCGGGTGATGAGTGGAAGACAACCTTTAAGATGAAGGAACAGGCTATATGAGTGGCTAGTCATGCATTTTGGCTTGACTAATGCCCTGGGTACATTTATGCGAGTGATGACCAAGTGTTGAGACCTTTCATCGGAAAGTTCCTACTAGTATATTTCGATGATATTCTCATCTATAGTTTTACTAAGGAAATACATCTCAACTACTCGAGGCAAGTCTATGGGATTTTAAGGGCAGAGAAGTTGTATGCAAACCTTAAGAAGTGCACGTTCATGTCTGATATGGTTGTCTTCTTAAGGTTTGTTGTGTCTAGAGATGGTATGTCTGCCGATCCTGAGAAAATCAGGGTGATAGTGGTATGGCCTGAACCACAGAATATTCACGAAGTCCGTAGCTTTCATGGCTTAGCGACTTTTTATAGACGGTTCATTAGAGGATTCAACTCCATTATGGCTCTCATTACTGACCGCATAAAAAAAAGGTGAGTTTAAATGGACAAAGCTGCCTCTAGGGCATTCAAGGAGATTAAGGGCAAGATGACAGAGGCTCCTGTCATGTGACTTCCCGACTTTTCTAAAGTCTTTGAAGTTGTGTGTGACGCCTCTGGAGTGGGTATAGGTGGTGTGCTCAGTTAGGAGGGATATCCCGTTGCATTCTTCAGTGAGAAGTTAAATGATGCAAGGCAACGTTATTCCTCCTATAACAAAGTTCCATGCGGTAGTGCAATCCTTGCGGCATTGGCGACACTATCTATTACCGCAAGATTTTCTCTTGTTTTCTGACCACGTGGCCTTGCGTTATCTTGGCTCTCAGAAGAAGTTGAACCCCAAGCATGCTAAATGGGTTGAATTTCTTCAAGAGTATACATTTGTGCTCAAGCACAAGGCTGGAATCGAGAACAAACTTGTGGATGCCCTCAGTTGGAAGGTGGCAACGCTCTAGTCCCTGCACGTAGTGGTTATAGGGTTTAAGCGTATGAGAGAGGAGTACTTGTCGTGTCCAGACTTCGGAGCCTTGTACGCCTATCTTGTGGAGGGATAGATTGGGAACGATCAAAGGTTTGCCTTGAGTGATGGGTATTTGTTTAGAGGCGATAGGCTTTGTATACCTCGCACTTCCCTCCGAGATTTTTTAGTTTGGGAGTTACATGCGGGAGGGATCGCAGGTCATTTTGGTCGTGACAAAACCATCGCCCTTGTGGAGGATCGTTTCTATTGGCCAAGTCTCAAGCGAGACGTGGCTAGGATCATTGGGTAGTGTCGTACTTGTCACCTGACAAAGCAAAAGAAGCAGAACACAGGATTATATACACCTTTGCCAGTACCACATGCTCCGTGGTAGGACCTTAGTATGGATTTTGTGCTCGGATTACCACGGACTATCAGGAAGCATGACTCCATCTTTGTGGTTGTGGACTGATTTTCAAAAATGGCCCATTTCATTCCATGCTCAAAGACATCTGATGCCTCTCATGTTGCCAGGATTTTTTTTGATGAGGTCGTTCGTTTACGTGGGTTGCCTACGACCAGTGTCCGACCGTGATGTAAAGTTTATGAGTTACTTTTGGAAGACACTATAGCACATTATGGGCATACGACTCTTGTTTTCGTCGGCCTATCATCCACAGACTGATGGGCAAACAAAGGTCGTGAATCGTAGTTTGAGGAATTTGTTGCGGTGTCTGGTAGGTGAGCATATTAGGACATGGGATGCAGTCTTATCCGTGGCAGAGTTTGCATATAATTCATCAGTCAATAGGTCTATAGGCATGAGTCCATTCGAGGCCATCTATGGCTACACCTAGGAACCCTATAGATCTTATTCCCTTGTCAGTATCTTGTTGTCCTTCTGAGTCAGTATCATCATTTGCGCATTTCATCCATGAATTGCATGCTGAAATTAGATGTAGGATCAATGCAAGTAATGAAAGTTACAAACTACATGTTGATTCACATCACAGACAACGTGAGTTCAATGTCGGTGACTATGTGATGATCCGACTTAGGCCTGAACGGTTTCCTTCGGGTACCGTTAAGAAATTACAAGCACGCAGCGCAGGACCTTACAAAATCCTTAAGAGAATGGGTCCCAATGCGTACATGATAGATCTTCCATTGGACATGGGTATCAGTTTGACATTTAATGTGGAAGATTTGATGTCTTGCCCAAATCCTCACTTTAGTTCCCCTATTGACCATCACCTTGTCCCGTATCCCCCCTATGATTCTTGGCCCCATTCTGACCCATGTTCCTAGCCTCTACCACCTATTCCATTAGCACCTGAACGGAAGGAGAAGGTATAGACGATTTTGGATGAGCAGGTGGTTTCCACTCGCCATGGTGGATATCAGAAGTTTCCAGTCAAATGGAAGAATCGACCTACATCTGACAACACTTGGGTTACAGAGACTGAGCTACAACAGATAGATCCAGATATTCTCGAACAGTACTGGAGCTTTATTTCGCTAGAGGCGAATTCTTCCCACCTGGGGAGAATTGATGTGGACATTACATCACCACTCCGTACATATCAGAGACATAGGCGTCGACAGGCTACATCAGTACTTTCACTTTGGCTAGGCGACTAATGGTGATCACCAGTGGTCATCAGCGAGCATTAGAACAACAGGGATGGCATGGATCATATTTGGAGATCATCTCACCATTGATCGCGGTCTACATGATTGTCCATCCATCGGATCGTCTTGTGTCCCATCATGGGGCCATCCGATGGTTGGATTATGTTGGACCACTTTGTCAGTTAGTTCTTTTATGTTACTTGATGATATGGACATTTTAGCTTGTGATTGGACTCTTTTTTTTTTTTGGGGGGGGGGGGTTGATTAGACTTTTTACTTTTTAGGACATAATGGGTATTTTTGCTTTTGTTACTAAAAGGGTGGAATTGTCATTTGAACCAATTTTTACTATAAAATAAAGCAAGAGGGGACGTCCAGCCCTAATTGTGAATTTGAAGAAATTTCTGAGGAGGCCTTGTAGAGATCTTTCTTCCTTTCATCTTCCTTCATCGTTGTGAAGGCTAGATCTTTGGATAAAAGCGTAGAGGGTGTGAGTGTGAAGCCACTCTATCCTTCGTCCTTAAGATCCTTCCTCTTTCACTTCATGCATGATGGTTTGTAGGTGGAAGATTCCTTTGAATCTTCAAATCCAAAAAGGTAAGATTTTATCTTTCATTGGCTTCTCTCTCTCTCTCTCTCTCTCTCTCTCTCTCTCTATATATATATATATATATATATATATATATATATATATATATATATATATATATATTACTTGATCCTAAGGGCCACCTCAGTCCTTTCTCATTATTATCGAACCCAACTCATGCGTGGATTTCAAAATTTCACCTATTGAGCCCGGATTATTCCTATGCTAGTTGGAAGATGTTTATCTTCCTTAGGCCCTATTTTCCAAGCGTTTTGTTTGGTCAAAGGGTTGATGACTGTGATTTGGCCTTAGATCATACCCGTCATCTCTTGGGCTTCACGTTGTTTGCATGTGCATCACATTTAGCTTGGTGATTTTCTTTTATATAACTTTGATTTTATATTAGATCTCAGTCACATAGCTGGATTTGCATCATTCTACATCACTAAATTTTGTAGCTGAAACTATCGGCCTGTAAGTGGAATCATTTGTCAAATAGGGGTCATATCACTCAAAGGCAATCCTCTAAAACCTTCTGATTCATTTTATATCATTGTTTAAATGCCTGAGCAGTTTTTGTCATCGGATAGAGAAGTTGCAGAGGAAGTTCCTTTGGAGAGGGATGAAAGACCGGAAAAAGTTCCATCTGGTGGATTGGAAAGAGGTGTGTAAAAGCAGGAGGATATAGGCTTGGGTATTAGGAATTTGAAGGGAATGAATTGTGCGTTGATCGGGAAGTGATTGTAGAGGTTTGGGTGTGAAGAGAATCTGTCGTGGAAAAGAGTAATTATTGGGAAATATGGTGTTAAAGAGGGATGATGGTTTAAAGAATCATCTCTTTATAGGACATCAGGGGTGTGAAAGCGAGTAATGTGGGAGTGGGAAGATTTTAAAAAGGAGTTCCTTTTGAAGTGGGAGATGGATCTAGAATAAAATTTTGGGAAGATCCGTGGCGTGGAGGGATCCCTATTGTGGAAGCTTATTGTTGCATCTATTGCATCTTCTTAAAAAGAATGCTAGTGTTTCAACTTGTTTCAGTTGGGATGAAAGGGTTTGGTTTTGTGTTCCAGCTTTCTATCAGAAATTTTGGATGCGGAAATAGAAGAATTCGCTCGGCTCCAGGAAAGGATGCAACTGTGTGCTCTTTATCCAGACAAGAAAGATGCAATTATTTGGAATTATGAATCAAAATGTGCCTTGTCGGTTAGATCCTACAAGAAGCTTCAAAGGAAGGAGATTCCATAGGAAGACCAGAAGCTCAAATCTGGTGTTTCCTCGGTGCCCCAAAGGTGGTATCATTTTGATGGATGTAGTAAAAGGAAAGTTGCTCACCATGATCAGCTCCATAATTCCATAAAAGAAATATGATAATCACAAATGCATGCATTGTGTTTGGGGGCAAAGGAGATGTAATCACCTCTTAATGGCTGCTGCAATTTGGAGTGTGTTGGGGATGTTCGGGGTGACGTGCGTGATGCCAGAGCTATTTCAAGCGCTTCTTCTTGCATGTAAGGGTCAATCTTTTTACCAAAAAAAAAAAAAAAAAAGAAAAAAAGAAAAGAAAAGAGGATGACGCTTTGGACATTGGGTTACTTGGCATTGATTTGGATAACATGGAATGAAAGAGATAACAGAATTTCCAGTTAGTCGGAATAGTGGTAAGGATGGTCCACAGAGGCAAAGGCCTTATTGCGGAGTGGGCATTTGTGAATGATCCAGGGTTCAATCCTTGGTGTTACCTTTCAAAAGGAAAAAGGGAAATAAAAGAAACAGAATTGATATGATTGAATGGAAATGTGCTGAATGTTTTAAATATCGACGTTATCGGCCTATATATCCCACGATATATCTTGCATCCCACTTATGCGATACAAAATGCACAGGTAGTGCCGATATATCCCACATTTTTGATCCAGTGAACATTTTCAATCTCTGATCCCTTTTTTTTTTAAATTTTTTTTATTTTTACCGTTGAAATTATGTTAAAACAGTGTCAAATGGTTACAAATCCATTAGTTTTTCATGTTTTGCATTAAAAATCATGGAGTTGGAGCTTTGATTTTGATATTCATTGGTTCTTCGTATTTTCCATGCTTTTTTTTTTTCCCGAAAATTTCCTTCAAACAACTGTCAATTGAGAATAATTTCGAAGTATTTAGGAGCATTCTATGAAACGATCATCATATACACTCAAATTTCGAAATTTGAGTATAGATGGTCTGATTTGGGAAATATTAAAAAATTTCCCAATTTCTTCTAAATTGCTTGCAATGTTGCATTCCAAACATGAAATGAAGCTTGTATAAGGGCTGACCTATTGATTTGTTATGTCCTTGTCAATTTTTTGAAAATAAAAATTACTTTTTAATTAAAAATTAATAAAATATATTAAAATATATTTTTTCCCCAAAATTTCGCTTCAACCAGCTGTCAATTGAGACCAATTTTGAAGTATTTAGGAGTGTTTGATGAAATGATCATCGCATACACTCTAAATGTTGTGCATTCAATTTGAATATAGTTGCATTAGTTCTGTTAGACATCGCATAGCTTAGGACCCTATACAAAGGAAACCTATTATGTACACTTCTTTTTTAAGATGTTATGATTTAAAAGTGTGTATTAGGGTGATGCAGGACATGAAATTCGAATATGATGTGCAAGATTTTCAGGCTTTAGGTCACGTTAGTTCAAAAACAATTTAACAATATTCCATATCCCATACAAAAGTTCAAGCATTCAATCAAGGGGAATCTATGCAGGCCCAGGCCTACACAAGCTAGGGCTGGATCAATCAAAATTATAGACCAAACAATAATCAGAGGTGGGTAAATTTAGCCACACATGCACATAAATAATTCTCCAGTCCAAGGGATTCACAGATTTCAATTCGGGGAGCCCTAAGGTTGAAGAAAGGGCATAAAATTGGGGATTTGAGTAATTTAGGGTTAGGGTTAGGGATTATGGGTGTTAGAGGGGTGAAAGAGAGGAGAGAGACGAACCGGAAAAGCGTCACATGCGTGGACAACGGAGAAGACCGGGACGCATGTGTGCTGGAGGTGTCCCGCACGTGTGTGGGGCCCACAAATCGGAAAACGACCACCTTGGCCCTGGTCGGCCAAGGGTGGGCCACAAAACCTCCAAATTTCAGCCTGATCCGATGCACGGTCTGTGGGTGGTGCTCCAACGAAGTTTCAGCCCTCCTGCAGGGCTAGATTCTGGAAATCTGCTGTAGAGAGAAAAACAGCTGCAATAGAGGATAGATTTGAAGCGTAGATGATTGTAGGAGAAGAGAAATATGAATGGTAGAAGGTGGGGGCGAATCGGGATAGGTGTGGCTTCGCACCACGGTAGTCAGCCCTTCGAGGAATTTAGAGTTTCACATCCAATTGAATCTCCACAACTCAGAAATTTAGAGGAGCAGAAAAACGCAGAAATTTTATTAACCTTCAATGAGAAAAAAGACTACAAGGGGTGCCTATTTATAATAAAACCCTACATCCCAAAAACCCCGCCATGTGTGCAATCTAGACGAAGTAATAAAAAATAACAACTAATCAAAGCAATCTAAACCGTCCATGATATTCCTAATAACAATAATAAGCAGAACCCAAAGTACTAGATTAATTAGAATAGTGGGCCACGATCATGAGAACCCATGGTGGGATCCACATAACTATCGGGTCCACTCCAACGAACCAAAACGCAGTTCTCTAACTAGGAGGCCTTCCTTGGACGTCGTCATCGATCCAGATCGATGCTGGGGCCCTCCTTCTCGCGTACATGGGGGGGGGGGGGGCGTGATGTCCCCATCATAGGGTATTTTTTTCATTGAAAAATTCAACCATTTTCCCAATGTTTCCCCATGTTTCCCAAAAGTTGATAAATTACTGGATACAAACGATGTATCCCGTGCGATAATTGATATGTATCTGTAGCCCAAGGGTGCAATACTTAACGTGATACCGATATTTCGAACACTGCTGACTACAACGTACTTGATGGCCTTATATAAGCAAAAGAGGCACTATACTCTTTATTCTAACTCAAACTAGGAAACTTTTATGAAATAGTAAAAATTACTGCAAATAGTAGAGGATGTCTAATCCTACCCATACTCATAAACAACCCTTAGATGACTAAAACAAAGACTTGGGACTACAACTGAGAGTCTTAAAACACTAAAAATAGAAAAAACTGTAACTCATTAAAAATGGTAAGTACTAACTTTGGAATCAAATTTGACCCCTAAAACGATCGAATTTTGCAAACTCATTCGGGGGCTTGTCGGTAGCTTTCCAACGACATATTATACACACGAATCCGATAACTGGTTGCAAAGTTATGACAGCTGGAAGCCATGCGTATGTAGGTTGTTTTCACCCTAGATCAAGCTTTTCTGCCTGATTTCTATCGATCCCGCCCATCCATGAAGTCATCCTCAACCTGTTCTATGTCAGAAAATGCCTGATTGAAGTTGAAAGAATTGAAAACTTGTGAAAGGAAGGTGGGAAGGACAAATGGGAGACTGCACAATAATCCAGGATGGATTATTCAAGCATCAGTTCTTGTGAGATCTGTGAAGGGACATGTGAGACACTATGAAGTCTGTGCTGAGATGAATTTGCGGGTAGATCACTTCTATTGTTCCATCCATTATTTACAGTAGGGACCTATTTAATTGCTGTGAATTCCTGTTTCTGCTGCTATTTCTATTATTTTGGAGAGTTTGGAGGTTCTCGTCTTCATCATTAGAGAGCTATTGCTTCTAGAGATTTTCGAGGTTGTGTTGTTGAACCTGCACTCTCGAGTTGCATTTGGTTCGCTAAATCCATTCCATCAAGATAGAGTTCGTTTTGTCCCAGGGGAGTAATTAGTGTTTCTACCTGTTGCTTTTGTTCAGCTCCTCGCTGAACTGTTGGTCATGCTTGAGAACTGAAGGTGCTTGTGGAAGTTGGATTTTGATTTTCTACTTGTAATTATACTTTCTGTTGCCTTGCACAATACCAAGTTGAAATTACATCCTTGTTAATTCAGATTAGTATTGCTCTTTTCTACAAACTTTGTAAGCCTACTATATTGCATGTTGATGAAGGTGAACCTTTGCATCTGTGGTGATGGCCTCAAGTTTATAATGTTGAGGTCAGAGGTTCACACTTTGCCCTTTCCTATCCCAAAAAATATAGTGCAAGCCATTGCTCATGATTTATATGTGCAATTTTCATATGCCTGTAGATTAATTTGGATTTGCGAATACTTTTCAGTTCTCACAACTTGCTTATTTTATTAATGCAGAGGTTACCTTATGTTCCTACAATTACAAATCATACTCAACTTTGGTGGGTTCCTAATGTGATTGTGGCGCATGAAAAAGAAGGCATAGAGGCTGTTCATTTGGCCTCTGGTCGCACTATTTGTAAGGTAAAAAAGACAACATTTTCAATTAGTTATTTTATTAGCTTGTCTATTTTCCAAATGAGTTGAGTTTGTCTGGAAAAATATCACACCATTAGAGGGGACTGTTGAAACCTTCATTCTTGCTGTTATTTAAACAAGAGTGGATCTTCTTGCTTATGAGGCTGTTGTGTTCACACCATTGGATTTCAGACCATTATCCTTTATGTAACTTGAGGAAATGTTTTTCTGTTTGTTAATCGCTGAAGGTGGTTTTATGCCTTGCTCCTTGATAAGCATTCTGATAGAATAAAAGCGATTTCACACTCCACTTAGGATTTAGACTTTGACATGTGAAGCATATTGGAATCAAAAGCAAAGTAAATTCTGATTTTAGGCAAAAGAGAAGAAGAGAACAAATGGACAATAAAGAGAAAATGATCAGCCCCCTACCTCTCTTTTGCCAACGGAGGAAGAAGATGATAGCCACATTCATCTTTCTAGAAGCTTTGGCCTCCCTAGTCTCTCACTCCCAAACCCAAACATTCAAATCTCTGGAGAAGGACAACAGAGCCTTCTTATGCTCCCCATAAACCCTAGCACTGAAGTGAAGATAATGGTGAATTAGGGCTATCCGTTGGGCATGGGATCCTTGTGGGGTTCATGTGGATTCCAATGTTGGTTGATGTCCAAAGTGCCTCTCAATAACTAAGGGATCCATCACTTCCTTTATGTTGTAAGAGGGGTCTTTTAGGCATTTCTTGACCCATATTGCTGCACACATTACACCTATCCCTCTACCCATCCACTACCTTCTATCAAGCAGGCCCAAGCATCACATTTGGGCGCACTATATGCTCATCCATAGCAAGCAGCCATCAACATCCTTTCAAAAACGAAAATGATTTCGGTTGGGTAAAAACATGTTTTAGAAAATGTCCTTTGATAAAATGATGTCAAACTGTGATGGTCTTCACGTAGTTAGTTTTCCGAGAGAACTATCATGTGGATCCCTTTCAAATATGCATGGGCATGCTCTGCCTCTCTTTGGGGGAAGGATATGAATAAAAGATATACAGTACAAACTGGGGAAGGATATGAATAAAAGATAATACATAATAAATTATGAGCAAAATCATATTGTGAATATGGAAGGGAATGAGATGCCTTGGGATCATCTTTTTTCTTTCCTGTGCTGTCAAAACCTCTTTTTCGCCATAAAAAAAAAAAAACATAAAATTCTTTCTTGAAGTTTGGGAAAATTTATCTTTATAATGTGCAAGCATTCTGTTGAGTTATTTATTTATTTTTTGAAGACACAGGGTGTCTCCACCTCTTTTTTGAAGTAAGACTAATCCCTGCGGATACATGCAATCACCCACAATTGAGTTATTTATTTATTTAGTTGTACTAGATGAAAAATATTGATTGGCAAGCATTCTGTTGAGTTATTTATTTATTTATTTAGTTGTACTTGATGGAAAAACATTGATGTTATTTAAACTATTCCTTTCATAGGTTTGGTCAACAACTTGTTGGATTCTACCGTTGTTGATTCTGTATATTTGTGGAGTTTAAGGTTGCAGGGTCTCAATTTTGTGTCTTATAATTTCTAGACCTACTGTCAAAGTTCCTCATGGTTGGCATGGTGATGAATGTGACTTAAAAAAAGAAAAGAAAAAGAAAATAAGCAAAAATGGTGTAGTATGATTTTTTAGACAGTTATTTACTCAATATAAAAAATATTTCTTTAATTTGCTCATTTCTGATGTTGATGCATTTGAAACTATATTGGTTTCATTCCTTGTATTTTTCGCTAACAGTAAATCAGTTTGCCATAATCTTTTTGTGCTATATTTGTACCTGTGTATTTGTGGTATGTGATGGAAAATTTTCTTATTGCTTTTGTTGCCAGCTTCATCTTCAAGAAGGCGGCCTCCATGCTGATATTAATGGAGATGGGGTTCTAGATCATGTTCAGGTGCACGAATCTCTTAACCATTTTCTGCAGTATCTTTACTTGATATTTCCTATATAATGGAAGCTAGAATTGCGCAATAGCCAACTCTAAGAGCCTTAGATGTCTAATTGGACTTCACAAAGACCAATCACAACAAAAACTGCCATACCGTACAACATCCTCAAGTTGTCACTCCAGGCCATCTTGACTTGCGAGTTTTATATTTTTCTTTCAGATGAGGACTGTTTGGTTCTCCTTGCAATTCTTGATTCAGCATCTTATCGTATTCTATAGCATCCTCTCAGTTTTCTTTTAATTCGATTTTCATGAAAGATGTCATCGCCGTCATCATCATCCAAACCTTATCCCAATTATTGGGGTTGGCTAGACGTCCTGTTCCGCCATTCCACTTTGGCAATGGCCATACCTTCAGTTACACCATTTGTCATCAAGTCTTTCATTACTACCTCCACTCACGTCCTTTTGGGCCTTTCCCTTCCCCTTTTAGAGCCTTCAACTTGTACCCACTCCTAACCGGCACGCTTCTTGGTTTCAGTTGCACATTATCAAACCATCTAAATCTACTTTCCCTCATCTTATTGCCTATTGGTGTTACTCCTAAGTTCCTTCAAATGCATTTATTTCTAATTCGATCCTTCCTCGTCTTGCCATTTACCCATGTAAACATTCTCATTTCAGCTACACATCCAATAAACATGTTGTCTCCTAACTGCCCAACATTCTGTCCCATAAAGCATGGCTTCCTATAAAATTTCCCTTTCAATTTGAGTGGTACATGATGATCACATAAAACTCCAAGACACATCCATTTCTTCCACCTAGCTCGGATTCTATGGGCGTGTTCCTTCTCAATCTCTCCACTCATGAATTACTGATTCAAGGTATCGAAAGTGGTCATGTGGGGAACTTCTTGGTCAACAATCTTAAGTAATTCATCATTTTCATTGTTACTAAAATTGCATCCCATATACTATGTTTTAGTCCGACTAATTTTAAATCTTTTGATATTTAAATTCTAAAGCACTCCCTTCACAAATCTAGTGTTATGTTTATGCCATCTATAAAGTCCTTGCATGTTTGGCCAAAGGCACACCTCCACAGTTTCAAAAATATACTTCAGCGCATCAGAACATGCAAGGACATTATGGACCTTGCTGCTATAACACTTGGTAATTATTTGTAACATTTACTTTTATCTATGAACTTTTTGAAACTCTAATAACTGATAATTGCTTTTCTAGTTTAACACTAAGAAAAAAGAATCTCCTATTCATTTGAAGATGATTATTTTTTTTTTTTCGAATAGTGATGAAATTTTTATTAAAAAAACCCCGAAGGCATGAAAAGCTACAAAAGCCCCAAAGGAGGCTAAAAGAGCCTCTATATCAATATTTAAAGTAAATGCCCAGGCTTTAACATTCACATTAGGCCAGTTGACCATCCCGAACGATGACCCGCACTTGTCTCTGAAGCGGCGATTGTTCCCTTCACCCCATATGGACCAAAGACGCACTAATAGGGACAATCTCCACAAAAGCTTCCTTTTCTTATCGTGGTCACCTCCATGCTAAGCTTGCAACTGAGAAGCAGCAATATTGAAGATGGTATCTGGATTGCTTTTCATTGAGACAATTGCATTACAGTTTATAAAGTTATACAATATTAATTACAGAGATGTTTTTGCCAGATTTCTGGAAATTATGGGCCGTGCATGTTTTCTATATTTTCTTTTGTTATGAGCTGGATTTTCCTTCTTTCGGAGATGGTCTAATACCCTCTTGTAAATTGATGGGGCGATCAGAGACCAACGGTTTGGTGCACAATACTTGGAATTGTGATGAAGAGAGCCATTCGGAGAAGATATCGGCAATTTGATCTTGAGAGGATATATAATGAATTGCCAGATCCTTTCGTATGACTCTCTCAAATGAAACGATAATCAACCTCAATGTGTTTTGTGCGGCCATAAAAGACCGTGTTGGATGCTAATGAGATGGCACTGATATTGTCACACCAGATAGTTGGTGGAGAGGGAAGATAGACTTGGAGATCTTTAAGTAGTGTCCGAATCTAAAAGAGGCCAGTGGTTGTGGTTGTATGAGCAAGAGACCAGTACTTAGATTTTGTGCTTAATTGTTCAATAGTCGATTGTTTCTTGGAACTCTAGGAAATGATTTTGGGTCCTAAATAAACACAAAAACCATATATGGATTTGTAGTCATTAGAGCTTCTAGTCCAGTCTACATATGAGCAAACTTGTAATGTAAGGTTACCGGATGAAATTTGTAGGCTGAGTGAGAGTGCCTTTGATTTATTGAAAAATGCGCTTCACTGTTGTCATATGGTTTTCGGTTGGTGCATAAATTGATAAACTTGGTTGATCGCATAAGAGAGATCTAACTGAGTCCAGGTGAGATATTGAAGTGCACCGACTATACTACAATATTTAGTAACATTATGAAGAGGGAGCGCATATCCTTGCACAAGTTTTTGTTTAGTGATAGCTGAAGAGGAGTATGGTTTTGATCTGAACATAGATGTGCAGGTGAAGAGTTCCAGAGCATACTTGCTTTGTGAAAGGAAAATACCATTGTGCAAGGAAAATACCATTCCAAGAAAGTAATGAACATGGCCCAAGTCCTTCATAGTAAATAAGTTGCCCAATGCGGAGATTCGGGATATTTGAGAGGATGAGTCACTGCTTATTATGATGATATCATCAACATATATTAGTATAACAATGATGCGTGAATTGGCCTGACGAATAAAGAGAGGCAAATCAACTTGGGACCTTATGAATCCTAACTCTGAGTAGGTAGTTGTGAAGTTTTCAAACCAGGCTCTTGGGGCTTGTTTGAGTCCGTAGATGGATTTGTGTAGGCGACACACATGGTTTGGGAGTTGAGGATCCATGAAGCCAGGAGGTTGCTGCATATAAACTTCTTATTGGAGTGTGCTGTGTAACACGTTCTATACATCCAATTGTCGAGTGGGCCATTTGAACTTAATTGCAAGAGCGAGAACAACCCTGATTGTTGTGGGTTTGGCAATGAGGTTGAATGTTTCTGTGAAGTCAATTCCAAGTTGTTGATGATACCCCTTGGCAACTAGTTGAGCCTTATAGCATTCAAGTGAGCCATCAGAATGGGTTTTGATACTATAAACCCATTTGCATCCCGCTATATTCTTTGCTTCAGACGATGAAACCAATGACCAAATCCTATATTTCTGGAGAGCCATGAATTCTTCTGCCCTAGTTAGCCTGCCATCAGGATGTTTGGAGGCTTGTGTAAAACATGTAGGTTCAATGTGGCTTGAAGTGGACAAGAGTGTTGTTGGTAATGGATTTTGGGTATTTGGCAATATACATTCTTGGAGATGCCATCTTTCGCACGGGTGATCATGGGATGGACATTGGGTTGCCATGTAGGTGCAATAGAAGTAGTTGATAGATGGGTGGAAAGACGAGGCTCACTTGAAGGAGAGAATGTAGAATTAGAGGGGGAATTTGTTGGACCAGTGAAGGTTGGTAATGGAAGAGGGGATGGAGGTGCAGATTGATTTGAATGCGTGGAGTTAGGCGAAGTGGTGGTTAGGGGCAGAGTGGGTGTGATGTGGTTGTAGGTAGGGTTGAGATTGGAGGTGGGGTATGAGGCTTTGATGGCAAAACTAAATGGTAACTAGTTCAAGAGAGGGGGGATGATTACTATTTTGCATTGGAGGAATGGATGCATCCATCGCGAAAGGAAAATGTTCCCCATCAAACACCACGTGGCGCGATAGATAAATACACTCGGTAGAAATGTTAAGGCATTGATAACCTTTGTGATTGAGGCTATAACCCAAAAAGATCCGTTGGATAGAATGTGTTTCCAGTTTGTGCTTGTTTTAGGGTCGTAACCAGGGATAGCAGGCATAACCAAAGGTTCACAAGAATGTATAATTGGGTGGCTGATGAAATAAAAGTTCCCAAGGTGATTTCAGTTTCGTCACACGACTGGGCATATGGTTAATGAGAAAAATCGCAGTATGAAAAGCCTATACCCAATAATTGGTAGGCATATGTGCATGGGCGAGTAAAGTGAGATCCGTTTCAATAACGTGGCGATGCTTTCGTTCATTGTCCCATTTTGATCTGGAGTATGGGGACAAGACAGTTGATGCGAAATTCTATTTTTGTTTAAAAGGTTACGGAATTGATGGTTAATGAATTCACTACCCCCATTTGACTAAAATGTTTTAATTTTGCAATTAAGCAAATTTTCAATTTTAGATTTAAAACTAACAAAGATCCTTGAGCACGTGAATGTAATGGAAATAACTAACAGTATTTAGAGAAATCATCCACAAACACAACATGGTAACACAAGCCACTTATTGAATAAACGGCTGAAGGTCCCCAAAATTTTGAATAAGTTCAAGAGGATGAGAAGAAACCCTTTTAAAAGGTAAGAAAGGCAAACAATGGCTCTTACCCAATTGACACGAGTCACAAAAGGATAATGACGACCGATTTCCTTTGATTGATATTGTAGAAATTAACTAGCCAAGCATAGTTGGTGAAGGATGCCGTAAACGACAATGCCAAGAGGATATGGAGACACTTTCCCCAAGTAGAGCTAATAGAGTGGTGTTATTCCTCTAGTTGTGGGATACCATGAATGGATAAGAGTCCATTCTCACTCCAACCGTAGAAAAGCGTCTTCCCCGTCATTTTGTCTTGAATATAGAAACCATTAGCATAAAAAATGATTAAGCAGTTACTATATTTGGAAAATTGATTAATAGATAATAGGTTGGAAGAAATGGAGGAACATGTAAGAGATGAGATAGTCGAAAAGTTTTGTATAGAGTTTGAATGAAGGCATCACTAGTGTTGTGTATTACTAAACCTTGACCGTTTCTGACAGACAGCTTGTCACTTCCTTGATATTTTGACTAAGGGGATAAGTTTGCAGATCAACAGTGACATGATTGATTGCTCCGGTGTCAATGTACCAAACTTGATCCGTAGGTGGGTTGGTGGGTTTAAGTAGCGACCATGATAGCCAGTTTCCGAGGCGGCATGCGTCCTTGGTAGGCATAGTTCATGTGATTGTGACAGTTAATGGTTGAATGACCCATTCTATTGCAGATTTGACACGTCGGTTGTGTGGAAGATGTGGGGTAATTGGAGTTCCTCTTCCTCCACGACCACAATCCCTATTGGGCCATGAATGACCACGGGCTTCATGTCGGTATGAGGATCTACGGGTAGCCACAAAGGCCGTGAATTCCATGATAGGGGTTATGACAAGTTGGTCATTCATAGTCACGCATTAAAAGGTTGCTAATTCATCAAAAGTATAAGGATAAGATCAAACCTTAATTGACGTGCAAAATGGGGTATCCTTGGAAGGTAGCTCATTGAGTGTTATTAACACAAGATCAACGTCATCCACAAAGGCCGTGAATTCCATGGTAGGGGTTATGACTAGTTGGTCATTCATATTCATGCATTAAAAGGTTGTTAATTCATCAAAAGTATAAGGATAAGATCAAACCTTAATTGACGTGCAAAATGGGGTATCCTCAGAAGGTAGCTCATTGAGTGTTATTAACACAAGATCAACGTCATCCACAGGCTTGCTGACTTATGCGAGTCTATTTGCAAGTGATTTGATATATAGGAGTTACTTAACAATGGATGAGGTACATTTCTTAATGAATTGAAGTTGTGATTTCAATTGCATAATGTGAGATTTGGAGAGGGCCGAGAAGCAACGTTTTAGAGTTTCCTAAACAGATTGAGATGTGTGAAGGCCAACGACATAAGGTAAAATACTTTATGATAATGTAGCTTTTACCCAACTCAGAAGAAACTTTTGATCTTGGTGCTGCCATTCATCATACTTTGGATTAATAAATGTGGGGATTTTTCCATCAACTTCCAAAAGATACTGTTCAGGGCATGTGTGCCATCAACAAAGCCGAGGCGTCCATGGATTTTCAACACTGGTGGGAATTGCGATTTCCAGAGGAGATAATTGGTGCTATTGTGTTTGGTGAAAACTAGACTAGTAATATTGGTAATGATGAAAGATGGTGAAGTGGTGGAGGAAGACGCCATCGAAACAAAGAAGATTTGTTCACTGCTATATGGAAAGAGAGATGACAAACCTCGATGGTTTGTCGATCGAGAGGAGAGCGCTGTTCCAACAACCAACATACTGTATTGATGCTTGAAGAATATACATGAAGTAAGATGGCCAGACCATAATTAGATGGCGGGCTACATTGATAACTTCTTTATTTATTTATTTAATTATTTTTTTTGGGGGGGGGGGGGGGGGGGGGGGGGCTGGGTTCTTGGACAGGTTGCCACTCAACGTCGGATGGGTTTGGGGTGCGGTAGGGTTTGGTATAGGAGATCGGGGGTTTGGATTTGCCATGGGTTGGGATTTTCTCTTGACAGAATGGAAGTGCAATGACGACGTTCATGGCAGAAAAGGAGGTGGTGTGAACGGAAGCTCAGCGGTAGACGAGAAGATGTGGTCGGAAATCGAGTGCAATCGCAACTAGGGGGAAGTTTTCGAGGGAGAATCGGGCAAATCGCAACTTGTGAGGTTGTTGGAGATGTGGCGGTGGTGGAGCGTTTCGAGAAGAGGATGGGTGTGGAGTGGCAGGTTTGGGGGTGTTGGCATAGTGAGATGGTGATGGTGGTGTGTGGAAGATGGGTTTGCAGTGGTGATGGTGGGGCTAATGCGAGTTGTGGAGGGTTGTGTCGGTGATGGTGATGTGGTTGGTTTTGTAGCGGTTTCTCAGTTGTGGGTGGTGACAGGGTTGCGGACGATGACGGCGGTTGTCGATGATGGCCATGAATTGTAGATGGGTGTTTATGGTTGGGTGATGAGTGTGGACGACAACGACAACAGATGGTATGTAGAAGGTTGCAGGGTGAAGGAATTTTGACAAAAATAGGTCGCAGGGTAACGCTGATGGTCATAGTGCTATTTGGGCCGATCGGCAACTACAATAGATGATTCAGATGCCTCGGATCGGTGGCTCTAATACCATGAGAAGTAGCAATATTGAAGATGGTATTTGAATTGCTTTTCATTGAGAGAATTGCATTATAATTTATAGAGTGATACAATAACGATTACACAATAAAGAGGATATATTTTTGCTAGATTGTGGCAATTATGGGGTGTACATAATTGTACATAATTTATAGCTTTACATGTTTCCATCTATGGGCCTTCTTTAGTAGATGGTCTAATAGTAACAACCCTTTAATCGATGCGGGCATTTATTCATGGGATTTCGAAAACCCCCAACAAACCCTCCCAAACCGACCTCAGGAGCAGATAGTGAATAATCATTGCCCTTTTTAAAGGTTGTTGATGGTAAGCACTCTGCTTCTACTTACTAGCCAAGCGAAGGTTGCCACCTTAGGGTGGTGCCGCACTGCCATACCCAAGCTACCGGAACTAAACCTTGACTTGACCCCTAAAGAGTGATCAAGTAATTGGACATTATTAAAAACTTGCCTAACTTCGACACTCCCCAACTTATTGTGTCTCTTGCCCCGACTGAAAGGCTAAGGACCTGGAGCATAGCTGGAGCCCTAAGAAACTCTTCCATCTCCTTGTCCGATAGATTTCTTCAGTGCCCTAACAAACTCTTCCATCTCCTTGTCCGACAGATTTCTTCAACACGATTGAGACCACTCCAATTCTTTTCCTGAATAAGGGAAATATTTGGCAATTGTATTGTTGCTATCTGTTGTAATCCTAGCTAGCCTAAGAAATTCGATCAGAGGGGTCTTTCCCCTATCCAAACGTCTTTCCAAAACTGCACCCTTTTACCGTCCTTGACTTTGAATGGGACGCCACCTTGAATTTAGAAGCCACACTTTGAATTGTCCTCCAAATCTCGGAGACTCTATAGAATAAGAACACTTTTACCCACCACCCATTTGTTGAGTCTCCATACTTTGTAATCAACACTCGGCACCACAAAGAGCCATCTCCAACTCGAATCTTCACAACCACTTCCCTAGCAACGCTTCATTAATCGGTTCCAACCGCTTCACACCTGTCTCACCCTCCTTAATTGATTTGCACACTTCGTCCCACTTCAACAAGTGAAATTTACGAGTCTCTGTTGCGCCCTGACCCTGTTACACAGTCGTGCCTCAACTTCTTCAAATGTTTCAACATTGCCTTCAAGCATTTGAAAAGTGTCATAAAATATAATGGCATGCTTGTCATCACCGCTTTTATTATAGTTAATCTTCCCCTTAAACATAAGTGTTTACTTTTCTATCTTGCCAATCTTCTTTCCACTTTCTCTTTGACCTTGTCCCAAAGATGCTTTGGTGGCTCGCCTATACATGGATGGGGAGTAGCCATCATCACATCCAAACACCATAGCCAAACCCTCATTTTCCTCCTTTGATGTGCGAATTCCCAACATTTCACTCTTTAAGATGTTCATCCTAAGGCCCAAAACAACTTCAAAGTACGTAATTGTCTTTGTTGAGTTGTCCACCATTCCTTAGCGTCATAAAAAATGGTGTATCATTTGTGAACTGCAAGTGAGAAATCTGAGGCTCTCCCTCCCCACCTCAAATCCCTTGAACAAGCCCACCTCCTGACCCTTCTTCACCATCTTACTAAAAGCTTCTGCTACTACAACAAACAGAAATGGAGATCAGAGGATTCCCCTGCTTGAGGCCACTTGAAGCTTTAAAGAATCCTTTCGGAGATCACTTAATTAGAATCAAGAATCTTGCTGGCAAGACACAGGCTCACATCCGTTTTCTCCACAACGCACTGCATCCCAACCTCCTAAGCATATAGTCTAAGAAGTCCCAGGCCACGTGATCATATGCCCTTTTCTATGTCTAACTTGCAGACTATCCCCTTCTCCCCGGCCCTATGGCGAGCATCAATACATTCGTGGGCCACCAAAGCACAATCCAAGATCTTTCCTGTTAATAAAATCATTATGAGATGAGGATATGGCACTTGCTAGAGCTGTGTGCAACCTGGAGGCAAGGATCTTTGCTAATATCTTGTATGGGTTGCCGATCAAGCGTGTTGGCCTAAAGTCCTTGAAACTCTTCACTCCTCTCTTCTTCGGGATAATAGCAATGGAGTTCGCCTACTTTGATGCTAATTAGCCGCCCTCATAGAATTCCTTGATGAAGTGTAACACGTTGCCCTTCACAACTCCCCAAAATTCCTAAAAGAAGTCCAACGAGAACCTGTTTGTCCCTGGCGCTTTGTCCCGCCCTAACTCGTTCACTGCTGCTTTGACTTTAATCTCCGTTGTCGGATTCTCTAGAGATTTTTCTTCCTTGTAGACAGCTGAATGAAAAGGAGATTATCTAGCTGCAGCCTTACCCAATCTTCGCTGGTTAGAAAGATCCTTGTAGAACTTCACCAGTCTCGCACACTTGCTCCATGTCATTCACCTGGGCATTGCCCACCTTCATGCTTGTGATCTGATTCGTCCTTGCTCGAGCACTAGCAATCCTGTGACAATACTTGGTGTTTCTATCCCCCTCCTTCAGCCACATCGCTCTTGAGTGTTGCTTCCATTTTATCTTATCCTGCCTCAAGCGCTTCTTGTATTTGAGCCTCAAATTCTCCCTTGTTGATCTGTCTTCTGCCGCCAGCTCTCCTCCCTCTTCTTTGATGTTGAGCTACTGACTCTCACGTAGAATGGCATTCCTTTCCTCCTTCCTTTTCGCCACCATTTCTTTCCTCCAATCGTTAATCTTCCTCTTCAGAAGACGCATTTTCTGAAAGAGTTTGAATCCAGCACTGCCTTCCACATGCAGCCTTTTCATATGGTAAATGTGCCACCTAGGAAATGAGCGGGGCATCTGAATGGCTCATATTGTGGTCACCAGCTCAGGGAAAAGTCAGCCTGGTTGACTCATCAATCTGGCCTCATGTGCCTACCTGATGAGTACACCGGCCTGATTTCTGCATGGTCATCTTCACAATGCCGCTTCCTTGTCCACCTCTCAGACGTCCTACAGACTTCCCAGCTGGGCACATGTGCTGCTTGCGAAGAACTTTGTGGGGCTAGCAAGCCTCTATTAAAGATTTTGAAATTGAGCCTTAGTATCTTGTTTACAGCAAGGGGTCATTTTGCAACCTCGTATTTAGTTATGTAAGAATTGTTTCCAGGAAACAAATTCCCTGAGAAAGCGATTCTATCAGTCATGTTTGGGTACTGTGAATGTAATTCTATGGAAACCAGAAACTGTTTTTGGGTATTGGAATTAATTTTATTGAATTTGCAACTCTGCATCTGGCCAGAGTCCAAAACCAGTACTGTTGGAATTGTTTTCCAACTGAAAACCTCTATTCTTACCTTTCCTATGGTCCCAAGCGCAGGAAATGACTCTGGAAAAGGATTCCATTCTGAGACTTGTACTTTTCCAGGTTGTCAAATGACCCCTAATTCAACGTATTATATATTTTCACTTTGTACAAGGGACTTCATGCATACTCATAAAGAGAAAACTGGGTGAGCCTCCCAGCCCATCCATCTAGTAGTTCATTTATTATTATTATTATTATTTTTTTCGAGCTTTTATCTTCTCTAAAAAGTAGACCATTCAATGGACAAATATAAACCACGATTCATCAACCCTGTCTCCAAAGTACATTGTTCTGTATTATTGTTATCTTATAAGGGCCTGTTTGGATTGACCTATAACAGTGTATTGTATTGTATCCATGTACTGTTCATGTATACGTTCGAGAATTTTCATTATACATCCACATCAACAGATGATAAATCAATGTTTGGATCAGAGTGCTTGTTTGGGCAGGTATACAAATTCGTCCAGTGATCAATGTTTGGATACGACGTTTTAGGGCTGCGTAGTGTATATACGTATAATATCGAGGTCGACTAGAGCTGGCTATTCCCATTGCGATGCTGGAGTAGAGTTGATTGTAAGTGCTATGTGGGTCCCACAATGAGGTCCGCGAGCCATCCACGCTGTCCATCTATTTCAGTTGTTAGATCGTGTTTGGATTAGTGCCATGTAGCCAATTGATGCCGTCAGATCAGAATATTGGGACACATAGGATCCAACAGCAGAAACACTTTCAGTTTTGGGAGGTGATCTGATTCCAACCATGCATCTAATAATTGTGGGACCCACCATGATCTGGCCCACTGTTTTGATCCGTACAATCTCTATGAAAAACAACACGTAGAATATAGGTCGATAAATCATGAAAAAATAGAAAAAAAAAATTAAAAGTTTTTAAAACCGTGAACATGTGATCAGAGTGTCGATCCAATCTGAAAGTCACTTGAACGAGTTCAAATGTACGTTCCAAAAAACAGCACTATTCACATAGATGCATCATATCTATGTTCAAACAGACCCATACATCTCCAAAAGACAATGATTCTATCAGGAATCATAATCTCTTGATCCTCACATAAACAAGGATAAAATAAACTCCCTAACAGCTGCATATAAAATGAATAGACCAAGCAGCAAACCAACGAGGGGATGATTGATGAGTTGTTGGCCTCTATCACTAGCAACTGCCACTCTTTCAGGTCTGCCATCTTCCGTGCCCATATCACTGAAAAATTGAGATCCGGTTCCCTTTGCTGGAGCACTTGTACTCCAGCCAGTCTCCATTGTCATCGTACGAGGTGATTCATGAACACTGTCACGATGAGGTGTCCTCCCCACCGCTCCATCGGGAGTGATGCTGGAGCAGAAAATTTTTGTCGTCCATAGATACAAAACCCTGCAAAAGGAAGAAGCTTTCACACGTGAATACTGCCTCATGAATAGACTGCACTGCACGATGCACTGTCTTCTGACATTACATTACCGCCTTTTGAAAATTTTGATTCCGTGAGGTATTCGCGCGCATTGTACTCCACGGACTTCAACTCCAATTCAAACATTGCATATTGTATATTTCCACATTTAATACAATACAATTCAATCCGGACCGTCAATCCAAACAGGCCCTAAAAGAGCTGGTTTTTCCAACATTTATTTTCACAATCTCATCTGAATGAAGAAGAGAACATTGAGCATTTTCAGATTGTGGACTTGTAACCTTTTCTCATAATGTATTTGCAACCTGCATGAAGGATCGACTGGTAGGTGCAGTTTTTGTGCCACCCATCGATATCAGGGTCCACCAAACGAACTGTTCGGATCACCCTGGCTAATCTTCATGTATGATGGCCAGTGTGGATCACAGTTAGGGGTGGTCAGGCAAGATGACATAACTGGTCTTCTTACTCCTTACCAGCCTGTTCTCCACTTGCTTCTGCTGGGTTACTAGTTTTCTAAATGGAAGCTTTCTAGGGGACAACTTAGCAGGTAGAACCTGTCATACATTTCTGTACATCGGCTTATGATGAGGTTGGGTTTCAGTGTGGATCTATTTTTCATTTAGGTATATTTCAACTGGATGAGGTTGTCTTTTTTTATTTTAGGAACTAGGGTTTCCAGAGTATATTCCGAACTTCTCATAGATGGTGGCCAATGGTTAACTAGGAACTACATCTTACTAGGTGAATCTTTCAACAAAATACCTTCATACTTGATTTCTTACAGGGTGCTCTCTTCATAGTACTTTGCGAATCATTAACTTGTTCTCATTGGCTTATCTTGCAAACTAATTAAAAGAAAAAACAATATACTAACATGAACATGCCTGTAGAAAGAGAAATGCTCTAATGCTCTTAGAGTACTAAGTTATAGTGCTCGTAGTTGCAGTGGGACACTTTGTCCAATTCATTGATCGAGGCTGTTCATTATGTCCAACACATTTCATGGGCTATCATGCTAACACCATACCAACCCATCAAATCTTAATCATTGATCGATGATGGCCTTTAACATGGACGGCCAAGATTGTTTACACAATAGGTCCAATCAACAATTTGATCCATCTATTTTTTAGGGTCCATCATGGTTTGCTTATGATTCTAAAGAATCACTTTTGTTAGAGAATTGTAGCTGGCTAAAGAAAATAAGACCGAATCAGTGATGGATTAGAGCATCCGATCAGTATGATTTTTGCATGGTGGTCCATGAAATGTGTTCTAGACATAATAGAGAGTTCAGATCAATCGATTGGACTGACCAAGTGGGCGATGCAACTAAGAGCACTATAACTTCGTGTTTTGAGAGCACTGTAGCGTTCAACATGAACGTGCCCATAGAAGACTCATTTTCAACCATTGCATAAAAGCCCTTTCACGCTCTCGATGGATTCGAAGCATACTTATTTCATAAAGGCTTTTTCTTTATCTTTAGAAAAATTTACTATGAGAGCAGAATGCGAACACTAGTGCTTTTGTTTCGGAGACGTGTTGCCCTGTTCAACGTTAGAGAGTGCATTTTGCGGGAACTGTTGGGGGGAATGTGTTAAAAGAGTTTTCTTTACAGGTGGTTGGTGGAAATGGAGCAGAGCAGACTGTAGTGAGTGGATCTATGGAAGTTCTAAAGCCATGTTGGGCAGTCGCAACATCGGGCGTACCAGTGCGAGAACAGCTATTCAATGCTTCTATTTGTCATCACGGCCCTTTCAACGTGTTTCAACATGGAGATTTTGCTAGAGGCTTTGGTCGAACTGTTGATGTAAGTTCTCTGGAGGTAGCAACACCTATCTTTATCCGAAGAAAAGACGGTCATAGGCATCGGAAAGGAAGCCATGGTGATGTTGTGTTCCTCACGAACCGAGGAGAGGTATGTGACTAACCTGACAACTCTTGCATCTGTCACTCTTTAGCTTGAAAATTTCATACATTAGTGTTCAATTGTGGTGCTTGTTATCATAGCCGAGCCTAATCTTCCCTAGTGGCTGCAGTCAGTGCTAAGCCGGATGTGACTGCACATGCCAACCAAGCTCATGTATGGGGCATCCTCTTCTGATCAGGTGGTGTCCACATTTTAGATGAGTTGGCCCATAAATGATGCTGATCAACTCATCAGGTGGTGCCCCGCTCAAAAAAAAGAAAAGATGTTTAACAAATGATCAAAGGTTCACATCCGTATGTTCCGGGTGCCATGTGTAGAGGCATGTCTCGGCCTAGCAAAACTCTTATCAAAACTGTACATTTGAGTTCGGGCTTTGATATATGTCCAGGTCACTTCGTACTCGCCAGGCTTGAACGGTCACGATGCTGTTTGGAGATGGCAATTCATAACGGGTGCGACATGGTCGAATCTTCCATCTTCATCCAGGATAATGGAAGCTGCGGTGGTTCCCACGTTGAGGGCTTTCTCCCTGCGTGTCATGGACAACCATGAGCTGATCCTTGCTGCAGGAGATCAAGAGGCCGTGGTGATATCTCCCGGTGGTAGCCAGTTAACTTCAATCGACTTGCCTGCACCTCCCACACATGCCGTGATCCCCGTTGACTTCTCCAATGATGGGCTTACAGATCTTATCGTTGTGACCTCAAGTGGGGTGTATGGGTTTGTACAGACAAGGCAGCCAGGTGCCCTATTCTTTAGCACTCTAGTCGGTTGCCTGATAGTTATGATGGGAGTCATATTTGTCTCCCAGCACCTCAGTTCCCTGAAGGGGAAACCTCGAGCTTCCACCGATTATAGGTGAAAATTTGCCTTCTGTTAACAGCATATCGGTCCCTCGCAATGGTCAGGTACTTCATGGAAGCTTGAAAGTTGATTTCGTAAGAAAGGCTGCTGCAGATGTGGATGCCAGAGATGGGTTGGCATCACAAAACGTGGAGGAACCGAGTTGGACTCAATGCTGCGAGTTTTGGATTGGCTTTCCTTTCCGACCCTTGTTGTTTCAGTTGTAACTACTGTTTTATTTCAATGACGGGTCTGGTTTTAGTAGAAGGATGTTACAACACTGACGTTGCTATGTATTATGATCCTTCATGAAATGGATTTAGCGGTAGACACTATGTTCAAAAAGCATGGATGGTTGCTTCTTGAACATGAGTTGAAAACATGGTCCATGTTTGAGTAACATTGGAGAGGAATACTCAGTATGTTATAATTATTATAGGAAAGAATATCCGGCTTTCATCGCCTGGAAGATCATTTGTTGTCTTTACATCTCACAAGAAATATTTGCTAGCGTTGAGAAATGGATGATCCCTGCCATCTTTGTGGAGCACTTGATTGCTGGAAGTTGACCATTGTTATTTTTTCTTTTGTTTTTGTTTTTGAAATGTGTTTTTGCAGAGCAGAATTTGGATGGCTAGGATTGTCTTATTCCAGCAAACCCTATCAAATTTTTGGTCCAGGTCATTGTTCAAGTGGGTATCTGTGTCCATATATAGAAGTGTTCAACACGTTTTTTAGAAAGCAAGGGAACTCTCCTGAGACAACCTGATTCTTTAAAAGAGTATAGCATCCAAGGTTTAAAATGGTTGCATCAGGTGTCGTATTGTCCATGACTGATGCTCATATATTGGAGGCTTAGGTTCCCTTTTCTCTCCTCGTAGCAGGGTTTTTCCTAACGAAGGGGCTTTTTGTTCCATTTTAAAGTTGAATGGGTTTGCTTGAATACCTCTTGGACTCTAGCTATTGGATTTGGGCCTTTTTCAATGACAAAAACCTTTTGTTTCATAGGGCTCCCCATGGGTGGAGGAAGCCCAAAACCGCAAAAAAAGAAGAAGAGGAAGAAAAACTTATAATATTTCAACCCACTCATTATACCAAGGTTATAATAGTGACGGTTCATGTTCAAAGTAAAAGAGCCAAAATTATCAAAGGGTTGAAATAATCCAATTGAAAGCTTTTGGTTGTAGTCTTTCCACCATAAAAAAGTGAGATGTGACATAAACTGTTTGAATCATTGTTAGATGACTCAGATTTGAAGTCTAGAGTTCTGATGTACCATGTTACAATTCGTCAAGAAATATTCAAGCAAACCTCTCATCAGTTGAAAATAGCCCAAAAACCCCATAATGCAATGAAACAATTTCAAAATACATCTCCCTCTAATATGGTTTTTTAATTCGTGAAGCGAGGGGCACTGCAACGGATATAGGACAGTGCATATGAATTGTGTTATATCTATTAAAATCTGAAAATTTATCTTATTTTGAAATCAGAATTTAGAAAAAAGAAGAGAATTGTTTAATCCACAGCTCAAGCCCTAGAAGCTCTATACAATGATCGGGCTGTGAGATCATACAGTGGTGCTTAGAGTTTCAGTTTATACAGGTGGGCCCAATCTTTTGTGATCTGATCTGTGGGTACTTATGTGGCTGCTGTGTCAATGGCGTCCTATACGGAAGAAACGTCGAGTCCTTGAATGGTTGCCCGACAAAGAACTGATTAAGAAAGAAAATACAACAATTGGTCTTGTCTAACCAGAAAGGCCAAATGTTCTCTAGTGTTCACAGGCCATCCAATCCAAGGCCCGTCGTACCAATGGTTTGAATTATGTGATCTGGGATGAACTGAAAGACTGAAATAACTGTCCAATCTCTTGGTGATGAGCATCTTGAGGCACTCAAAATGCTGATATTACGCCGTTGAATTGCGTGGGCACGCACTCGGTCGAAAGCTTCCAAAACAGAAATACAAATCAGCTCCACAAACACCACTTGCAAATTGCAGGCGCATGCTCGAGCCAAAGATAGAATCAGGATACTTTAATCATTTTCCAAAGATGACTTTTCAAAACCGTACGATGAGACTTGAAGATAAGATTTAGTTGGTGTATCTTTCTCCTTGTGATCTACTGTCTTCACACATGAGAAGATTGATCAATGCTTTAGGATGCACGCCTGATTTAGGTCCACTGAAGTTGTTTGTTGCCTCTGGTCCACTTTGTGATTGTATGGATGGTTTAGATATTAGGTTCCATCATTGATGGGCCACCAAAAAAAAAAAAAAAACAACTCCCTCATCAGAGATGATTTTTTTTTTTTTTTTTTTCTTTGGGCAGCTTAGGATCTCTGATCATCATGTGGTGGGGCAGAAGAGCAGGATTCAACATGGAGGATTTATTTTAAGTTCCATTAGGTTAATGGCTTGATGCTGTGAGTTCATATCTCTGGTGTTTGGAGAGTGTGGATGAAGATGACAAGATGGGGTATGGTCCACCTATTACCAAAGATGAAATTTCATACATGTGTGAAGATTTCAAGGGTCATCGATGATCTGCACCAAGATGTCCAGCTGGATCTGGTTGACTCAATGAGTGGGCTGTGTCTTTACTTGATTCGGTCGATATTTAGAAACTGTTTAGATTGGTAATAAATTTTAAATAGTTATGTTTAGAGTAAGTATATGAAAATAACTGAAATATACAAAATCACAACCCTTGATGAGCTGAGTATGGACTTTTGGCTCATTGGTGAAAGTTAGAGTTCAAGGACTCACTGGCTTCTTTTAATTTTTATTGAAAGATAAACCGTTGATCAAGTGATTAACCTGGCTTATGGCCCAGAAAACTGCTATCACATCATCTCAGTCATCAACTCGCCACCTCTTATAACCACATTCACAGGAAAAAACTTGAATGGAGATGATAAGAGGGATGACCTAATCAAAAGAAGAGGCCGAAAACCGTCATGTCGCTGCATCTGCTTCAATAGATCAAGAAAAAGGAAAAAGAGTAAAGAATAGAAAAGAGGAATCAATCATCTGAGAGGTCACTGCCTTTTGTTATGGAGATCCATTGCCCATGGTCATTTGCTTTTGATGTGGGCCATACTCATTCGATATCGATAGATCGACAATGATCGCGGCCCACGGAATCAAATTCTGCAATAAAACAAAGTATATGCATCGACGGAATGTTAAGAAACTCAGTAAAATATGAGAATGCAAAACAGAGAAGGGAGAATATTAGATTAAGATACTTTTTATCACTAGTTCTAAAACTCGATGACTTGACTCGAAACTCAGCCTGACTCGACTTGGCCATGTTGTGGACTGAGTTGTCCTGTAAAGTCAGTTTTTACAAGACTCGCCATTCAACTCACCTGGTTTGCCTTTGATTGGTTAGCTCGAAGCGAATTGCAGCGACTCATGTCGAGTCACTCACCCAATCACGCTTAAAAAAAATAAAAATAAAAATTGTGGAGAGAATTTCAACCTTTGAGCTCTTGCTAGGAAAGCAAGGCTCTCAGTAAGTGGACCATAAACCCTTGAATTATTTTTTTTTTGCATTTTGTATTTCTCATAAATATTTCAACATGAAATATTTATAGATATGTCTATTTTAGCTGACTCTTAGAGTTTACTTGGCTCAGTGAGCCTCTGAGTCAAGTCGAGTTTCTAGAGTTCTGGAGTTATGCTTTTGATGCCCAATGGCGCCTGATGGTTTGGAACTAAGCCAATTAGGTCCACAGACCATGGGCAACTCATGGTCTAGGGTTTAGTTTAGGGTTTCTCTTATAAAGTGATATAAATAATATTGGAACTCAACAAAGAGATAATAAATAAGATATAAACTCCTCTCAATCTCTTCTCTCTTCCTTTCCTATCTGACCTTAAAATTAGTATCTTTTATGGTATTTGAACCTGAATATCAAGCTATGTCAGCCACTGCCAGTGAATTATTTTGGATTTGAAATCTTTTTTTTTTTTTTTTTGGGACCCGTCACTAAGGCTATTCAAGCTCTTCTCTAAGTAGATAATCAGAGATCAACCTATCACTTAATCTAGGGTTTCATGCAAGGACTAAACATATCGAGTTCGATTATTATTTTATACTAGAGAAGGTTAAATACAAGTATGTATATTCAATCCAATAATCAAGTTGTTTTTATCATCACCAAAGGATTATACAGAGACCGGCATTAGCTTCTATCAAACAAGTTGTCTATGATTCCATCTCGTCGTAGCTTAAGGGAGAGCATTAAATGGTCCTCGCGGTTTAAAATTGGGCCATTTAGACCCACAATCTACAGGCGGTCTGTGGTTTAGGGTTAGTTTTAGGGTTTCTTTTGTAAAGTGACATAAAGAATTCACAAAAGAGACTAAAGATACAATACAAACTTTTCTCCTTTTCTTTTGTATTCCCTTTTCATCGGACTCTTCAAATAAGACTCATCGAAAGTATATGGAAAAACAAGGGTAATCCTTCACTTTCTATAAACTCGCCTTCAAATAGCTACTATATATAATTGGAATTGCAAAGGGTAAGAAAGTACACACACTAAAATTGGTCGTTTAAGGGAACTAAACCTTTTAATATGAAAGGAAGTGAAACGAAGGTTTTTACCCAATGAAAAGAGCATACATGCTAATATAGTATATGTACTAATTCATGTCCTGGTTCCACCAAAGGAGATGTACTTCTCCCACTGTTTGTAAGCCATTTTCTCTTTCTTTAGGTGGTAACTATCCTGAAGGGTTGAAGGACATGTCACTTTTACTACTGCATGAAACAAACCCGGGCTTGTTTGGATTCTGAATAACACCAATAATTCAATGTATAAGTACTTTATTATGATTTTATAATATTTGTTTAAACACGTGAGTCGACAATTAAATACTAATATAATAAAAGATAAGTAAAAAAATATATATGATCATTATAATTTTACATTGTATATATAGCCAAATGCTCAGCCGCCCACCAGTTCTCACAGAGCTCGTGTGAACTTTAAGAGAACTCATCACAAATGATGTGAGTTCAAAAACCTGAACAGTCCACATGATGCACACTCACAGAGCTCGTGTGAACTTTAAGAGAACTCATCACAAATGATGTGAGTTCAAAAATCTGAACAGTCCACATGATGCAGCACCCCATGAAACCCCCATGACTCAACTTTTACTTTGATCCAAAACTTTGGTAGGCCATGAAAAAAGAAAACAATTTCCTCCCTTGATTGCATCTCTCTTTGCTATGGCTATCAGAGTTT